>JABTTQ020000773.1:0-50000 GCA_016081115.2 Rehmannia glutinosa | reverse complement strand
AGAATGCAACTGTTAGTTTATGATATTTTGCAACTAAAAACATTTTTTTGAATATAACTGAAGAACATACTTGTTAGAATAGCATTTCACCGAAAAAAAGATCGATCAACTCTTCATTTTAACTTGATAACTCGTTAGAATATTGTAAATCGATTGAGGATCAATTGTCGAACTTTGTTAGATTTATACATATGTTATCGCATGTGATTACATATGTTAGAATATAATCTTTTGTATCAAAATAATTTAGTTTATTCTTATTTGTGCTTAATAGGTGAATAATCTACATGGCGCCTGGGAAAAAAGCATAAGGCAAAGAAGGATGATGAGGAGACATTTGATCAAATTAAGAAATTGCGACGTAAAGAAAAGGAAACGTGTGATATTGACTATAAGATTGAGAATGAGTCATCGAAGTCGAATTCCAAGAGTACACAAACAACAAGAAAACCCAGAGGTGATACAACCATGCATTATCTTGCTATGCAAAGAGCGCAAGGCATTAAGAAAGTTGTGCAGTTCAATACACTTGGTCAGCCTATTGGAAAATTTGCAACTGAAATGCAAAGCTATATCGGGTATGTAGCACGGGAAAAGGTGAGGATAACCTACAAAAGTTGGAAGCATGTGCCACAAGAAGTGAAAGATAAGATATGGGAATCTGTGAATGTAAGTATTTAATGGTTCAATCATTTTAGTTGCATTCTTCCACACACTCAATACACTGCCTGCACAAAATTTGCAAATTTCAGAAGAAAAAATTTACTCCAATGTCATCCTGCTTAATAAGTCCTTAACTCTTTTAGATGTTGGCTGTAATTTTCAAAAACCTTTAAATGAAAAAGTCTTATTCTCTGCAAAAAAATTGGATTTTTTAGTCTAATGTATGTGTGTGATTTTCTTTGTAGTTGCTTTTTAGTTTGTCCAATTATCTATTAAAGTGGATTTTCTTTAAATGATTGAGGCTTCAATGATGTTGCATCTAAATGAATGTAGTGGTGGAAACTACTTTTGATAATTAACTGATGATATTCTAGATTATTACGCGCAGTTTGTACCGAGAATATATTAGAAAATTTGTATATGTGATTTACGTCAAACTCAATTTTCTTATAACACTTGGTTTGATGGATATGTGAAAACTGAAAACTCGACTTGCAGTTTGATTTTACATTTGAATTGTTGAGTTTGAGGGCATTTTGAATAAATTTCAAAGACATTGGTTTAAAGTGTGTTGCTTGGCTAATCAAAGATCGGTGTAAAGGATTTCAACCCATCCTTAAAAATTATACTCTCTATGGACAATTTGATTGATCAAGTTAATATTTTGGACTACAATGATATATGCATCCTGTTACATTTCTTGTTCATGAGACATTTGCGGATATGTCAAACAGGTGCAACATATGTCAAACAAATCTCCAAATAAATTTACTAAGCTACAGATCGGATTTAATAAAGATGTTGGGAAGCATCAAGAAACCCAAATAGTGTGTTCAAGTCCAAATAGCACACACAATACTATTTTAACTTTGTGTTGCTTAACTGCATACCACTATTTTTTTGTTATAGCTCGCATTCGATGTTGACCCCAAATGGAAGTCGGGGTGTTTGAGCTCGGCAAACGACAAGTGGCGTCAATACAAGACCAAGCTGACAAATGATTTCGTACTTAAAAGGATCAATGAACCGGAGCAGATAAATAAGCCACCTAAACCTACTATTGATCAATCTGATTGGAGTAGCTTTGTTATTAGTCGCATGTCCGAGGATTTCAAGGTAAAAATCTTTGTTTATATTGTATTCTATTATTGATTAACTTGTGTACTTAGAATTTTTTTCTCTTAGAAACAAAGAAATAAACAACAAGAGAGGAGAAAACTTAATGTTTTTCCCCATCGACTATCCCGCAAAGGATATGCACGTCATGCTGAAGAAATTGTAAGTAACTTATATTGAATTTTCTTAATTTATGACACAGTTCAGATTATTAAATGGAGATTATTTAACATGTAGGCCGACCAATTATGTGATGATGACGAAATCAATCGAGCTATTCTTTGGATAAGTGGTCGATGCACTAAAGATGGCAAGCATGAAGGCGAACAATTGAAATCAGCCGTTGTAAAGATTGTGAGAAAATATTATGATTATGATTTCTTTATTTCAATAATCATTGTAAGTTGTTTGGCATGTTTGTGCATTATAGGATGATTATATTCAACAAAGGAAGGAGGGTAAGTTGATTGTTGAAGGATGGAATGACGGCATTCTTTGCAAGGCTCTTGAATCCAAAGAACACACGGGGCGTGTGAGGGGAGTTGGAGGTCATGTTACTCCATCTATGTTCTTCCATGTACCGAGAGGAGAGTACAAGTGTTGATAAAAACTCTACATTGAACAACAAAATGAGTTAGTAGAGACAAGGAAGAAAAATTCGAACTAGATGCACATATCAAGAGACTAGAAGAAGCAATTTACAAGAATGCGGGTGCATTTGGTATACATGAGGAGAAGGGAAGTTGTTCAAAGGAAATATGACCATACCGAGAGTCCTCACATGATGAAAAAGAGAGTCCCCGTGATGAAAAGGAGAATCTCTCACATGATAAAAAAAGAGAGTCCCCGTGATGAAAACGAGAGTCCTCACGTGATGAAGAAACAAATGGTGATGATGACATAAAGTTTCTCGACAAATTTGATGCTTTTCGGGGTAAATTGGTAGCATTGACATTGAATCGAGCACCAATGTAGTTGCATTTGGTATCGTTATAAAGGTTGATGGACCCAATCAAATTCTCCATGGAAATCAATTGCCCAATAACTGCGCATGCGAGTCTCTATTGATGAAGCGGTGAATGAAAATTGCTTTGCCAATCCCCGGAGAATGTCCAAGCATAGGGGTCGTAGGATCTCATGTTGCTTGGCCTACACACTTAATAAAGTTGAAAGATCGGTAATGAATATAATTATTGTATTTTTCAATTTAAATAATGAACTTCCCCACATGTTGGTATAAAGAATCTTACATATGTCATAATGCAATTTTTAGAAGTCGACAATGAAGAAAGGTGTGGATAAAGCAACAAAGCCTACTTTGATTCATCGAGTATGCCAAAAACATAATATGTGTTGTATTGCTATGTTAAGATTGCTCTTCAAAGATAGGGGAAATGTAGTATTAAGCTTAGATTATGATGTCTTTGGCCATGATCGTACACTTTATGTCAACTTGGAAGACATCATTCCCTTCACGCTTAAAGCCAATTTCCTACACGTGTATCTCGATCTACATATGGTAAAAATTGTATGGTTTTAAAATTTATATATTATGCATTTAGTTTTGTACTAATCAATATTATTTTTGAAATGATTGGTAGGCACTTATACAAGAAAATAGTGCGGAAAACAAGCTTGATAAGTACAGATTCGTGGATCCATTGAATATGGGCATGTACCATCAACAAGAGACGATAAAGGTTTTCTTGACAAAGAGATGGAACGGAGGGCACGTGCTTTAGCAAATAGATCAATGGTACTCGCCTAACCAACTTGTGTTAGCAAAGATGTAATGTAGGGTAAGTATTTATTTTGGTATCACCTTCGAGTTGCATACTTTAATAGCTTGATTATTTCTCTTCACTAACTCTATGTGTATTATGTAGTGAACATTGGATTTTGACGGTTATTAACCCTCACAAGGGGGTTGTTTATTTGTTGGATCCTCTTTTTTGTCGGATGCACAACCCAGGATTTGTATGATTTCGTTTTTCTTCTCTTTGATTTAGTTTTATGTCTTAATTCATGCCTATTGCGACAATAATGAATGAACTTGTGAATTTAGGGCCATACGAATGTTCAATACGGAAATCCACAAGAATGTGAAGAAGCTACCTATTTGGGACATACTTAAAGAGGTATTTTGAAATTAGTAGTCATTATCTTGTCATGTTGCATTCTTCACTTGGAACAAAGTAGTAATCATAGAAATTAGTGTATTCCACCACAACATTTTCTTCCTTAGCTTTTCTAAGCAATTTCTTGTACCTGCAAGTGAAGAAATTCCTAGCAAATGTGAAGTAAAACGAAGATGTTTGCATTTAATTATGTCTGTTTATATTCTCACTTATAAATGAGAAAAATGTTGTGGCCCGAGTTGAAATTTTGCTGCTCAGAGTCACAGTTTAGGTAGGCTTGTCTTTTGGAATGAATTATGAAGATTTGTACTTGTGAATGATATTTGATTAATTATCCTAATTCCTAAAACACTTTTCCATAACTTAAGTAGTAGGTACATGCTCTTAGGATATTACCTCGAAGAAATTGTATTATATGTACGAGTGGGTAATAGTTATTTATAGTCTTTGTTACAGAATTGGAATGATTGGTCAACTGTAAGCGACTAATTGACTTAGATTGGTATCCAAAATGAATGGAGAATAGAATGAAGATATACCTGGATAGAGTGTAAAGAAGTTACACGTTATGAATTAAGGAATGCTGCTTATTACCTTCAGCCTTTTGAATTGTATCAACAAATATGCTACATTTTCTACAATATGCTTCTCTGGTAGTATGTCATTGTGCTCTCAGCTTTATTCGACTTTGTGCAATTGGTATATTTTACCTACCGCCCGTTATGACATTATATACCTGTTGAGATTTCATTTTGCTGTTAGCTTTGGTATCCACTTTCTAAAATCCTGGCTGAAAAAGTTGCGGAATTTGCTAAGAAAAATGGTCTGGATATTGTCATTGTGAATCCAGAATGTGGATGAGTACCATTATCCCTCCGCAATAAATGCAAGCATGTTGTTGACTCTTCGCTTCTTCATGTCGTGGTGAATCCAGAATAAATGATATTGTCTGCTTATACCATATGATCTCTAAATCGGGTGTGGACTCGATCGCAATTTTTTTTGTTGAGAATATGTTTTGAATAAGGATTAATTGAGGAATAGGGATAACTGGTTTGTTGATTTTTTCATTCAAGTGCTATACTGTTGTGTTTTGGTTTGGTATTTGTGAATTTATAAATTTAGCTTGCTACTCATGTCATATAAAATTGTTTCAAACATAGGCTCCTATTCAACCTGATGAATTCCAATGCGGTTATTTTGTGATGAGGTACATGAGGCAAATCGTAGAAGATTCAACTACAGACATGACTTCTTTGCGATCAATGGTAAATTATATTACAATTTGGCGTTCTCATGTTTTTTGCAAATATTTAATAATTGGGGCCAATTATAATACCTATGTTTTTTCTCACGCTTTCTCAAATGTGAAGTATTCTCAAGTTCAAATTGATGAAGTGCGATCGGAGTGGGCAAAATGCGTCCAAGACCATATACATGAGTGAATAGGTATTTTGTTCATAGTTATATGCAAATTTTAATAGTTATAAAGAATGCACATTCTGTAATTGAGTGAATCTGATTTTAATGTAAATTGATGTATATACTTCTTATTTGGAGGCATGAACTTAAATTATATAAATTGATGTATATACTTATTATTTGCAGGCATGATATTGGAGTGCTTTGCAGCTGCCCTCAATGAAAGAATTAGTGTAACTTTGAGAACACTTGTTAGATGTTTTGTTAAACACTTTTTAAATATATTTCCGATATACTTGTTTTGTTAAACTTTTGCAGACATGTACTAGATACAATCACTTGAATGTCATGTTTTGTTTTAGTTAGTTATATGTTGGTTTCTTGTATTGTGTTTGTTTTTTGCATATATATGTGGAATCAAAAATTATATTACCACAGGTGAAAAAATAATAGACACCAAATATAAATTAGCCATGGTCTAAAATTGCAACGGTTTTTATGGCTTGTTAAACTGTTGCAATTACTTCAAAACCACAATGGATTTGATCTGTTGTTGAAATACTTACAAAGTATAACGGTTTTAAAGCCTTGTAGAACTGTTGTGATACTTCTTAACCACAACGAATATTAACCGTTGTCCAATCCATTGTTGTAGCTCATAAATCAAAAACAAATACCAGCCGTTGTCCCATTTGTTGTCTTTCAAGATTATAAGACAACGGATTCTAACCGTTGTCTTCTTATTAACGACAACGGATTGTAACTATTGTCGTTGAGCGGATATTTTTACAACACCATCTACTACAACGGATGATTATTGTAATACACAACAGATTATATCTGTTGTTGTTGAGCGGATTTCTTGTAGTGGTGCATCAACTTAATCGCTTAATATATTTGATATCTACTATTTAGATATAAATTTGTTGCATTATGTTGATCCATGTTTAAGACATATGATGAAGCTTTCATTCCCAATCGCACCCCTTTACTAAATTATCCGGAGGATAAGCGTCTGAGAAATAAATACCATCACTTTTTGTTGCCCAGTAACAATGATGTTCTATACATGGATTGCGATTCCACCTTGCACTGTAAGCATCAAATGCTTTGTTTTTATTGCCCCACCAAAGGTGGTAAAAGAACAATGTAACAATGGGCTTGGAGCGGAACTGAAAGTGAAAATCTTGATTTAACGCCGCGGTATGATTTCCAAAATCATTATCCTTCGACGCACAATGGACTATTAGTGGATCGATATTTGGAGGGAGATTATAAGCTGAAAAGTCATTAATGGTATAGAATAACATTGCATGCATCTTGAAACTGTGTTGTCGATACCCATCAAACACATCAACCCCTTCCTCCAACAACAATCTCAAGTCTTCAATCAAGGGACTTAGATAAACATCTATATCATTTCATGGTCATTTTTAGGCCGTAAATCATCATAGACAACAATATATATTTTCACTTCATGCACAAATGAGTTATTTGTATATTACAAGCAAAAGAGGCCATGAACTATGGTTACTGCTTAAGTTACCATATGGATTCATTCCATCCGTAGAAAATTCAAGCCTAAGGTTTCTTGCATCACTCCCGAAATCTGGATACAATCGATCAATTTTCTTCCATTATGGAGAATCAGCTGGATGGCAAAGTTTTCCATCAAATTTTCTCGCATTTGCATGCCATGTAAGGTTCATTGTGTCATCTGCATTCGCAAACAATCGCGTAAACCTTGGAATTATTGGAAGATACCATAACACCTTCGCAGGGGAACGTTGTTTTGTGCTCTCATCACTTCTACAATCACCACACTTGACTTTGTACCGCGATACCCCACACTTGGGGCACTTACGCAATGATTCATACTCTTTTCGTATATTATGCAATCATTAGGACATGCGTGTAATTTCTTGTACTCCATTCCCATCGGACACAAATCTTCTTCGCCTCATAGTTGCGATTCGGCAATGTGTTATCTTCTCGAAGCATCTCCTTCAACAACTCAAGCAATTCAGCCGAAGCTTTCATCACTCCACCCATTTCTTGCCTTCACAATAACCAATTTTAACATCACCGACAACCGAGTGATATTTTTACACCCCTGGATACAAAGGTGTCTCTCAATCACTTTTTATAGTATCATAGACATGTGCTTACCGAAAAGACTCTCGACCAACGCATGAATCATGTCCTCTAGCCGATCGTCCATATCTTCATTTGTCCGCACACTTCGATGTCTACCACTTCACCATGTCATATCCATATTCTATAATTCTTATTTATTCCATCACAAATAAGATGCTCCGTATCTTGTCACCATGTTGTCTCCCATTCAAACAGCTTAATACAAGGGCAATAGATATTCCATCGCATCCCATTCGATTTTGTCGAGCAAATTTCCAAAAACTTTTCAACTCCGTTCTCATATTCATTGCTTATGCGACTTGAATTCATCCAACTTCGATCCATTTTTGTCCTCTTATCAATGTGTCAATAAATCAGAATAGCTATTAATGAGAAGATGTTAAAAGAAATCACACTTAGCGTTTAGTAATATTCTAAGTGCATGCACTCATGATTCTAATATATATTAACTAACATATATCACTATCTTCTCAAAACCAACATATATACATCAAAATTCAACCATCAACACTTATGAACATACGTCCCCTCCTCCATCCATTTCATATATATACCAATACACACACATACAATATAAATCAATAAATATATTTATACCCACTGAAAGATTTATAAGTTACCTTAATGCGAGGAAGTGACAGCAAATAGCTCAGAAATAGGTTACTCCAGCCAATCAATCCACAAGCTACCAACAACCTACAAAGTGCATGCACTCATGATTTCCCAAAGTATTGTAGTGAAACAAAACGATTTGCACAAACATTATAGTAAATCCATATTATTCTGTGAATGGAAAGAAAATTGATAATACACTTTTAAGGTGTTACAACATTTTGCATTGCGTTCACTTACATGGTTTTCCTTACCTGCCTCACCTAGTGCTTTGTTCACATTGATTGCAAAGTGGACATTACAAGTGAACTTGGGTTGTATAAATTCAAGGCGATGATTTTTATAATTTATGACTTTTGTCTATGGTATAATTTTTAATCTCATTTAAGTAGTGCTTCATGATGGTGTTTTGGGTACATGCTCCTTCATTCCTTCACATGAATACATGCAAGTAACATAGTCAAATCAATGACAACATTGCCTTCTGTAAGTACACATAACAATGGACCCAAGTTGTAAGTGTGTTAAAAGTGAAACATGCCCCATATCAATTATTATTTAACCAACTCCACCAAAGGGCTATTATTAACGTTTCTCCACAATCCACAATCCACATGCGTAAAAACAATAAAAGTTATGAACTTGGGGATGAGGTGAAAAGGTGGAGAAATTGTTGATTGGGCATTTGAAATGATTGAGAAACGATAAACTCATTGCCTTACCGAGGTTTTTGGGGAAGAGGGTCACACGGGTCCTAAGATGAAAATTAATTGGGATGGGGATGAAAAATGATAAATTGAAGAAGTATTTCGGGTAGAAGCAAGGGTCTAGTTGCAACAGATCAAATTTTCGGCTCAAAACTTGCAAAAACAGAAAACGAGAAAGGGCTTTGAAATGTTCAAGTATTAGTAGACTGTAGTATTATTTTTTGTCATCTGAAACTAGTTGATTTCAAATTATTCGCAATTGCAAATAAAATCAGTTTCCATACTTTCTCATTCATGCTTCTCTAATATAAATTTTCAATGTTCTTTCAATCAAGGATGTTTGGATATAGACTCATATCTCTCACACTTGTCACCTTTGTATTCCCTGATAAGTTCACACATGTTGATAGAAACAAATCCGGATTTATAGACATTGATATTGCTAAGAACTTCCAGAGATAATGGCACAGAAACCATGGGAAACAAATGATTCAGTCTCTTAAGCTAGATTTAACTGATCAAACTATTATACAGATTGGTTATTAATAGTTTAACAATCAAATGGTACCTTAACATCTAGTCATCGGGTTAAAATCGTGAAACCACGGTCCGACTTAAAAATGAGATTCAACCGAAAGTTCAATATAATTTGAACAAACACATAAAGCTTATTATCACACAAGAATCAAAATGATACATGGTCTTTATGAACAACTCGTCGATCGTGTTTGTGTAAAACCCTGAGTAACCTCTTTTTTGTCCATGAATGATCTATGTGAAAAGGAGCATATAATTTTTAACATTTGAACCAATGACCTCACATGATTTAAAATTATTAGATGTGCATACTTCATTTATTTAATTAAATACAACAGGTTGATACCTCAGGTTAAGATTAATTATATAACCAAAAATAATGAAAATAAAGAGAACATTAATTCACTAATAAACAAGAGTGGGAAAAAATGAAAAGATATATCTTCCTTTTTGCTACCAATGAAAAAATGAAACTCCATATGTTCAAATTTGGAAACATTCTCGAAAACCATGCATTTTCATTCATAATTAGTCATGATCAATTTTACCATCTCTGTTAACTTTTTACATGTTAATTCATGGGGGAGAAATTAAAAAAAAAAAAAGGAATGTCTTAATTGTTTGTAACTTCCTCTGAGAATAAATGATCCATGACAAATTTGGAAAATTACTCAGATTTTATCCGCGATCAATTTTGAGCAACCATTACACATTATGTAATGCATGTTTAATTGTTTGTAACTAAATAAATGATCCATGACAAATGATTAGGTTCTTTGATGTATCCAAGATATAACACAAGCTCACATCAATCCAATCACCATCATGCCCTAAATTCGCTTGAACCTGAATTTATTATTTTCATTAAATACCTCATTTCCCAGTAACAGTGTAAAACTATCATTATATCAACTAGTCGTATGCAACAGATGCATTCATCAGTAAGTTTAACAGGGATAAAAATGAAATTTAAAGCAAATAAATAAAGTGACAAATTAAAAAAACAGTTTACCCTGATGATTTTCAAGGGAAAAGACTAAGGTTGGGGCTATAATTGAGATCTACTGTACAATTCAAATCTTTAAACTTCACAACAGCCTAAGGCTGATAATTAGATTAATGCAGAACAAATGAGAAGTCCAATAAGAAGTTAATGATGGACCTATCAATAGCTGGTGAATCAATACTATTCAAGGTAAGTTATTACACTTGTCAACAAAACCTCATATAATAACCACCAAATACCGCACACTTTACAAGTAATCGAAACCAATGTAACAGATTATACAATAAAGAAACAATAACGCGGACCGCATGTTTAAATAAACATATCAAAAATCGGACCAACATAAATTCGAAATGTCGAGATAATGGAGTTTAAGGAAATTAGTTTGCTTACTGGGATGCCTTCAATTTTGCGCACATACAATATTATTACCAAGAGAAATACAAACTATTCAAAATCTAAAACCCGAGACATGAATCAATCTCTCCCGCACAAATGACCTAATCCTTAAACCAAATAAAATAACAGAGCCCAATCCAGGATGAATACACATAAAAGTGCCAAAAACTAAGTACAAAAAATTAAAATCCACACATACGGTAAAATAGAACCGTTAGGGTTAGGGTTTTAACTAAGAACAAATAATTAAAATCCATAGTTACATTGTAAAAATAAGAACAAAAAATTAAACAAACTACCAATATTAGGGTTTTAACTTACTACGAATTTGGGTATTTGGGTTAAGTGAGAGAAAATTGTTGACTCCTAACGGTGGCAACAACATACGCCAATGACAAGGTTCACGCCGGTGGTGGCGGCCGCGGGAGATGGAGATTAACCAGTGTTATAGGTTTAGTGTGTTTGAGCGGCCGCAAGAAGAATAGCGGGGAGATAGAAAATATTCACAGCAGAAATAAGATATAAATTATGTATTCTCACGGTTACAAGGGAACCGTCGTAGCTTATGTAGTATAATTGTATTCTACAAATTTCAAGGAACTGGCCAGAATTAATGTATTACAATTGTGTATTCTACCATGGTTTATTAAATATCGGCTGTAAACATTATCATTTATTTATGATTATGCCATCGGGCCTTATTCAACGGTTGCTTTTATAACCGTTGTGGAGTTGTGTTGTTAAATGTAATTTTTGTAGTAGTGATATGAATCAATACATCAAACAAGTTAAATCAAAGGCACGGCCTTTTGATAAAATGAGAATTAAAACAAAGTACTCGAATAGGGTTTGAAAACAATAACTTCAATTGCAATTAATCATCAAATAAAAGTATCCATTAACCTTATCCCAAACCCGAATCGGAAGATGTTTAGCCGGACATGGGAAATAAATAATTCATAGAAACATTATTCAAGTTCATATCTAACAAATCGAAAGTAAATGATACTATGGAATTAGAAAACTCGGTATGTCGAGATCTCTCGATCAATCTTCAATCCTCAGCGCGTGGTTGTGACCTTGATCAATCTCTCCAATCCTTCGATAGAAGGTTGTTCTTTTCTTCGCGTTCTAGGGCAAAAATTAGTGTGTCCTCATTCTAGGCCTTTTATTCCCACACAGGCGCACGCGGCGCGCTAGCGCACGACTTGCCTGTGCGGTGCCATTGGATAATTCATTCGGCCGAAGGGACACACGAGCCGTGCACTCCACGCACGACCAGCCCGTGCGGGGTGCCGGTAGACTAAGTCCTCTTCGCAATGGTGCACGGTCGTGCTATGGATGCACGCCAGACCGTGCGCACCTGCTACAGCTGAGTCTTCTTCGTTTCTTTCTGTTTCTCACCCGGTTCGTCTGACTTCTTCTCAATTTAACTCCAAACATCACACATTAGATCGATTATTGGCGGTCCTTTACTGCAATGCTCAGAATTGTCGCCAAAATGCTACAAATATCAATTAATTCCTACAAAACGAGCAAAGGTTAATACCTTTTTCCACTTTACTGAAATATAACCCTTTTACTCAAGTATTGCATGCATATCAACGTATTCTAGCTACAATTAAGCCCAAAATACATGCAAAACACATACCAATCAAACCCCCAAACTTAAACTGTTGATAGTCCCGATCAACGCTTTATAAACAAGACAAAGCACAAATGGGAGTAATGAAAGGCAAATCAAGAACAACACATCACAATTCATGTAATTTATCCATAGACGTCAAGCAACAAATCAACAAAGTCAATATCTAACACATAGCACAAGTCAATTAAAGTCATGGCAAATACTTTGAATCACGTCTCTCATGGATTAAGTGTATACTCTCTCTCTAGAATAATAAGGGACGTGTATTTGCTCAAATCATATCAATGTTGAAGAATTATCATAGGCTTGCAAATCGTCTCACATCTCCGCCACTCGATTGCATGCAATTCATAAATCGAAAGACTTTTCTTTTGGTTGTAATGAAGGCTATTTGGTTAAGGTAGGAAATATAGAGAAAGTGACTCAAACTCAAGCGTATAGACCGGTAAGCACATTTTTTTCTCAGTCAAATATCCTCATTCAAATCAAACATGCTACCCCAATCACCTCTTACTCTTTATCACATCTCTCTTCTCCTTTTTTTTTTTCATATAATCCACTTTCTTTCGCCTTACATCATAATTCTAAGCCTATAAGTTCGTTTACGTCAACTCACTTATACAATCGATTTTTTTCCGGACTCTTTTGTGAGTATATATCTTCCTTTTCTAATTTTCTTCTTTTATTCCCAACATCCAACTTGCACACAATTATCTAAATTCTCGATATTCTCCTATTCAATCTTATTCAATCCCCTTACTCAATGTTATACGCTTAAGTTTAGGGTAACAGATATATCAAGTTAAGGCTTGAAATTTGGCTATCAAAAAAATCAGGCAACGGGCTCAAATTGGCTAACTAGGGAAATTCAATGTCATTAGGTAGGCAAAAGGCTTGAAAGGCTTAACAAAAATGGCCTTAAATCATTTTCAAAAATTGCATACAACATGTGACTTTGACAGAGATACCAGAGCAAGTTCTAGAATTCATATCAACATGAATGACACACTTAATCAACAAACAAGATTGCATATAATGAAAGCAGTAAAGGCTCCAAGCTCACATGCTTGCAATTGCGTAATTCAAAGAATAACAACCATGGTTTCAATATTCACATGCTCTATATCATCTATTCTGAACCCGATCAACTCACGGTCAACACCTAATTCAAAACAACACAAACTGTTCAATGAATGCTCCTAAGATCACAACAAGCAACACAATAGCGGTCAACTCACTCCCTAAAAACCTAAGAAAGCAATAAACGTGCTAAAGCAATAAACGTGCTAAAATCACAAACAAGCATATAATGCAATGCATCCTATATGCTTTAAATGCAACTATATGAATGCAAATATATTTTATTTTTCACCACACCCTTCAATCAAAATAACTTTCTCTCCCCCCAAACTTGGATGAAATTATAGCGCATTGAAGAAAAGATAGAATTTAAAGAAAAAAATGTGGAATGGACCTGACTCATTGTGGGGGTGGCGGCGGAAAGTGGCCCTGGGAGATGTACCACATTTGTATCTGATGCATCACCTGCAGCATCTCCGTTCTGTTGTTCCTTTTTGATATCTTTGCTCTTGTTCTCGTCCGAAGGAATGGAACTCATGCATTCTCGTGATGGAAATCATTCCTGTCCTTTCGTGCTCTCCTCAAGGGCAAATAGTCTATCCCTAAATTGGCCCCCCCACTCCTCACCTTGGTGAGAGCTTTCCCGTATGTTGGGCATCCTTGGTGGAACCCTTGCTCAAAACCCCTCTCATGCCGGTCATACTCCATCACCTCAATCGCCAACTCATCCTCACCTGAACCCACCTACCCTCCACCTTTTTCCGTGCAAGCATGGCTTCCATGACTCGGTATGCGCCTCGAGTTCATCAACCAATCAGTCTGATCATCAACCATAGATGTGAGTTACGGGTTAGGAAGTGGGAAGGCGGTTCGATTCTTTGTTGGAAGAGAGTCATGTTCTCTTTTTTGTTATGATTTTCATTTGGCATATGGCATTCATATTAATCCTCCGATTGCCTTCAATGGGCTCTAAACCGCTCAAATCGACACGAAAATGCCGAGCAATGGGGTGATCATTCGCCAATCAATATCGTATCCGGACTTTGCTTGCGAAATATTCGGCGTGTTCCACAAAATGGATCACCGTTTTATAGGGTGGGCAGTTAGCATACACCACATTAGGTATAGCTCGAACTTGCATGCCCCGTTATTGTGTCGCGAAGACAGTGAGTGAGCGACCTTTTGGATATAGCGGAAAATGGGGTTCCTGAGTGATGAGGCCTTGGATGAGCGCACCTCATAGAGCATTGGGCCGATCTCCCGTCCCAAACCAATAACCGCTGACCATTCATCAAGCTCTGGCGCTGCATTGTTGTAAGAGGCATCGTAGGCACCCCAAAATTTCACCGAGCTAGGCGATAGATATACGCCTTATCTCGTTGCCCAACCAAAAATGGACCTCAAGTGTGTTGAGGAACTCTAGCACTAGTTTCTTATACGTCGGCCACCGCCCTTCCATGAACGAGGTCCACCCAACCCATTTAAATAGATGCCAAACATCGTCGTGTATCCCAAGGGCTTGGGTACACTCATCGTCAGCATATCGCGTCGGTGTAAATGAGCCAGTGACCAACCTACTCCATCGCTCCAGATCATCGGCCTCATTCGTAAGAAGCCCATGCGCTTGGGGCTATCCGGATGTACCTCCCGTCGTCTTGGCTGCACCCTCTGCGGGCGTCTACCCCGACCTTGTTGGTTCCTTTGGTCAGCCATTAGTTCAAGTCTGTACCTAGCAAAATAAATGTGAGATTCCGAACATGCCAAGTATAACAAGAACAAGATGAATTCAATACAAACAAATCAAATAAGGCATAATGTCTCTTCCCTATAATTTAATCACAATTATGCTCTCAAACCTAAATAACAATGTAATTGAAGAGAATCATAGCCACTAACACCCTAATTATTCAAACTCATGCAAGATTCATCATTAAATCAACCACATATACCTCAATTCATCAATCCCACAAGTGTTCGATAAAATGCCCCATAGAATAATTCAAGTAAATCATGGCACATTCATCAAAACATGCACCATATATGAACCCTAATCCATAATCTACAAGAAATTCGAAAAAAAAACTTGAAGTTCTTACCAGAATTCTCGGAAATTAGGAAAGATGCGAATTTGGAACCCTAGGTGCTCCTTTCAGCCAAAATCTCACTCCAAAACAAGTTTGAGTGTTCAATTCTTGTGTGAGTAGTGTGGGGGACGAATTTTCGGTGAAAATCAAGTGAAGAGATCGAAAAATTTGAGAGGGATGCGAGCTTTTGTGTGCTTTGTGCGCGAGAAAGTGTTTAGAAGTGAAACAATTGAACCTGTTGCGCCCTTATTGCTGCCTCAGCCGACAGACGCACGGGCCATGCGCCCTGCACATGGACATCCCGTGTGGGGTACCGTAGGCTCAGTCCAAGATCCATGAATATGCACGGGCAGTGCGCATGGCGCATGTCCTGCTCGTGCGTAATGCCGTGAGCCTACTCCTCATCTCTGAAGCACGCACGGGTCGTGCGCATGGTGCACGCCCCTCCCGTGCGGGATGCCATACCAAAACTCCAAAATTTCTAGTTTTTTTTTAAAGGAAAGCAATAAATCCTAACTATCAAAGGGAAAAAATGAAAAAATAATACAACAAACCGTTAGATTGCCTCCCAACAAGTGCTAAATTTAACGTCTATAGCTTGACGCTTGTATAGTCGATCATGGTTCTCGCAAAGTTAGGCGTGTAACCTTGATTGGCATGTGTTTTGCATGTATTATGGGCTTAATTTTGGCTAGAATGTGTTGCTATGCATGCATTACATGAGTAAATAGGGCTTTATTTACATTTTTGTGGAAAAGGTATTCTGCTTCTCGCTCGTTTTGTAGGAATTTGTGATAATTGTAGCATTTTGGCAATAATTCGGAGCATTGTGATAAAGAACCGCCAATACTTAACGTGATGGACAAAGTTTGGAGTTGAATCGAGAAAAGGTCAGATGAACCGGTAGAAAAATGGAAGAGAACAACCGAGTATCAATTGCAGCAGGTGCGCACGGGCAGGGCGTGCGACCCTAGCACGGCCCTTGCGCCAGCCAACACTAAGACTCAACCTTCGACCATACGCACAGGATGGTCATGCGCTAGGCGTACGGCCCGTGCATCCTTCAGCGATTTGAAAGTTTCTACGGCACCTAGCATGGGATGGGAATGCGCTAGGTGCACGGCTCGTGCGCCTGTGCGAAAAATAGAGTCTGAACTTTTGATCTAGGTTTTCGACCCGAACGAAGTACAAATAGAGACGGGGCAGCCACAAACAAGGATATGCTGATTTTTGCCCTAGAAAGTAGAGAAATGAGCAATCTTCCACTGGAGAATTGGAGAGATCGATCAAGACCGCAACCACACCTTCGAGGATTGAAGATAGATCGAGAGATCGTCAACATCCCCGAGTTCACTCATTCTATAGTATTTTTATTTTCAATTAGTTAGACATGAACATGGATAATTTGTCTGGCTAAACTTCTTGTGATTCCCGGGTTTGGGAGTAAGTTAATGGATACTTTTATTTGATGATTAATCGTAATTGAAGTTAATGTTTTTCAACCCTATTCAAGTACTTTGCTTTAATTCTTGTTTTATAAAAACGCGATTGGTTAAACTTGTTTGATGTATTGATTCATAATTCTAACCGACGAGTTTCAATACTAGATCTATGAGTACTTGACATGAATATCTTGCATGATTGAGAAGTCTGCGAATATTCGTTAGACTTTATAATTTTTTGAACTTTTGGGAGTTGGATATCTTATGTTGAGTAGAGATGCTAGCAAAGATATTCTAATCAACGCTTTTACATGCATCTCGAGACAGAGGGTAAATTACTTTTGTGATCGATCTATAGGGAAGAATACGTTTAACTTTGGTTTGATTAATCTGATAATACAATGGGATATTAACTGAAACCACAACCCAGGAATCCATTCATCTACTTGATCTTTTAATCCATTCTTTGCTTTGTTTCTTTTTAGGATAAATTTCTTGTCTTAGTATTAATAAACTCAATCCATCCAAATTCGATGTCTTATAAAAATAAGGCTATTACAATCCAAGACTTTAGTACATTATTTATTAGTCCCTGTGGAAACCTTGCTAACCCTATTCTATAAAAATAAGGCTAAAAGATTTTCGGCACCGTTTAATTAAGTTTTAAATTATAAATGTTTTATTACTTTTTCTTTCTTTTATTTTTGTTGTTTAATTCTACCCCTACTTTGTGTTTGACTTGTTTTCTTTAGTTAGTTCAGGTAGTGCATGAACACTCTATAAAAATTAGCACCGTTCATACCGGAGGTTGAGGCTTTTGAAAAAATAGCTAAAACGGGCGAAAAATAAGGCTATGTTTGAACGTTTTGGAGGTAACCGTTGTTGAGTTACGATCTTAGAGGTACAACCACAATATTTCTTCTCTATATAAAAAAATTATATTTATTCTTGATAGCATCATGATAATTGACAATAAACTTTTGATTGTTAGACATTTTCATTTTTGTTAAAGAAATAATATCATGCCATGTTCATGAAAATTTCTTTTGTATTTGGTGAATTACTAGGGACTAATAATAGCTGGTTGGAGGGTGTGATAAACGTTAAAAATATACAATTACTTTTGGTTTGTAATAATATTTTACCTTATTAATATTGTAATAATATAACTTTATAGTATTATTATGTGATAAATAAAATAGTCAATACAAAATTGTGGGAAGTATTTTTATGAATTTGACACGGCATGAGGATCACAATCTTTAACAAATATTCAGAGATATTAAAGCCGGTTTGGGATTTTTTCTTAATCAAATCATCAACATTTCATGTTTCAAGAGACCCATTTTTCATTGACATTGTTCAATGGTCTTTGAACGTCTTAATTTTGAAACTTTCATTAAGACTCCCAGCCAAATTTTTTAAAAAATGCAACAAGATTGGGAAAGACATAAACTTAGAAAGACATAAAGAAAGTAGAGAAAAACAAGATATTGTATGAAAACTAAGGAAAGCATTTTTATGAAATAGAAAATTTCAATGAAACACTCATTGATACAAACTTGTGTGTTTATGTAAAATGACCTCTATTTATAGGCAACACAATAATTCTTATTGGAATTATTTTATTTTTTTTATTTTCAAAATGCTGAAAATTTGAAACCAACTCCATTATTTCATTTGTGCCTTAATTCCACATGTCTTGGCTTCATTCTCCCACTGATTTGAGTGAATTCCAAACATTATTGGCCAAGATATGATGTAATAATTTGGAGTGGTTGGCTGCGGGATCATGTCAAATCTTGTTGCATTTTTAAAAAAATCCTCCCAAATTTGACTTGGGAGTCTTAATGAAAGTTTGCCAAATGAGTTGGGAAGCCACAGTAAACATTTCAGCACCATTGAAAATGTGGTCTTGAGTTATGCCCAAAATATCTTGGTCAAGAAAAAATGGGTCTCTTGAAACATGAAATGTTGATGAATTTTTTAAGAAAATATCATCCCAAACTTTGATTTAGGATTTAATATCTCTGAATATTTGTTAAAAATGGATTTTGAATCCATATCTTCAAGAATCATCCCTAAATCATGCCGGAATTGAAAGTTATGCGCATTGATCCTAACTCGCATAAAAAATACTTCCTACTACAATTTTGTATTGATTTCCTATTTTATTTATAACACATAATAATAATATAAATTTATATTATTACTAATATTAATAAGGTAATATATTATTACAAACCGAAAGTAATTGTATATTTTTAACGTTTATCACAAATAGCGATCATTCAGAAAAATTACCACGAGCTCAAAGATCCGGGAGTTTTCACTATCCTTTGTGCTATTGGTGGTGTTGTATTTAATAAAGAACTTTGTGATCTAGGAGCAAGTATTAATTTAAAGCCCTTGTCTATTTTCAAAAACTTGGACTAGGAGAGGTGAAGCCGAATCACGGTCACCTTACGGCTAACGGATAGATCACTCACATATCCTAAGGGAATCGTGGAGGATGTGCTCGTGAAGGTAGACAAGTTTATATTCCCGCGGACTTCTTGGTGCTTGACATGGAGGAAGATCGAGACGTCCCTCGATGCACGGGGTGTCCATTTCACAGCTCTTTTGCTCGAGCATGATAGATATACAAAAAGGAGAGCTCACATTACGAGTTAATGATGAGCAAGTATTATTCTCCATCTATAAGGATAGGAAATATCATGATAAAATGGAGAGTTGTAAATCCTTATCTCATCGTCGATTTATGTGCTAATACTTTTAAACCAAGTCATTGTGTGTGTCTATAGATCATGTGCGGGCGGGACGAATTGTTGAAAGTGAAAAACGGAATGACGATGAAGGCCAGCAGCTCGGAAGCACGCATGTCGCTGCCGCTTGCACGATTCAAAATGAGAAAACATGGCATTTGACCGACGGGTGACTTCTACGCTAGAGGCATTCAAAGGAGGCTCGAATTTATGCGACTGAATTGGCAAAGAGAAAGATATGAAGAAGTGACTCGCATCACTTTGCTGGAACCGTGATCGAGTAAAACAGGCGTCAAGCTATAGGCGTTAAATTTAGCGCTTGTTGGAAGGTAACCCAACGGTTTCTTTGTTTTATTTCTTCCCATATTTTCTTGGTTTGTTTTTTTCCTTTTTTTTTTTTAAGTTAGGATTTCTATGCTTTCATAGGTTAGAATTTTCTTGCTTTTCCTAAAAAAAAAATCGGAAAAATCGGAGTTGAAGTGCGGTACCCAGCACGGGCAGGGCGTGCGCCAGGCGCACGGCCCGTTCGGGCACCAGGAATTGGAAGAGAAATTTTCACCCTTGCACGGGCAGCCCATGCGGTTCCCAGTTTATGTTTCAAAAGTTCGCACCCGGATGGGTTGCCCATGCGCTAAACGGCCCGTGCATGGGTCGGGTGAAACAGAGTTAAGTCGGGCAGGGGGCTCATTTTTCTTCAAAAATTTCCCCTCTCTCGCGCGCAGACCACGCCCAAAGCTCTAGACCCTCTCAAATTTTTGCAATTTCCCCATAGATTCTCACCACAAATCACTTCCCACACTACTCCCACAAGATTTACACACTTAAAATTGCTTTGAAGTGAGGATTTGAGTAGAATGAGCACCTAGGGTTTCAACTTTCATCTCTTTCCGAATGTGTTTTGCATGTATTATGGGCTTAATTTTGGCCAGAATGTGTTTCTATGCATGCATTACATGAGTAAATAGGGTTTTATTTCTGTTTTATGGAAAATGTATTATGCTTTGCTCGTTTTGTAGGAATTTGTGATAATTGTAGCATTTTGGCAACAATTTAGAGCATTGTGATAAAGAACCGCCAATACTTGACGTGATGGACGAAGTTTGGAGTTGAATCGAGAAGAAGTCAAATGAACCCGGCAAAAAACAGAAGAGAACGGCCGAGTATCAGTTGCAGCAGGTGCGCACGGGCCGTGTGCCAGCCAACACTGAGACTCAACCTTCGACCATACGCATGGGCTGGTCGTGCTGGCACACTACCCGCAAGCGTGCTTCCGTGATTTAAAGGTTTCTGCGGCACCTAGCATGGGTGGGCGTGCGCCGGCCCAGTGGCCCGTCGCATGTCGGAAAACAGAGTCCCGAACTGTTTAACTAGGTTTTCGAATCCAAATAGAGAATAGAGACGGACGGCCACAAACAAGGATACGCTGATTTTTGCCCTAGAAAGTAGAAAAAGAGCAATCTTCCACCGAGAATTGTAGAGATTGATCAAGACCGCAACCACACCTTCGAGGATTGAAGATAGATCGAGAGATCGTCAACATCCCCGAGTTCACTCATTCCATAGTATTTTTATTTTCAATTAGTTAGACATGAACATGGATAATTTTTCTATGAATTATTTATTTTCTATGTCCTCAAGCTAAACTTCTTGTGATTTTCGGGTTTGGGAGTAAGTTAATGGATATTTTTATTTGATGAATAATCATAATTGAAGTTAATGTTTTCACCCCTATTCAAGTACTTTGCTTTAATTCTTGTTTTATCAAAACGGGATTGGTTAAACTTGTTTGATGTATTGATTCATAATTCTAACCGATGAGTTTCAATACTAGATCTATGAGTACTTGACATGAATATCTTGCATGATTGAGAAGTCTGTGAATATTCGTGAGGCTTTATAATCTTTTGAACTTTTTGGGAGTTGGATATCTTATGTTGAGTAGAGATGCTAGATAGATATTCCAATCAATGCTTTACATGCATCTCGAGAGAGAGGGTAAATTACTTTTGTGATCGGTCTATAGGGAAAAATACGTTTAACTTTGGTTTGATTAATCTGATAATAAAAGGGGATATTAACTGAAACCACAAACCAGGAATCCATTCATCTACTTGATCTTTTAATCCATTCTTTACTTTGTTTCTTTTAGGATAAATTTCTTGTCTTAGTATTAATAAACATAATCCATCCAAATTCGATAGTCTAGATAAAAATAAGGCTATTACAATCCAGTACTTAGTACATTAATTTATTAGTCCATGTGGATTCGACCTTACAAACCCTATTCTATAAACTCGCACCGTACACTTGCGATGAAGCTAAAAAAATATGGCGAACACACCTCTTCTTTTTGATCTCTATGAAAGTAGTGCTTGATCCTCTGGCCATTTGCCATATACGTCTTCCCATCCCGTGTCAACAATTCCACTATTTCTGGAGGATTCAACACCTTCTTAATCAGAAACGGCCCCGACCACCGAGACTTGAGTTTTCCGGAAAAATTTTAAGACGCGAGTTGAACAAAAGCACTTGTTCACCCTAAAAAACTCTATTTTCTTTATCATTCGATCATGCCATCTCTTGGTGCGTTCCTTGTAAATCCGGGAATTCTTGTAGGCTTTATCTTGGAACTCCTCCACCTCATTCAAATGCAAAAGCCTCTTCTCACCCGCTGATTTGAAGTCAAAATTTAACCTTTTTACAGCCCAAAATGCCTTGTGCTCTAATTCTATGGGCAAGTGACACGATTTCCCAAATACCAACTGATAAGGCGATGTGCCTAATGGTGTCTTGTATGCAGTCCGATACGCCCATAATGCATCATCTAACTTCATAGCCCAATCCTTGCGATTTATATTCACTGTCTTTTCTAAGATTTGTTTAATCTTGCGATTGGCTACCTACGCTTGCCCGTTTGCTTGCAGATGATATGCTAATGCCACCTTGTGCTTAACCTCGTACTTTGCAAGCGATTGCTCATCAATTTATTCACAAAGTGTGACCCCCATCGCTAATCAAAGCTCTCGGGGTTCCAAACCGAGTGAATATATTTTACTTTAGGAACTTCATCACTACTCCCGCATCATTTGTTTGTGCCGGAATTGCCTCAACACATCGAGATACATACTCCACTGCAAGTTATGTACTGATAACCCGAAGAAGATAGAAAGAAACCCATAAAGTCAATCCCCCACACATCAAAGAGCTCGACTTCCATCACATTGAATTTCGTGAAGGAAAAGTTGTTTTTTTTTTTAAAATGAATTTCAGATTTATATTGTTAATAATATTTCTTCAAACTATGAACCATCACAGGTGCATTGTGCGCCCAAGGATCATGATGATCTTGGAAATCATACACTAGCTCGCAGAGGTCAATATTTTCGCCTTTGACTTTTGTGAGATACCTTTTATTAATTACTTTGTTCTATTGTCAACTTCACTGGGTAAGAAGAAAAAGTCTTTTGATGCTTACAAGTCGGTAAGATGGATCGGCAATCCTTGTCGTTCACATACATGCCAGTGGGAAGCAAATATTTACTTAGCAAGATTTAAACGATATGACTGGTTGTGTTGGGCGCAACGGTGGCATGTCGTGGTCCGAGATTTAATTTATCTAGAATACCCGACAAATCACACCAACAAGATGATGGCAACAAATTAAATGACACCGACAAAAATAAAATGCACACAAGAATTCTACGTGGTTCGGCAAAACCCGCCTACGTCCACGAGTTTCCATTCTTCACTAATAAAGAATTTCCCGGTACAAGAAAAATACACCCTTGAGTTTTATAGGCCAAACCCAAGAATAAAAGACTCTCGTACAACCACTTTACTAGTTATCAAAGAACACTCTCCCCAACCCATTTGTATTACCGAGAGAAACATACCCCGAGTGTTTCCCCGCACCTATTGACTCACCCAAATTGATCTCCCCATGTGTGTACACTCATTTTTCCTCTCCACCCGGTTGGATGGCCGAGCAAATGCCTGCTTGCCATGATTTTCCTCTTGCACTCCCTGAAGCCTTTTATAGGCACATTGAGTGAGCAATTTCATTGAAACTAAATGCAAACCAATTTGCATTTTTCCTCTGAAAGCTACTTTGAAAATAGCCCCCAAGATTGACCATGTTTTGTGGGGGTGGCTTCTACCTAACAATCTCGACCTCCACCACCACCAAACACTATTACCCGCAAACCAAAACATCAAACACCATTGACCTTTAGTTCTCTGCACATGCCGAATCAGTAAGGTCCTAACTCCACCTGATTCAATCGGCCAATACATACGTGCAGTCCAGTCAACACCACTAGTTGACTACCGAGAGGGACGACCTCCATCCATCTTCTCACCCAACAGGATTTCCCTCACATCTGTCTGCTCCCTAGAAGCCTTCCGGTGCACTCTACTTCTAGTAATCTTTGAGGTCACCAGATGATACAAATTCCGATAATTCTCTCTCACCCTTAGGACCCTTCCGCCACATGTGACTTTTAGGACTCCACCTCCAGTTGAATATCGCAACTATTGAAATCCACTTGGCTCCAGGAAATTAGATTCATCCACATATTTGGGACACAGGCCACACCACCCAAAGTACGGTCCACTCCATCACCCATTTTGATTTTCACCACTCCAATATCATGATTCTACAAGTAGAACCATCACCAGAGAACAAAATTCTTGCCCTCTGCAATTGAAGTAAATCAAATAATCACTTCAGGAGTACACATGCATTATGCACCCCAAATGTAAAATCCATCAATCTTGAGAAGAAGTATCAATCCTTGTGGAGTCTGTGAGATATCTCCATCTTCCGCAGCTATCACCGCATCACCACCGCCACCATCACCGTCATAATCCTTCTTTCTCCAAGGACAATTCCTTTTAACGTGACTCTCCTTGTGATAATGATAGCATACAAAACATTTTCCCTGGTCCTTGAATCTGACCTGCTGATCACAGATCCACCACCAGATTTCTTCCCGTTTCCGATTCATTTCCTGAGCAACCAAAGCATATGCATGCCCTTCTCCTGGTTTGCCTTTTTTTTCATGGGACAACAATGATGCTTTTATATATGCTCCAAGTCCAGTGTGTCTTTCCCGTACAACATCTTCACTAGACTATTATATGAATCCGGGATAGAGTTGTTTGCCTTTATTTTTAGCTCACCGCAAGTGTACGATGTACGTTATAGGAAAGGGTAGCAAGGTCGTATCCACAGAGACTAATAAATTTATGTACTAAGTATTGAACTAAGATAGCTTTATTTTTATTTAGACGATCGTAATTTAATGATTGTGGTTGTGAGATCCTGACAAGTTAGACTACTAAACACAAAATTAGGAGAACACAATTGATAGAAATATCAAGAAGATGAAACGGATTTCCGAGTTAAGGTTTCGATTAACAACCCTCTTGTTGTACGATTTAATGCACGCCAAGTTATTATCAATATTCCTATAGACGATCACAAATATATTTTATCCTCTCTCTCGAGATGCATATAAAATGTAGATTGAAATACTTATGCTAGCATCTCTACTCAACATGAAGTACTCAACTCCCAAAAGTTCAAAAGATCAAATGTCTTCACATATATTTACAAACCTCTCGATTCATGCAAATATTTGTGTCGAGTACTTGAAACTCATCTCTCGAATTATGAATCAATATATCAAACAAGTTAAATCATTGATCAAGTGATAAAACAAGAATAAGCTCAAAGTACTCAAATAGGCTTCAAGATAATAACTTCAACTAAGATTAAAACATCCGACAAGAGTTTATTAATCTACTTCCAAAACCCGAAAATCTAAAGAGTTTAGCTACACATGATTTCTAAGCAATCCATATAAAAATTGTTCATAGCCATGGCAACTAAAAATGAAAGATGAAAACTACAAGAGAAGCAAGAAAAACTTAGGAAAGTCGACAATCTCTCGATGTATCTCCGTTCCTTGAGCTCCGATGCAACCCGATTATCTCCTTGATGTCCTCTTTCAAGAATATACCATTGTCTTGTGTTGTAGATCCCAAAAAATATCAGAATATCCTCTGTGTGCGCCCCCAAAAAGTGCTTAAATACTCCCTTCCAATTCTAGGTCATGTTGCTGTCAACATAATGCAATACAGCAGGGACGCACGGGTTACCCGTGCGCAAGTCTGTAAGAAATTCTTGTTCACCAATCAGCGCACGGGTCGTGCGTGAGACGCACGGGTGACCCGTGCGCATGTCCGTAGGATATGTTCTAATCTTCAGTGGCGCACGGGTGGTGCGTGCAATGCACGGGCTACCCGTGCGCAATGCCGTACCTTCAGTTCTGCTTTCCCAGGGGCGCACGGGTGGTGCTTAGGCGCGCGCCCTACCCGTGCGACATGTATTTTCCATCATTTGTGGTATTTCTTCTCCGCAATGCTCGTATTTGTATCCAAATTACTTCAAATATCACTAAATTCCTACAAAACGAGCAAAGCATAATATCTTTCCCACAAAAAGCGAATATGAATCATTTCATATGAGTTTATGCACGTTTAGTCACCATTTTAGCCACAAATATGCCCCAAAATATATGCAAAACTCACACCTATCAAAATCCCCCAAACTTAAACTGTTGACCGTCCCGATCAACAATTTTGAAAACACGATAAAGCACAATAGGGAGATAAGAATAAAAACGCACACAAAGGACCCAAAAGAAGATCCATATTGTTCGTCATGAATGTTGAGCAACAAACCAATCAAGCCTCAAACATCTGATCAAAGAGCACGCATCAAGTAAAATAAAGTGAAATACTCTGAATTACAACTCTCAAGGTTACGTGTATACTCTCATCTCACGAGGATATGGGACGTGTTTACGCTCGAATCAATTCAATGTCGCAAAATTACCATAAGCTTGCAATTCGTCTCATATCTCCGCCACTACAATGTATGCAAATCGTGAATCAAAGAGGACTTTCTTGTTTGGTTGTAATGAAGGCTCTTTGGTTAGGGTAAGAAATTTTGGATAAAATGACTCAAACTCGAGTATATAACTGGTGAGCATATCAATCCTCTACATAATAGTTCCATATGCTACTCCAATCATCCCTTTTTTTTATCAACTTTCCTTATTTCCATCTCTTTCTTTCTTTTGAGAATTGCCTTAAATTACAATCCTTCTTCGTTTCTGTGAAAATTCACATTATAGCATCGATTTTTTTTTTTACTTGTGAATTTTCAACTCTTCTTTTTCATCTCCTTTTCTTCCTCTTTTGTTCCAATTAACCAATTATGCCCATTATCCCACTTTTCAATTCCCACTCCTTCAACTCCATTCATTCCCTTTACTCAACGTTATACACTGAGTTTAGGGTGACGGATCTATCAAGTTCAAAGCTTAAATCTTGTGGTTATCAATGGAATAGGCAATAGGCTCAACTTGGCTAACTAGGAATTTCATCATCTTTAGGAAAGCAATAGGCTTGAAAGGCTAGCAAAGATGGCCTTTTATCACATTCACAATTTGCATACAACATGTGGCCTCGACAGAGATACCCGAGCAAGTTCTAGAATTCTGACAACATGAATGATATCCTCAAATCACAACAAGGCTACAAAAGATATAAGCAGTAAAGGCTCAAAGCTCACAGGCTTGTCAATATGTAATTCAAAGCATCAAACCAAGTTTTCATATTAACATGCTCAATGTTATCTATTCAAGGCTCAATCAACTCATGCTCATCATCCAATTCCAACAATACAACTCTTTCAAAATCACCACACAAACAACAAGTTGCAACAATCCAGGTCAACTCACTCTCTAACCACTAAGAAAGCAATAGACGTGCTAAAGCCATAAACGTGCTCTAATGCAATGCAACCTAGAATGCTCTATATGCAACTATATGAAAACACCAAATGCAAGAATTTTTTTTTCTATTCACACTTTTCATATATTAAAATACAATCTCTCCCCCCAAACTTGAATGAAATTATATTGTCCTAAGGGGAAAAATAGAATTTCAATAACGAAAAGTGGGGATATACCTGAATCACTCATGAGGAGGCAAATGGGAAGTGGCCTTGTGAGATATGCCACATTCGTAATCGTTGGAGCACTTGCCACGTATCCTCGGAACGCCGGTCTTAGTTCTCGCGAACGAAAAATCAGCCCGATCTCCTCAAATCGTCCCCCTGTTGCCTCAACTCCTCGCCCTGACGACGCAAGTCCTCCCCAAACGCATATAACATATCACAAAATCGCTGACGCGTTGGGGCTCGCCACTATGAGAGAGGTACCGGACAATCCCCGCTTTGTGAGCGCGGGGTAATCGCCTCCTTGTGAGGACTCGGGTATATCATATCCAATTTGGGGTGATGAGGTTCCACCCCATTTCTCTTCCATGTACCTCGCCTTCCTCCGCTACCAAATCTTCCTCATCCTCGGGAGCCGTGAACTCGGCGCCTCTTCCTCTCGCCTATAGCGTTTGTAATTTTGTTATGCGCTTCGAGTTCATGAGGAAGTTTGTGGTGTCCGCCTCAGTATCGATGTGGTGTATGTCGGGTTAAGCGATGGAAAGGAGGCACCTTTCTTTTGTAAAAGAACCAGCATATTGTCTTCATTGGCGACAAACTTCATGTGGTGCGTAGATGCCAAATTAATTCGAATGTTGCCCTGCGGTATAGGCTCCATGCCTCTAAAATCGATGTTGAAATGGCGGGCAATAGGAGTAATCAGACCCCCTATAGTAATAGCACCACCTCCACGCTTCGCTAGATGGTCCACTTGCTCTATGAAGTACGCGGCCGTGTTGTAAGGTGTACCCGTCAACGTTAACATACACCACAATAAATATAACTCGCGGACCGTCATACCCCCAATATTTTCCCTTGCGAAGACCGAGGCCGACGTAACCTGTTGTATGTACCGAAATACCGGATTCTGGATCCAAGAAGATTTCGCAGTGCGGGCTTCGTATAGCATGGGCCCTGTTTTCGGCGTTTGTACTAGGAGGCGCCAAAAGTCGGCTTGCTTATACCGGTATGCTGGTCGGAAAGGTGTGTCGGTGGGGACTTCAAATATGGCGTTCAACTCTTCTGTGGTTAATTGTTACTCCACGTTCCCCAACTGAAAGGTCACCCCGATCACCTCGCCACCTATATCTTTGATCATTTTTACGGTGCTCAAAAATTCGATCGTGAATTTCTTATAACTTGGCCACCTTTTTCTCATAAAAGTCGTCCACCCAACCCTTTCCAATAATCACCACACATCCTCGTGTATCCCAAGAAACCGAGTGCAATCATCATCGGCATATTTTGAGGGCCCCATTGCTCGGACAACAAGCTTATTCCAATGCTCTATAGCATCCACATTTGTCAATACTACTCCAAAAGCCGCCGGGATATCAGGTTCGATCTCCTGTGGTTGTCCCACCCGGGGTCGTCGTCTCCGGCCTTGAGGATTTTGTCGGTTGGCCATCACTTGTGAATGAGTACCTGGAATAGCATGTATTAGCAACCCCAAACAAACAATTACAATCACAAGTACGATGAATGTGGGCATACAAGTCACATAGGGCATAATGGTTATCATATGTCAATTCAACCAATCAATTGTGCTTCAAGCAATCAACTAATATTGCAAATACAGATAATCATCATTTAAAAGCCCTACTAATCAAAGCTCCAGCCTAATTCATCATCAATTCCTTCAAATATGTCCAAATTCACATGCCCACAAGGTGTTTGATAATTTGCCTTAAAGAAGAAATTATCCAAAACATAGCAAAAATATCACCACAAGCACCCAATATCATCCTCAACATGCAATTCTCAAGAAATTTATAAGAAATAACGAGATTCTTACCGAAATTCTCGAAATTTCACAAAGGGGAAGAACTTTGAGCCCTAGGTGCTTTTTCTCCCAATTCTTGAATTCAAACACTAATTTGATGCAATTTGTGAATGAATTATGATAAGAGTGTGTTTATATTCTCGGGTTTTGAAAGAAATTGGGAGTTTACCACAATGTGGGAAGGTGGGCGATTGTTTCGTTTGAACAGGGATGAGATTTTTGAAAAAAAATAGAGTCTGCCAGTCCCTCTTAAACGTCCATCGGGATGACGCACGGGCCGTGCGTGTGATGCACGGGCTACCCGTTCGTCATGCCGTAGCCCCAAATTTTTTTTTCTTCGTGGTGCACGGGCCATGTGTGAGTAGAGATGTCAATAAGGGCCGGCCCGTACCGGCCCTGCCCTAGCCCTAAAAGGCCCTCACCCTTAAGGGCTAGGGCTAAAAAGCCCTGGACTTATAAGGGCTTGAAAAATCTAAGCCCAGCCCTAGCCCTGTAGGGCTAGGGTCGGGCCAGGGCCGGCCCTATGACTTTTTTTTATATTTTTTATGAAGTTATTCCGTCTAAATTAAAACATTGCATCATGATGGAAAAATAAACTTGCGAATTACTTATTTTATAAAATAACTCCATGTAATTCTTAGATTCCAATTGGACAAAATTTGCCATTTTTATTTTAGTAATCACATGATATATACCAAATATATTTTAGTTCTCTATAATTATTAACATACTAAATAATAATTACCAATTACATACCAACTTTAATTTTGTATTTACTAAGTTGTAAATGAGATCAAAGATCAAATTTGATAATTTGTTAAGATAAATGGTAATTGATAAATGAGATCAAATATTAGATTAATAGTATTACAAGCATACATTTTGAATATAAATATATTAAATACAAAAAACATATCAGGAAAAAAGCCCTAAGGGCCAACCCTACCCTAGCCCTAGACGGCCTTAGGGACAATAGGGCCGGGCTAAAAAGCCCTCATGTTATAAGGGCCTATGAAATATAGCCCAAATTTGATTTTTAGGGTCGGGCTGGGTCGGCCCTTATTGACATCTCTATGCGTGAGACGCACGGGTTACCCGTGCGTATTGCCGTAGCAACTCAAGACCCTCTCTCCGGGCGCACGGGTGGTGTGCATAGGCACGGGTTACCCGTGCGTCCCTGGGCAGCAATTTTCAGGTATTTTCATTTTTTTTCACACAAAACACACAAAATTGAAATAAAATACACACAAAAAAATTGAAAATCACACGAAAAACCGTTGGGTTGCCTCCCAACAAGCGCTACATTTAACGTCTTTAGCTTGACGCCTGTTTTCGTTCAGTCACGGGTCGCGCAATGTGATGGATGTCACCTCCTCTTGGTTACCTCGGTGGAAGTAATGCTTAATCCGTTAGCCGTTTACCATGAAAGTCTCACCGTCTTTTGTCAACAGTTCCACAATTCCGGGGGGATTCAATACTTTCTTTATTACGAATGGCCCTGACCACCTAGACTTGAGTTTTCCCGGGAAAAATTTAAGGCGTGAATTGTACAAGAGTACTGGTTCCCCTGGCAAAAACTCTCTTTTCTTGATCATTTTATCATGCCACCTCTTGGTTCTTTCTTTATAAATTCGGGAGTTTTCGTAAGCTTCATCCCGAAACTCTTCCATCTGATTCAAATGGAGCAACCTCTCTTCATCGGCCTTTTGAAAATCCATATTTAGCTTCTTGACCGCCCAAAATGCTTTGTGTTCCAACTCCACCGGCAAGTGACACGATTTCCCAAAAACAAGCTCGTATGGGGATGTGCCCAACGGTGTCTTATATGCAGTCCTGTATGCCCACAGAGCATCATTCAATTTTAATGCCCAATCCTTTCGGTTGATGTTCACCGTCTTCTCAAGGATTTGTTTGATCTCCCGGTTAGCTACTTCTGCTTGCCCATTGGCTTGTGGGTGATATGCCAATGCAACCTTATGTTTCACCCCATATTTTGCTAACAAGTTGCTCATCAATTTATTTACAAAATGCGACCCTCCATCACTAATTAAAGCTCTTGGAGTGCCGAATCTAGTAAATATATTTTTTTAAGGAACCGCATCACAACTTGAGCATCATTTGTTTTGGAAGGAATCGCCTCTACCCAACGGGATACATACTCCACTGCGAGTAGAATATATTGATAACCCGAAGATGATGGAAATGGGCCCATAAAATCAATCCCCCACACGTCGAATAATTCCACTTCGATTACATTTGTCATTGGCATCTCGTGTCTCCTTGAAATGTTGCCCATCCGCTGACACCTGTCACATTGTTGCACAAACAAATAACAATCGTTGAATAAAGTGGGCCAATATAGCCCACTTTGCAATACCTTCACAAAGTTGGGCCAAAATGTCCTCCCGAGGGTGCGGAATGACACTTGTTGTAAGACTCCTCCCATTCTTCTTGAGGCACGCATCTTCTTATGATTTTGTCCGCGCACCTCTTAAAGAGTAGGGGATCGTCCCACATGTAAAACTTTATGTCATGTAAGAACTTCTTCTTTTGATATGGCGATAGGTCTGGAGGTAAAACCCCTGCCGCCAAATAATTGACAAAGTCCGCATACCACGGAAATTTTGCCTCAAGCATGAGTAATCGTTCATCAGGAAATTCCTCTTTTATCAATCCCGTGCTTCCTTGCGCTCCCTCTGGTTTTCAATTCGAGACAAGTGGTCTCGCCCACCATTTTCGCATCATTTTTAAGTCCTTGATTTCCACATCAAACTCTTGCAATAGTAAGATCCACCGAATCAACCTTGGTTTCGCATCTTTCTTGTCAAAGAGATATTTGATGGCTGCATGGTCGGTGTGAACAATCATTTTTGTCCCAACCAAGTATGATCGGAATTTATCAAATGCGAAAACAATCGCCAACATCTCTTTCTCGGTTGTGGTATAATTTTGTTTAGCATTGTCCAACGTTCTACTAGCATAGTAGATGGACCTGAACAATTTATCCCTCTTTTGACCGAGAACAACCCCTACTGCAAAATCACTCGCATCACACATCACCTCAAATGGTTGACTCCAATCTAGGGCGACAAGTATAGGTGCGGTCACCAATGACTTCTTCAACGTTTCGAACGCCTATAAACAATCATTGGAAAAATTGAAAGCATCATATTTTTCTAGCAATTGGCTCAAAGGCTTAGAAATTTTAGAAAAGTCACGGATAAACCTTCTATAAAATCCAGCATGGCCTAAGAAGCTCCAAATGGCTTTTTCGTTTGTAGGAGGTGGTAATTTCTCGATTGCCACAATCTTAGCCCGATCGACTTCCAAACCTGCAGACGAGACTCGATGACCAAGTACAATACCATCGCGTACCATAAAATGGCACTTTTCCCAATTGAGTACAAGGTTGGTCTCTTCACATCGCTGTAAAACTAAGGAAAAATTATGAAGACAACTATCAAAAGAATCACCAAACACAGAGAAATCGTCCATAAACACCTCCATAACTTTCTCAATTAGATCGTGAAATATAGCCATCATACAACGTTGGAAAGTGGCGGTGCATTACATAAACCAAATGGCATGCGACGAAATGCAAATGTGCCATAAGGACATGTAAATGTTGTTTTTTCCTGGTCTTCCGGCGCAATCATGATTTGATTGTACCCGGACTAAAAAGCAATAATAATCATAACCTGCAAGACGATCCAACATCATATCGATAAAGGGGAGGGGGAAGTGATCTTTTCGAGTGGCATCATTAAGTTTTCTATAATCAATGCATATTCGCCACCCCTAACAATTCTAGTAGCAATTTGTTCCTCATTCTCATTTTTCACTACCGTTACCCCCCCTTTTTCTAAGGCACCACTTGTACCTGGACTTACCCATGAACTATCGGATATAGCATAAATGATCCCAAAGATCTAACCATTTCAACACTTCTTTTGTAATTCCATCTTGCATGATAGGGTTTAGTCGTCTTTGGTTTTGCAGACGATGGTTTATAAACATCTTCCATCCGAATTTTATGCATTACAATGGATGGACTTATGCCTTTTAAATCAGTTATAGACCATCCGAGTGCCGACTTATATTTTCGTAAAACCCTTAACAATTTATCAAGTTGAGTCGGAGTGAGAAGGGATGAAACAATTACCGGATTTTCATTATTTGCCCCAAGAAATGCATATTTGAGGTGTTCGGGTAATTGTTTGAGTTCCGGCGTCGACGTCGCTGTTTCAGGGTCACGCACGGGCTGCCCGTGCTCCGACGCACGGGTCGTGTGTGATCCCTCTTCTTCAACTCTACCTTCGGCAACACACACGGGTTGCCCGTGCTTAGGCACCCGACCCGTGTGTCCTTCCCCTGTTTCAATTCGTCCTTCGGCAACACGCACGGGTTGCCCGTGCGTTGACGCACGGGCCGTGCATGCCTGAAGGATTTGCTCCCTTATTTCAGATTTTGCGCTCTCGCCTCTTGCGCTCCTAGGTAGTTCCTGCATATGATCTAAGGCACAAACATAGTCGTACAAATCTTGGTTATCAAAATCAAGCACAACACTCGACATCGAGCACGAGTGGGTTAGTCCAAATTCCAAATCGTCTGTAGACAATGTATGATCAACATAATCCTCAATGCACGAACTAGCTATATCCAGAAAATTACAATTCTCTACCGTATCATGAAATTTCATTGCCTTATATATAGAAAATAAAATGTGCTCATCATTAACACGTAACGTGATCTCCCCTACTCCCCTTTTTGTACGTCTATTAAGGCTTTACCGGTAGCTAGAAATGGACGTCCAAGTATCAGTGGAACGTCACGATCCTCTTTCATGTCAAGAACCAAGAAATCTACAGGAATATAAATTTATCAACTTTTACTAGCACATCTTCTATAATTCCCTTTGGATAAGCAAGTGACCGGTCCGCAAGTTGCAATGTCACCGTGGTTGCCTTCACCTCGCCTAGTCCTGAAACTTCCGAAAATGGACAAAGGCATCAAATTAATACTTGCCCCCAAATCACATAACGCTTTATTAAAGTTAAGTTACCACCAATGGCACAAGGGATAGTGAAACTCCCGGATCTTTCGATTTTGTGGCGCTTTCTTTGAATGATTGCGCTACATTCTTCCATCAAATTCACATTTTCAAAGCTTGTCATCTTCCTCTTCTTCGACATAACATCCTTAAGAAATTTCGCATAATTTGGCATTTGCTCTATTGCGTCTGCAAAAGGAATGTTAATGTGCAATTTTTTAAATATATCAAGGAATTTTGCAAATTGATCATCAAACTTTTTCTTTTGAAATCTTTGGGGAAAGGGGAGAGATATAGGCAACTTAGATATATTAGAGTTAGACGATGATTTTAGCTTCTCAGCCCCTGTTTGTTCCGCCTCTTGTCTATCTTTTTTCTCCATCTTCTTCAACATTATCTTCCATCACCGATTCAACCACTCCCGGCTTAGATGCTTTTTCTGAAATTTTCAGATTTCCAGATTTTTTCTTTAGGCCCCTCGTATTCCGTACCGCTTTGTAAGCGAATAGCCTTGCATTGTTTCTTAGGATTCATCTCCGTATTACTCGGAAAACCCACAATTGTAGCCAATTGACCCACTTGAGTTTCAAGATTCTTTATTGAGCTTGTCACTTGGGTCATTTGTAATTCCATCTTATCCATCCTAGAGTCTTGCCTAGCGAAGCGACTCCTCGTGTTACTAATGAATGCATTCGATTAATTTATGAAGGATATGAGTGCATCCTCCAACGATGATTTGCCTTCCACATTTCCACTTCCATTTGAAGCATTAAATCCCGGCGGAGGTTGCAATACATTCTTTGTATTGGCATAGGAAAAATTTTCATGGTTTCTCAACCCTGGATGGTAGTGTGTTGGGTTTGAATTATTCCGAAAATTGTTGAAATTCCGGTTATTCACATAATTTACCTCCTCCATCGGATATAGAAGAGCTTCACTACCCGTCTTGCTTTTGCTTCTCGCCCTTTCGTCAATACACTCAATTGAGTTGTCAAAGCCGCCACTTGTGCCATCAACGCTTTAGTCGGGTCTCGATCGAGATTTCGGCTACTCGTTGTACATTGGATCTTTCGGGATGGCCACCGTAATGTTCATAGCCATTTCTTCAAGAAGGTTCAAGGCATCTTGTGGAAACCTTGCCAACAATGCTCCTCCCACGGCATCAACAAAGGCTCTCGTTTGCCCCATTAAACCATTGTAGAAGAAACATAACTCGTTGATCCTCCGAGAACCCATGTTGTGGACATCTTCGTAACAAATCCCAAAATCTTTCCCAAGCCTCATACAAAGGCTCCGAATCGAATCGTTTAATTGAGTAATCTCACTTTTGAGCTGCAAAGTTTTGCTCGGTGGAAAGAATTTAAATAAGAACTTTTGGCTCAATTCGTCCCATGTGCTCACGCTTCCTTGCGTCAAAGTTCCCAACCCATTTCTCGCCTTATCCCTCAAAGATAACGGGAATAGGCGCAATCTTATGGCGTCATCCGAGACGCCATTCATTTTGATCGTATTGCATATTTGGATAAAATGTGCAAGGTGGGAATTAGGATCTTCAGTCGCGAACCCCCCAAACTGGTTCTGTTGTACCATATTGATCAATGCCGGTTTGAGCTAAAAGTTGTTGGCATTTATCGGAATATGAGGAATACCACCGTAATTCCGATTCGTTTGTGGTCGAAAGTAATCACGAATGGCTTGTTGTTGAACCAGTATTGGTAGCTCGTTGATCCCATTGTTACCTCTATTTTCTTCGTCCACGTCCCCCATATTGTGATTCTGTTGTCTCTCAGCCCGTCTAGTAGTTGCACTAATTCTTCTCGCGAAAGCCTCAACTTCTGGTATGAGCGGTATTAAGTCCCCTCGCCGAGAGCGCGTGTTCATGCACTACCTGGACCAAACTAAAAGAACCAAATTAGATAATGTATAATTAAAGTCAAACCAAAATAAAAAATAAAAATGTCTAAATTAAGAATAATTCTATCTATCGCAATATTAGCACCAAAACTTGTATTAATCCCCGGCAACGGCGCCAAAAACTTGTTCGCCTTTATTTTTAGCTCACCGCAAGTGTACGGTGTACGTTATAGGAAAGGATAGCAAGGTCGTATCCACGGAGACTAATAAATTTATGTACTAAGTATTGAACTAAGATAGCTTTATTTTTATTTAGACGATCGTAATTTAATGATTGTGGTTGTGAGATCCCGACAAGTTAGACTACTAAACACAAAATTAGGAGAACACAATTGATAGAAATATCAAGAAGATGAAACGGATTTCCGAGTTAAGGTTTCAATTAACAACCCTCTTGTTGTACGATTTAATCCACGCCAAGTTATTATCAATATTTCAATAAGACGATCACAAATATATTTTATCCTCCCTCTCGAGATGCATATAAAATGTAGATTGAAATACTTATGCTAGCATCTCTACTCAACATGAAGTACTCAACTCCCAAAAGTTCAAAAGATCAAATGTCTTCACATATATTTACAAACCTCTCAATTCATGCAAATATTTGTGTAAAGTACTCAAGATCTAATATTGAAACTCATCTCTCGATTTATGAATCAATATATCAAACAAGTTAAATCATTGATCAAGTGATAAAACAAGAATAAGCTCAAAGTACTCAAATAGGCTTCAAGATAATAACTTCAACTAAGATTAAAACATCCGACAAGAGTTCATTAATCTACTTCCAAAACCCTGAAATCTAAAGAGTTTAGCTTCACATGATTTCTAAGCAATCCATATAAAAATTGTTCATAGCCATGACAACTAAAAATGAAAGATGAAAACTACAAGATAAGCAAGAAAAACTTAGGAAAGTCGACAATCTCTCGATGTATCTCCGTTCCTTGAGCTCCGATGCAACCCGATTATCTCCTTGATGTCCTCTTTCAAGAATATACCCTTGTCTTGTGTTGTAGATCCCAAAAAATATCAGAATGTCCTCTGTGTGCGCCCCCAAAAAGTGCTTAAATACCCCCTTCCAATTATAGGTCATGTTGCTGTCAACATAATGCAATACAGCAGGGACGCACGGGTTCCCCATGCGCAAGTCCGTAAGAAATTCTTGTTCACCAATCAGCGCACGGGTGACCCGTGCGCATGTCCGTAGGATATGTTCTAATCTTCAGTGGCGCACGGGTGGTGCGTGCAACGCACGGGCTACCCGTCTGCAATGTCGTACCTTCAGTTCTGCTTTCCCGGTGGCGCACGGGTGGTGCTTAGGCGCGCGCCCTACCCGTGCGTCATGTATTTTCCATCATTTGTCGTATTTCTTCTCCGCAATGCTCGTATTTGTATCCAAATTACTTCGAATATCACTAAATTCTTACAAAACGAGCAAAGCATAATATCTTTCCCACAAAAAGCGAATATAAATCATTTCATATGAGTTTATGCACGTTTAGTCACCATTTTAGCCACAAGTATGCCCCAAAATATTTGCAAAACTCACACCTATCAAGAGTCAAGAAGTAAAAGGGCTTTATCTCCTTCCTCAACCTTTACACCAACTTTTCCAGTTGATCCAAATTTGCCCACTGTAGACCTTTCATATCTGTCAATATTTTCTCCTTTCCCTCAACACCATTCCTAGACCCTGTTGAACTGGGAGAACCTTCACCCTTTATTGCCAAGGAGTGAAATTTCCTTTGCCGTCAAATTGTTGCACCTTAAATGGATTTGTCACTACCACAGTGTCCACTGGGAAAAATCATATCTCAATTTTCTAACTTGCCCGACTTACCAAGTAGCTCTGATACCACTTGTTGGGCGCAATGGAGGCATGTCGTGGTCCGAGATTTGATTTATCTGGAATACACCAAAAAGATGATGGCAAAAAATTAAATGACACCGACAGAAAATAAAATGCACATAGTAATTTTACGTGGTTCGGCAAAACCCGCCTACGTCCACGAGAGTTTCCGTCCTTCACTAATAAAGAATTTTTCGGTACAAGAAAAATACACCCCTTGATTTTTATAGACCAAACCCAAGAATAAAAGACTCTCGTACAACCACTTTACTAGTTATCAAAGAACACTATCCCCAACCCCTTTGTGCTACCGAGAGAAACATACCCCGAGTGTTTCCCCGTACCTATCACAATTTGACTCACCCAAATTGATCTCACCAGGTGTGTACACTCATTTTTCCTCTCCACCCGGTTGGATGGCCTAGCAAATGGCTGCTTGCCATGATTTTTCTCTTGCACTCCCTCAAGCCTTTTATAGGCACATTGAGGGAGCAATTTTATTGAAACCAAATGCAAACCAATTTGCATTTTTCCACTGAAAGCTACTTTGAAAATAGCCCCCAAGATTGACCATGTTTGGTGGGGGTGGCTGCTACCTAACAGGCTGCAATATAAATTATATTATATTATCTATTCCCTGGAATTTTTTATATGTGTACTGTATATCATTAAATAAATGAGTTGTATTCAGTTAATTTAATAACGTATCCCCCATGAACTCTATCAAGAATTAGTGAAAATCGCATCCTTTTGCACTTGAAAGGAAACGAGACATTTGATTACAAAAAACTATTGTATTATTGAAAGTATACATTGAATATTGTTTTTTGTAAATCTAAGTTTGCACTTAATAAAGCCAAATTATTACATATATTTCATTAGAAAGGATAACTTTAACAGTGGCACGGGATCTCATCACTAACTTCAACCTAGGAAGAGCCACATAAAGAGGCAATGTGATTTGTATAATTAATTAAATTAAAAGAACAAATTTAGGTACAAGATAGATGAAAATAATTTCAATTTGGTTGCATTACAATTAATGAACATATAACAATTAGATTATCATAATTTAATTTACCTTAACCCGAATTGACAAAACCAATAGCCAATATTACTATAATCTCTTAGGATGTTTAAATATTTGTACAAAGATTTCATCCATATATATCAAATGAATATAAAAACACGGATCTACAATATCAATATATCACAAATCATTATCTAGCAAAGCAATGCCTTATACAATGATGAAATATCTAGCAAAGCAATGCCTTAGAAGAACTCTCATGTGCTTTAACTCCTAAGTATATGAGGTTCATGTTGTCAACAATCTACCTCCTAATTCGCAATCCTTAGTGGTGCATTGTGCTTCTAAAAATAACGATCTCGGAAATCATACACTTACAATAAATCAAGATTTTCATTACGTTTTCTGTGAGATCCCTTTTGTTACATTGTTCTTTTGTCACTTATGGTGGGGTGACAAGGAAAAATCTTTCCTAGTCTACAGTAGTGGGTGGAAAAATAATATTTGCACGGATTTTCATTGTTATTGGGCCACAAAAAGTGATGGAATTTATTTCTTGGGATTCTATCCTCCAAAGGAATTATAAAAGAAATATTCATGGTAAATGAAATGTAGGATCATATTCATCCATCCATCTTATCGATCAACATAGAATTGACATAGAATTGACATGCTAAGAATATTTTTGACTAAATCAATAGATGGATAAAAAAAATAGTTTAGCTTTAGTCTTTCTTTGTCTTCTATTATATATATCTATCTCAAGTTTCATTTTTGCTTTCCCTGTTTTGTCTCGAATTTAGATTGTAATTATTTTTGGAACATATTTGTTGTGTGTTGCTTGTGTATATAAATATGCATGTGATAAATAAGGTATTTTGCAACTTGGTGTTGCCACTTTTAAAAGAGGTGAATGAATGGCCTTTTTTAAAAGATAATTACATGGAGCAAAATAAAAGATAAAACTGAATATTGATGGAATTTCGAATTTATGATTAAAAGAAATTTGAGAGGCGACCAAACATTTTAGACTTTAAACCGGTGTTGTTATACAATTCTATTGAAGAAACTGAAGAAACCGTAAAAGATTAATGCCCATTATTCTGCAATTCTAGAAGATAAGTTTTCTTCGGGATAATTTCATTTTTGATACCCAATCTTTATGAGGTTTTTGATTTTAGTATTCATTGTTCGATTTAATCAATTTTGGTACGTAACGTTTTCTGTTTTGATCAATCTCACTACCAACCGTTAGGCTGCAGTCCTAAACAAACAATTTGCCTGTTACAACAGGTAAAAACGGGGCTGAATCCTAATTAGTTGGTCAACCAGACCACATTTTCCCAAATCCTCCAAATTCCTCCCAAAATATTCATTCAAACCATAGTTCATTCAATTTTCTTCAGGTTATACATCATTTTGTATTGTTTTAGTTCAATTCCTTATGGATTTGGAATACCTAAGAGGTGAATGAATGGCCTTTTTTAAAAGATAATTACATGGAGCAAAATAAAAGATAAAACTGAATATTGATGGAATTTCGAATTTATGATTAAAAGAAATTTGAGAGGCGACCAAACATTTTAGACTTTAAACCGGTGTTGTTATACAATTCTATTGAAGAAACTGTGAAGAAACCGTAAAAGATTAATGCCCATTATTCTGCAATTCTAGAAGATAAGTTTTCTTCGGGATAATTTCATTTTTGATACCCAATCTTTATGAGGTTTTTGATTTTAGTATTCATTGTTCGATTTAATCAATTTTGGTACGTAACGCTTTTCTGTTTTGATCAATCTCACTACCAACCGTTAGGCTGCAGTCCTAAACAAACAATTTGCCTGTTACAACAGGTAAAAACGGGGCTGAATCCTAATTAGTTGGTCAACCAGACCACATTTTCCCAAATCCTCCAAATTCCTCCCAAAATATTCATTCAAACCATAGTTCATTCAATTTTCTTCAGGTTATACATCATTTTGTATTGTTTTAGTTCAATTCCTTATGGATTTGGAATACCTAAGCGTTATTTAATATTGGTTAAGGACTAACTCCAAATCAATTAAAAAAACGAGATTTCTGTTTGAAAAAATGAAATTTTTTCCAGATTTTACATCAATTTGTAATGCTTCATAAGTTGAATTCCTTATGGGTTTAGATTACAAAGGGGTTATTGTATATGGCATGCCCAAGGATTAATTCCTAGGAACAAAATTAGATTTCAGATCAAATTTTGTGATCGGAAATTTTTCCTTTTGATTTCAAAGATGAATTTTGAAAATTGTTTGCCGCTTATTCTTAATTTGTTGGAATTTGTCTGCTTTTTACTTTGGTTCGTTGAAATCCACTTGTTTATGCAATAAATCATTCTTGGAGCTTGATCTCATAGCACAACCATCCTTGACTTAATGCATGTTGTTGAGTTTAGCTTAGGAAATTTGGGGCTTGTGTATATTTTTTTTAAAAGTAAATAAACATTAAAACTCGAATTGTATGTACCAAAATCGATTAAAAATAGGTAATATTGATGACCAAATTTGATGAGGCACTGTGACATGAGATACAAAAACGAAAAATAGGTATACATGGGGTTCTAAAATTGAAATTAATTATTGCTTAAAGCAGTGGCGGATTACTTGAAAGGTCAGCCCCCCCACTTTTTTTCTTTTACGTATATCGTTGGTTTATGTGATATTTTCATAGTTTAGTTAGTTTATCTCATCAATTGCTTTTTGTCATTTCAATTCGTAATTTTTGAACTATCACACAGAAAATGCAGTTACCTAGTATGAGCTTACTTCTCATGCAAACTTGATTCTCTCAAGTTTCACGCGCGCGCGCACACATACATACATACATACATACATATATATATATATATATATATATATGTGTGTGTGTGTGTGTGTGTGTACGTGTGTGTGTGTGTATGCATGTATATGTAGTACTTAGTTCTCCCCCTAATCCAATTCATTGTTGATTTTATATCCAATTCATTGTTGGTCAATAAAATTTATTGTGGACCACACAAGCCCGTGGCTATTACTTTGAAATTTGATTAAACTATTTTTGGGCATTGATATAGATATCATAACATTTAAAATTGTGGAATATACTCAAGGGTGTTTTGAAAAATCTCTATGTTTTTAATTAGCCCAAATATCAAGGGTGTTTCTGTAATTATATAATAAAATTTTGATCTTCCAATTATTGCGGTGCTCAATGTTAAATCCTGGTTCCGTCAAGAATGTGGCAACCCAAGGGAAGCTGTGGAATTAACAATTATATGACATTAAATACGGAAAGAACGAGTTTTGAAAATAACAAATTGGAAAACATAATGTTGTATAGATTAAATAATTTGATAGTGTGCGTAGATTATATAAGGACGTCGTGGGGCCGATTAAAGAAAATCATATATAATTAGTTTAATTTTTAATTTATGTTATGTTTTGACCATTTATTCTACAATTGCTACTAATCTTAAGCTCATTTAGTGTATTATTGTTGCACATAATTGTGTAATCACTTTTGTACAGTTTCGTATAACTATTAGTAGGGGTGTCAATTTAGGACCCGACACGCAAACCCGACACGATCCTAACACGAAATTAATGGGTATGGGTCCAGACTTTGTGGGTCCGGTTGAAATTGGGTCGGACCCGACTAACTCCGCCAATTAAACAGTCGGTGCGGATCAACCTACTATGACTTGTCTAACCCGTTTGTGAATTTAAAAAAAAATTAAGTAAATAACTAATTGTAAGAAAAAACAACAAACAAGACATATCTTTAAAACTCAAATGATAAAACCTCCTAAATTATGTATTTGTTATTATTATGCATGTCTTTTTGAATAATGTCCTCAAAATATGATTAGTATGTTATGTTATTTATGCAATTATGTTATTTCTTTTTGTATGTTGTGAATTGTAATATTGTTTATTGATCGAATAATGTATGATAGTGATTGATTTGAAAAATTTATTTAGTTAAAACTATTAAATATATATTTAAATAATTTTATTAGACGGGTTAAGCGGGTCGGGTCCGGATTACCTATGAAATAAACAGGTCAGGTTCGGGTTCAAGATTCTAACATGAATAACTAAAAAGGTCGGGTCCGTGTCGGTTGTTTCTGACACGCGAACCTGCGAACCCGGACCCAACCCAAATTGACACCCCTAACTATTAGTGAAAATAATGAAGTGAGCCATTTTTTGGTTTAATTGTAAAATTAGGACATTAACTATAACTCAGTGGTAAAGAATGACGCTAAGTTTGTGGGCTTCCAGTTTAGGGCAATAACTTTAAAAAAGAAATTGTCCAATTCGGCCTAATTGCCGTAGACCTCAATTTTGAGCACAGATTGCCCAAATATAGTCTAATTGTTTAATTAAGTCATGTAAAATATGTCTAAAAATTATTTTAGAAATTTACAAATATATCTGAAAATTTTAAAAGCAATTTACAATTTAACAATGGAGTATAAATATATGAAAATACATTTGATAATTATTTTAAGTATACAAATTAAATTAAAATATAAAAACACAAAAATAAATCTTGAAAATATCAAAAATAAAATAATAACAAAGCATTTAATAAACTAAATGAAGTTTGAAAATGTGAAACAATATTAAAATAATTATTTAATATATAAAACAATTAACATATATATTATGGATTATTTAAATAAATCCAAATAAATATTATATATTTAAATCTTAAATTTATTTAAAAATTAAATATGAAACAAAATAATTTAAAATTACAAATTAAAAATTTCAAATACTTATATTAATTGGAAAACTATAATTGAACCCAAAAAATTATTTTAGTTACATATAAAAAAATAATTGTTTTCTATTTCGTTAAGTATTTTTCAAACATTAGTTTATAATTTGAAAGTACTTTAAATAGTTGTTAAAATTTAGATTTACTAAATAATGTTTAGATTTTATATATTGATAATTCTTTTATTTATTCAAATAATTTCAAGATTTATTCGGTACTTTTTCGTGATATATTAAACAACTTTTAAATCTTAATTCACATTTTAAGATTTCATTTAGTTATTTAAGATTTATTAAATAATTTTAAAATTCTATTTTTTGTATTTCCATATTTATTTTTGTATATTTATATTTTAATGGTTAATTTTTTAAATTCTTAAAATAATCATCGCATTTATTTTTATATATTTTGACACTACTTATTAATTTTTATATTTTTAAATTGATTCAGATTTTCACTTTATTTTGTAAATTTTTAAAATAATTTTAGACTTATTTTACGTGACAAACAATTAGCCTGAATTTGGGCAATTCGGGCTCAAAATTGAGGTCCACATGATAATTAGCCCGGATTGGGCAAATTTGGGCTCAATTTGTCCTAAATTCGCCAAAAGTTTAAAGTTAATGTCCTAAGCGGGAAGTCCGCAAACTTAGTATCCTTCTTTGCCACTACGGTGTATATATTGTCCTCATTCAATAATTAATCTCTAATTTTTCACAGATTACCACAATCCAGCTTTATCAGATGACCACAATCCAGCTTTATCATGTATTCATGTTTAACAAATCTGTAATCCCGCGTAACTGAAATTTCTAAATTACCACTATCCAGATGTGATAAATTTGAAATCCCATTTAATTAATTTAAAATCTTAAGCTTAACCTATTACATCATTCAAACATATAGTGTAAACTTTTCAACAAAGTGCCAAAAAGAATTCCACTATTTAAACGACGTAAAAACCAAAACAAAGAGATCATGAACACATTATATATCAAGTGAACTGTACCATGATTAAGTACATTTTACTACCCTTCATCCTATATGCTTACTCTTTCCAGGCATCTGCATGCTTTGCCGGAAGGAAATTTTCATACAATATTCATGTTGTCAATAATCTCCCTCCAAACACCGATCCATTAATAGTCCATTGTGCGTCGAAGGATAATGATTTTGGAAATCATACACTAACGCTAAATCAAGATTTTCACTTTCATTTCTGCTACAAGCCCATTGTTACATTGTTCTTTTGCCACCTTTGGTGGGGCAATAAAAACAAAGCATTTGATGCCTTCAGTGCAAGGTGGAATCCCAATCCATGTACAGAACATCATTGTTCTTTGGGCAGCAAAAAGTGATGGTATTTATTTCTCAGCGCTTATCCTCCGATAATTTAGTAAAGGGTTCAATTGGGAATGAAAGCTTCATCGTCATAAACATGGATCAACATAATGCAACAAATTTATATCTAAATAATAGATATCAAATATATTAACTGATTAAGTTAATGCATCAATGTTTGTATTAGTGATTTTTATGCAAAGTCCATTTCTTTATCTTCCATTTTGTGTTATACACTGAATCTATCCATTTATATATAATTACATAAGTAATTAAAAATGTATATTTATGTGTGTGTATATATAGAGAGAGAGGGTTAGGATCAAATGTGGCAGGGGCTTACCGTGTGGTAATGTGGATTAATTCAATTCATTCACATTTTATTCAATGGTCCAGATTGCTATTAAAAATAATTGATTTATCAATTAATTAATAGGTGTAAATGACATAATAGTAACTAGCAAAATGGCATAAATCACACCCCTACAATCAAGGGATTAATTAACATCACGTTTCCATAACTGAATTGTGCACCATTTTAATAGATGAATTGTACACCATTTAATAATTAAATGTACACCATTTTATATCTAACAGTACATCATTCTATACCATTTAATAAACTTATCTTAATTGCACAAGTGAGCTACATTGTTGTGTTTTCCTAATTCCCCTTCTTATTCCTAATGCCTTTAATGTGGCGTTCAGGTTGTGAGCTTCTAATTTTCCCATCCTATCGTCCTAATTGAAATCCCAATTGCCTTCATTTGCCCTACAATGATCATATCAAAATACAATCAAACGTTTGTTAATTATAAATAGCCTTAGGACTGTACGAAAATAAATAAAAAATCCAACTAGATTATATAGTAATTAATAACTCATTAATTTATCAATATAGAAAATAATTGAGTCATTAAATTTTATTTTTTAGCTATGAGAAAACCACGCCAGAATTTATTACGTTAAGAAAGTGAGAGATATAAATGTTACATCAATGTCAACAAGAAATAATTTGTGTCATTTTCATATGTAAAACTCGAACATGTGTATGGATTTAATTCCCACCTAACTCCCTCACTCCCTCGCTCACCTTCCAGGATTTGCACTAAGAAAATAAAAATAAAACGTCTTATTGATTTTGCCACAAGAAATTTATCAAGCTTTTTATATTTTGTATACCAGAGATAAAGAGCGCAATGGTTAATTACCCTCTTATGTGCTCTAGATTTATAGATTTAGTGATCTTTAAAATGCCTCTACGATATTGTTAATGCACAAAACTAAAGAAATATAATAGTTCCATTCTATATATACATATAAATACATATATATACATATCATACCTATATAAAAAAGTTAGAAAAACAATTGGATTTGGCACATATAACATACATATATATCCACTATTTATTTAGTAATTCTTATAGGACATTGATTGCGAAATTGTTTGCAACGTAACTAATTTACATTCCAATCTATTATTCCCAATTATGTGTTGATCCATGTATAACGTTTATGACTTTTATTCCCAATCATACTTCTTCATTGATTCACCTGGTGGAAAGTTTCCGGATAGATAAATACCATCAACTTTCGCTATCCAAGCCAAGTGACGGGATGTAACATGATCCCTAACGTTAATAACATCGAAAGCTTTGTTCTTGTTATCCCACCAGAGGTGGCAAAAAAACATGGTTGCAAATGGATTGTCGCAAAAATTGAAGTTAAAATTTTGATTTAATGTTAATGTATGAAATCCGAGATCGTTGTCTTTAGATGCACAATGCAATTTTAGTGGTTCAGTACTGTTTGGAGGGAGATTATTAATGACATACACATAATACTTTAATCTGGGCAGAAAACATGCCGAGGCTTGGAAGTGGCTAGCATTATATAGGATGAAGCATAGTAAAAGAAATTTGAAGATTATTGTACGAGTCATTTAGCTCTTGAATGCTAATTTTTGTGTTAACCTCATCGTATTGGGTTTAGAAAAATCAGTTTAAATAGCTTGATTCTTTTTGTGTATTGCAACGAATAGATTACAGTAAGTTAGAAATTTGTAATAAGTTAACGTGAAATTTAGTTTGAATAACAAATTTCGGTTATAGATTTTGAACTTGTGAAATAAGATTTATAATGTTACTAATAAAAGATTTCAGGATTTCTTCATTTTCAAATAACAAAATTAAGTCATTGATATAATTAAGAATGCATCATAAGAGTATTAGGAGGGACAGCTCATCGAGTACACTCTAAAAGTTTGAAAAATCAATATTCACTTATACTAATTTTTTAATAAATAATAAAATCATAGAGAAAACAAGCAAGTCATTAAGATACCATGAGTTTTGTGGCTCAAGTCATATCGCTCTCTATTTGCAATAGTGTTGATCATGATTCCAACCCCGAGTCTTTCTATTATATTTAATTCTTTGAGATTTATCTCCTCTAATTGCAACTCATTAAAAAAACAAGTCATCATTAAAAATTTAACATATTTACTATAATAATCTGATATAGGGTTAATTGCAATTTTTGTCATGTAAATATAAAGAAATTGCATATTTAATCATATAAGTATCTTATATAGCAATATTGGTCTTGTAAAACCAAATGAGTGGCATATTTGGTCTTGTAAGTATCCCATATAGTAATTTAGGTCTCATAATTTTTTTATATGCACCTTTGGTCCCCCAAGTTCTATTTTTGTGTCATTTTGGTCCCAAATATGCAAGTCATATTTCACTCTTTTATGACCAAAATTGCACAAACTTAGAACTTATGAACTGAAATTGCACAAAAATCAATTTTTATGGGGATCAAAATTGTCACAGAGCACTTAGACGACTAAATATTCCAATCTTTTATACATTAGCCTATAATATATAAGTAGATATCCACAATCTTATTTAGCATAGATTGCCTTATTTCAAAAATATGATTCCAAAAATGTCAAGAGTGCATACATTTTGAACAAAATTCCAATAACTGAATACTCATAGTATATGTGTCGAAACATGCAGCAAAATATGATTACATTAATTCTGCAAATACACATACATTATGGTAAAAGCAATTTCGCAGTGGCTGGATTAACAAAATCATGTACATCTTATTTCACAAAATTTGAAATCCTATAACGGAAATTTGTTAATCAAATTGAAATTCACATTAACTCATTACAATTTTCAAACCTATTACGAAAAGAATGAAACTATTTAAACTGATTTCGAAAACAAATACTAAGAGATATATGAACACATAAAACAATTACCGTCTAAGAGCAATATGAGTGATCATACAATGATCTTCAAGTTTCTTTTACTATCTTTCGTCCTATATGCTAGCCACTTTCAAGGGTCGGCATGTTTTCTGCCCGGATCAAATTTTAATATTTATGTTATTAATAGTCTCCCTCCAAATCTTGAACCATTACGGTTGCATTGTGCATCTAAAGATAACGATCTTGGAAATCATACACTTACCTTAAATCAAAATTTCAACTTCAATTTTTGCTTAAATCCTTTTAAACTTCGTTCTTTTGCCATCTTTGGTGGACTAACAAGGACAAAGCTTTTGTTGTTGTTAACCATGATGAACATTATACGACCCATAACTTGGCTTGGATAGCAAAAAGTGATGGTATTTATTTTTCAGATGGCTTCCCTTGGGGTGCATTGGTGAAGAAGTACAACCGGAATAAAATGTCGAGGATTTTATACATGGATCAACAAAATAATAGCTAGATAGCAAAACAATTTTGCAACCAATGTTTTATAAGAATTACTAAATAATAGTGGATATGGTTTATGTGCCTTATCCATTTCTTTTTCGCACTTTTTTTGGTGTATGTAGCGTAAATTTTAAATTTATATAAGCTAAATTGCATATTTGGTCCACTAATTTTTACAAAGTTGCATTTTCGTCCACTAATTTAGCAGTGTATCAAAATAGGACACTAATTTATAAGTTGTTGTACATTTAGTACAATCTTTATCGACAATTGTAAATCAATCGGGATTGCTCCCAAGTTGTCGATAGAGATTGGACTCAATGTGCAACAAATTAGAAGGTAGTGTCCTATTTTGCTACACCCTTAAATTAGTGAACACAATTGTAACTCAATATAAGTTAGTGAACCATATATGACATTTATAGTATCTCTCACTCTATCTGTCTCATATATATATATATATGTGTGTGTGTGTGTGTGTGTGTGTGCAACAAATTAGAAGGTAGTGTCCTATTTTGCTACACCCTTAAATTAGTGAACAAAATTGTAACTCAGTATAAGTTAGTGAACCATATATGACATTTAGTATCTCTCTCTCTCTCTCTATCTCTCTCATATATATATATATATATATGTGTGTGTGTGTG
>JABTTQ020000772.1:0-279841 GCA_016081115.2 Rehmannia glutinosa | reverse complement strand
GTTACGTATTGCTAATGGAACCTAAATCGGATTCCTAAAATCGAATCTAACTATGGTCAATGGACCGATCAAATGGTTCCAAAATTAGAAACCGTAATTTGTTCTAGTTCCTTGGTCCCAAAACCGGTGGAACTGCTGGTTTTAACCGGCTTCGCTAGGAACCAGAACCTGGATTAAAACTCACAATTTTTTTAAAATATGCTAGAAGATATATTAAATATTTATTATGATGTTTTATATGCATAACTACATGAGACACATTTTAAACTAAATGTTGTAAGTGAATTACGTGAAGTTTGATTCCTCTATACTCCAATAGTATATATATATATATATATATATATATATATATATGCAGTTTAGTATTATTATTAATAATAAGTAAAAAATACAAAACTTAATTGAATATTAAGTCAAACTCTTTTTCTTTCTTTTTTCTTTTTTTATAACTAAAATTGATTAACCATTTTTTAAAATAAAAAATTATCAAAAGATAAATAGACGGTTTCGGTTAAAATTGGAACCAGAACCATGGAGAAATTGGGTTCCAAACTAACCGAACCATCGGTTTCGATTTTGGAACCATAATCGTAAGGCAACGGTTCCTGTTCGATTCCTCCAAAGTGAGGAACCGAATCGGCGGCGGTTTGGAATCGAACCGACGGTTCCGAACCACGGCCACCCCTAAGCTCAAGTAATTTTAGGGATAAAGTCATTTTTGTAATTTAAAGATCAAAAATGTGGCTAACAATAAAAAGTTAAGGCTCAAAAGTGGCTAGCTAGGGGATCATGAGTTCATAGGTAGGCTTTTGTGCTAAGTGGCTAAAACAAAGATGGCCTTAAATCATTTTTAAAATTGCACAAACACATATGGCTTCAATGAAGATACCAGAGCAAGTTCTAGAGTTCTAACAATCATGAATGACCACTCAAGATAAAATAAGATTGTATAAGATAGGAGCACTTAAAGGCACAAAAGCTCACAGGATTATTTTTCGCAACATGCTCAAATACCCAATTTTCTTAACTAATGATAAACAAATAAAAAACATCTTCTCAACTATTCATCGCATTATTCACAAAAATATGTCCTCTCATAAAATCAAATGCTCATAGTAAAACTCATATGGAAGCTTTGTACTCTTTCGAAATCTTGATTAAAATCACACACAAAATCAATTAAACATGTTAAAGCAATAAACGTGCTAAAAATCAAAATCAAAATCAAAATTAAAAAAAAAATTAATGCAATTTTATGCTCTATATGAAATCCTAAATGCAATGCAAAAATGCAACATACTAAATTACGCATTCTTGACAACCCCAACTTAAAATATGCTTCGTCCAACATACGAGGAAATTATCAAAAGTAAAAAGGAATGTGTAAAAATAATACTTACTTTAATCAAGTACCAAGTTGCCTCCCAATCAAGCGCTAAGTTTTACTTCTTCAACCAGACTCTCGATTGTCTTTTTGACTAAATTAAATAGATAGTCGAAGTTTCTTTGTGGCGTGTCTTGCCCATAATAATATTTAATTCTTTGCCCATTTACTATGAAAGTTCACCATCCTTTGCTAGTAATTCAATGGCTGCATTTGGTGATAGTACCTTTCCCGATAAGAATGGACCCGACCACCTTGATTTAAGTTTACCCTGAAATAATCTGAATCTCGAGTTATATAGAAGTACTACTTGCCCGGGTAAGAATTTTCGTCTTAAAATTCTCTTATCATCTCATCTTTTTATGTGATCTTTGTAGATTTGGGCATTTTCATATGCATCTAGACGAAATTCTTCTAATTCGCTTATGTGCGCTTTTCTCACCATTCTCCTACTACTGTCCATGTCGGTTAAGCTTTTTTTATCGCAAAATACTTTATGCTCTAATTCCATCGAATGGTGGCATGACTTCCCAAACTAATCGACATGGGGACATATCCGTGGCGTTTTGTATGCCATACGATAAGGCCATAAAGCATCATCAAGCTTTAAACCCCAATCTTTCCGATTTGTGCTAACCGTATTTTCTAAGATCTGCTTAACTTCTCTATTGGACAACTCGGCTTAGCCCATTTAATCGTGGGTGGTAGGCGGAGGCCACTCGATGTCTCACTTTGTATTTCTCCATCATATTATTAAACAATTTATTGCATAAGTGAGATCCTCCATCACTAATTAGTGATCGTGGAGTACCAAACCTAGTGAAAATATTCTTTACAAAACTTTCAACACTATTCTGGCATTATTTGTTTTAGTATGGATTGGCGTCTACCCATTTGGATACATAATCCATTGCAAGAAGAATGTACATGTACCCATTTGATGCTGAAATGGTCCCATGAAATCTATTCCCCAAACGTCGAATAATTCCACTTCCATTATTGTAGTCAATGGCATCTCGTGTTGCCTTGAAATGTTTCCCATACATTGACACTTATCGCACTGCAAAACAAACTTATAGCAATGTTTGAAAATAGAAGGCCAAAGGAAACTGGACGGTATAACCTTAGTCAGAAGTGCGTGTTGGTCCAAAAAGTGGCCCCCATATGGCGATGAGTGACATTGTTCCGTGAGAATGCTTGCCCATTCTTCTTAAGGTACACATCTCCTAATAACTTGAATTTGCACATCTTTTAAATAATAGAGGTTCATCCAACTAAAAATATCTCACATCATGAATAAATTTCTTCTTGGCATGATATGTGATATCTCGTGGTAAGACACCGCTTACTAAATAATTTACAAAATCAATGCACGAGCATGGTTGTTTGACCATCGTAATTAACTGCCTGGAAATGTTTCTTTGATTGTTGTGCCTTTTGCGTTTTCATTAGTGTTAGCTACCACGTTCTCACATCCTTTCCTATCCCAAATTTCAATGTCAAACTCTTGTAACAAAAGATCTACCGAATAAGCTCGCTTGGCACCCTTCTTCGTGAATAGGTATTTGACCGCAACATGGTCATATGGACTATCGCTCTTTGTCCCAATCAAGTATTTTCAAACTTATCAAACGTAAATACCACCGCAAGTAATTTTTTCAATTGTGGTGTAATTTTGTTATGTCGAGATCCAATGTTTGACTTGTATAGTAAATGATACGAAACAACTTTTTGTGTTTTTGTCCCAATGCGCTCTACTACTTAGTCGTTTGCATCACATATTATCTCAAATGGCTAACTCCAACTGTAATCAAAATTCATGCACTTACCGAGCCCTTTTTAGTGTTTCAAAAGCCCGCAAACAATCATAGGTGAAAGCAAAAGGTACATCTTTTTCAAGTAAGTGGAAAGGGGTTTAGTTATTTTTGAAAATCCCGAATGAAGCGTCTATAAAACCGCATGTCCCATAAAACTCTTTAATGCTTTCTCATTCTTTGAGGTGGAAGCTTTTCAATTGCTACCATCTTTGCTCGGCCAACTTCTAAACCTGCATTTAAATACGATGACCGAGTACAATACCATCTTTTACCATAAAATGACATTTTCCCAATTTAATACTAAGTTAATCTCCTCTCACCTCTCGCAAAACAAGGGTTAGGTTATGCAAGCAATGATCAAACGAACTACCAAAACCGAAGTCATCCATGAAGACTTCCATTATAGTTTCAATCATTCCATGACATACCGCCATCATGCATCTATGAAATGTTGCGGGTGCATTACATAGCCCAAATGGTAATCAGAAATGCAAAAACACCATAAATACATGTAAATGTTGTCTTTTCTTGATCCCCGGAGCTATCACAATCAAATTATATCATGAGTATCCATCCGGAAGAATAACATTTGTAGCATGATGTAAGCGGTCTAACATTTGATCCATAAAGGGATGAAGTGATCTTTACGAGTTGTTGCGTTTAACTTTTGATAATCAATGCAAATACGCCAACTCAGTAATAACTCTAGTAGCTAAGATTTCATCGCTTTCACTTTTTACTATCGCCATCCCTCCCCTTCTTTGGTACGACTTGTACCGGACTTACCCAATTGTCAAAATATAGCAAATATAATTCCATTATCTAACTATTTAAGAACTTCTTTCTTAATGACCTCTTGCATAGTTGGGCTAAGTCTACGTTGGTGTTGCACGAAGATTTATAATCATCTTCCATTCTTATCTTATGCATGTAAATCAAAGGACTTATTTCTTTTAAATCGAAATAGGCCATCCAATAGCGCTTTTATGTTCCATTAAAACTTGTAGTAGTTTTTCCAACTCGATTTGTAGTAAGGGAAGAAGAAACTATTACCGGATAGGTATTATTGTAGCCTGAAGAATGCATATTTAAGATATTCCGTAAGAGGTTTAAGTTCTAGGAAGCTATGAGATCGCCCTTCGAATTTTCACTAAAAAATATGTCGCACGGCCAGGTCGTGTGGGTTTTTGTCTTCGAAGATTGATAGACGGCCTGGCCGGTGAGATCACACGATCGTGTGGTGCATATTTCCATTGCCGCATGGTAAGGTCGTGTGATCCTAAATGGTCGTGTGACATGTGTCCGTCTCGAGCAGGTTCTTGACGACTTGACCGTGTAATTACACACGGTCGTATGGTGTATGCATGAAATGTGCGTCCTGGGTTGTCAGGTGTCGCACGGCCCGCCGTAAGTCCACATGGTCATGTGGGTTGTCCAGTCGCGACATTTTTCTCGTATTTTCTCCTCCGTTGATTCTAAGGCAAGCACAAAATCGATAATTTCATTGTTAGTAATATCAAAACACATACCTTGGGATTCTTGTGAGTGGCTCAAGCACCATTCCAACGCGTCTTTGATCACAACTTTCAAACTCACCCTCCATACATGCGGTTAGCACATCAATCATGTTGCAATGTTCAACATTTTCATAGAATTGCATAGCTTTATAAATTAAAAATAATATGTGTTCATCATTTACTCGCAATGTTAATTCACCTTTTTGCACATAGATTAATGATCAACTTGTGGCTAAAAAATGATCTTCCTGAATTAATGGACCTTGCGATCTTCTTCCATTTCCAACACAACAAAGTTCACCGAAAGATGAATTTGTCTACCTTCACTAAAACATCTTTTATCACCTCTTTTGGATACATTACCGAATGATCCGCTAATTATAGGGTAATTGTCGTGGCTTCGCTTCGCTTAATCCCCCTTTCCAAATATAATAACGACATCAAATTAATGCTAACACCTAAGTCGTGATAATAATTTATTAAAGGTTGTACCCACTATTACACAAGGAATCGTGAAACTCCCAAGATCTTTAAGCTTTTGGGATAACTTCCTTGAATAATCGCTTCCGCACTCCTCTATCAATTTTACTGCTTCATATTCTCAAATCTTTTCTTTTCTTTTGCCATAATATCTTTAAGAAATTTAGCATAATTTGGCATTTGTTCTAAAGCATCCCCAAAAGATATATTGATTTGAATTTTCTTAAAAATTTCCGAAATTTAATAAATGGATCATCTAATTTCTTTCAAACCTTTGGAAAAGGGATAGGTACCTCGGTTCTCGTAATTGTTGGAGCAGAAATTACCTTTTGTTTTTCCACTAGTTTTGGCGCGGCTTCCATCACATTGTGTCCTACCCCCCAATTGTTTCCTCTTCTACTTTTGTTCAATCGGCATCTTTGGACCTTCATAACTGCTCCACTCTTCATACGAATAGACCGGGCATTGTTCTCTCGGATCTATCCTTGCATCTTTTTGGGAGTTTGCACTTTCCGGTGTCAAGCCGCTTATTGATGTAGTCTGCCCCAAATTTTGTTTTTTTAAAGATTACAATATTTCATTCATGTTAGTATTTAATTAAGTTATATGATCCTCGATTGTGTCTATCTTCGCTTCATCCTGTTTAGTCGAGCTCGAGTTTCCCAATGAATGAAGCTAACATCTCTTCTAGAGATGGTTTTGTTCCTTTGTCTCTGTTTTACTTTGATTGCTCTATCAAAAACCCTAAGTGGTTGCAAGTGTTGCATCCCTGGGATTATAGTATGATTGTGACTGAGTATTATTGTAGTTGTTGTTGTAACCTTGTTGTCCCACTAAATTTTCCTGGCAAAATTATTTTTTTAGTCCTCTAAGTGGACCACTTCGGAGATTTAGTCCTCACTTATTTCAATTTTGACATTTAGTCTTTTAAGTGAGTTTTGTTTCAATTTTTTAGTCCTATTACCGCTACAATGTAAAAGTGACATGTTGGGATTATATGAAATATAAAACAAAAACTTATTTTTTCATTCATTTTTGGTTGACTAAGCATCATATGTGCCATTACATTTTGAGGAGGTGAGAATGAAGGAATATATAAGTATTTAAATTTTATATTTAAATATAAAAATATCAAATTTATAAATAAAAATAAATTATTTACAATTTTAATAACTTTATAATTTCTAAAAACTGAATTATTTATGAATGTTGAAAGAAATTATGTTAGAAAATTATATTTCTAACCAAATGTAACTTAAATTATTTTAGATAACAATTAAATATTTATAGAAAATATATTTATTATAAGAATACGCTTTTAAAATCTTTAATTTTAAAAATTATATTTATTTATAATCATCTTAAATAACATGAATACAAAATTACATTCAAAATTTAAACATTCAAATTTTAAATAAAATAAAAATTATTTAAAATATAAATAATGTTTTAACAATATAGTTTCAAGCAACCCCAAGCCCACTATATTTTCGAAAAAATAATAATTTTTTTCGTGAAACAAATTAATTGTGTTGTGATTTTAAACAAAATACCAATTTTAAATATCTTTAATTTTTAAAATTTAAAATTTTATTTATAATCAATTTAAATAACATCAATACAATATTATATTCAAAATTTAAACATTAAAATTAAACATATAATTAAAAGTGAAAAAATAAAGTTTCAAGCAACCCCCCACCCCCACTATATTTTCGAGAGAAAAAACATAATTTATTTTTTTGGGGGAGGAAATTAATTAAAAATTTATTTAATTAATAATTTATTCTTTTCAAAAATAATTTAAGTTACATTTTGTTATAAATGCAATTTTAACATTATTTTTTTCAACTTTCGTAAATAATTCAATTTTTAGAAATTACCAAATTATTAAAGTTGTAAAGAATTTATTTTTATTTATACATTAAATATTTTTTATTATTTCAAAAAATATTTTTTATTTAAATATGATTTTAAATAATTATATTTTCCTTCATATTCACCCATACAACTATAATGCCACATATGATGCATAGTCACCCAAAAATAAATTAAAAATAAGTTTTTTTTTTAAATTCCACATAAGCCTGCAGTCACTTTTACTCGTTGTAGCAAGTCGCGTAACTAAAAATCTAAAAACAACTCACTTAAAGGACTTAATGTCAAAATTAAAATAAGTAAGGACTAAATCTCCAAATATAGATGTTAAATCGGGTTAAGGCGTCGCAAATACTAATGGGCTTCACAAATGAACTTTGGGCTAAATGGGCCACTATTAAACGGCTAAAGATATTACTTAACCTAACCCTAACCCTAGCGGGGTTTGGGCTAAATGGGCCACTATCGGGCTATAAGCCTATAAATCAAAAAATTAAAAATTATATATTTAAATCTAAATTTAAACTCGAACATATATAACATTTAAGTTTAATATGGTATGTTAAAGTATTCATTATAAAAAAATCTTGCATAGTTTATAATTATATTGCATTAATAGAATTATAAAAATTTAAATATTTTATGATCTAAAATTTTAAAATAAAATTATAATAATAAAAAATAGCATTATATAATATATACCCATATAAAATATGAAAAAAATACGTTTTAAAAAAATATTCATATGATTATAAGTCATAGTTTTAACTTTTAAGAATTATATATTTAAACCTATTAAAGATGAGGAGATGTGGGCTTGAAGAAATATACTGTAATAGGTAATATGTATTAAAATAGATTTATAATATTAGAATTATATTTATTTAAAAAAAACACAATTGCGCTAGCCCGGTTAACCTACGGGCTAGCCCTTAACGAGCCTCGGGCTAAACGGTCCGGGCCTAAAAAGGCCCGGATTTAAATGGGCCAAAATAATTTGGCCCTAACCCTCTGCGGCCCGTTTAACATCTCTATCTCCAAAGTGGTCCACTTAGAGGACTAAAAAATTAATTTTGTCAAACTTGCCTCTTCCACACAACTGCTGACTCTTTTGACGTTGCTTACTGCATCGCATCTAGTTTCATACTTAGCATGGATATTTGTTCTGTGAGCATGGCTATCATATCCTCATCCTGAATTTTCGCGACACGTCTATTATCGGATCTCTTGGATGGCCACTGTAACTATTATTTGCCATCTTCTCTACAGCCGATTACTCATCCGGATATTTCCCTAGTAGATGGTCCTTGTGTTGCCACTTAAACCATTATAAAAATACTGAACCTATTGGTAATCGGGATATCCATGTTGAGGGCACTTCCTTAGTAATTCTCTGAATCCATCACATGCCTCATATAATGGCTCTAAATCTAACTGCCTAAACTGGGCAATTTTAGATTTCAGTTGCAGCGTCTTACTAAGGGGAAATATTTGGCTACAAACCGGTGACTTAGTTTAGCTTAATCTACTGTGGGTGGTGTTAGAGAGCATAACCATCACTTAGCCTTATCTCGTAGAGAGAATGCGAAAAGGCGACATCGAATGGTATCCTTAGAGAACAGTATCGAAAATCTCTAAGAATTGCACTAGATGCACGTTTGGATCCTCAACGGTTGTTCCCCCAAACTGATTCTGTGAGACCATCTGGATCAATGCAGGTTTTAGTTCAAAGTTATTTGCATTGATCGGCAGATGGGTCACACTCCCATAAGTCCGACTACCTTTTGGCTAGAAGTAGTCCCTAACTATCCTTCTCGTGGGTCTTTTCATAATCCGATCATGTACATCCGCCCAGTGGGCATTCTCATTGTTCCCGTTATTTCCGACATTCGATTAGTCCCATCCGCCATTACTTTAGATCTTTTCCTTAGTTGTTTTGTTGTCTTCTCGATTTCTAAATCAATGGGTATTGGCTGGGTAGATCTGAAACGCGTGATCATACACTATCTGCATTTAACAAAAACAATGTTAGAACTAAAGAAATAAAATAAAAAAATAAAAAAAAAAAATCGAAAAAAAAGAAAAAATTTACAAAATAAATTGAAAAAAAAGAAAATAAAATAAATATTTACAAAAAGCTTCAATTAATATTGAACTACTTATTACTATATCTAAGTAGAATCTTTCAATCAGCGGTAACGGCGCCAAAAACTTGTTCGCCAAAAAATATTTGGATCTTACTACTGCAAGTGTACAGTGTAGTTTATAAGATAATATCAAGCAAGGTCGTATTCCTCAGGGATTCACTACGAAACACTTAGACTATAATAACATCGCATTCCAATTTTATTGAAGCGACCGAATATCACAAGTTTATAAAAATCAAATATAAAAAAAAATCGAACCCCACAAGTATTTTCAACAAATACGAAAGCAACCCTAGGAACATAATCTCTACATGCTTCTTCAATATTAAATCCAATTAATGTTTAACAAAACCAATTCATGCAATTTTATGGGATCAATTCCTAAGTTAGTCTATTCCCCACTCCCAAAGTAGCGCGATAAACAAGATTAATAACAATTATAGATCTCCCGATACGTTACAACTATTATAACTCCCAAAAGATCTATAAATTGACTCTCCACAAACAGTTGTAGATATCCCGACTCGTTACACCCGTTTATGTCTGAATTCAATTTTCATCTTTGTTAGAACTCCTCTCCCGAATTTCGTACTAACAAATATGACATGTTAATTATTGATCGATAATAAGCAATTAAGAATAAGCACTCGAATTCATAAAATAGAATATATGAATCAATTAAGAAAACAATCAATTAAGATTTAACATGAATCCACATTTTTTATTATGCCCTAGAATCCGAAAGATTAGCCAAACATTGATAACAAATTCATAGAAAAACTTGAAATCAACATTGTGACATCGTTTAAGTACAAACAAGATTGAGATCTAAATTAAGAAAGAAACCCCCTATTGTCAGGATGGATCCTCCTTCCAAGCCTTCAAAGCTCTTGTGCTTCCGTAGATGTGAAAGGCCTTGTGGTGTTCTTCGTAACCTAGCTCTCCTCTCTTAGAAGACCTTTGATCTTGTAATCCTATGTATTTTGGTGTGTTGTATGTTGTATGAATGAATGAATTTTCGTGCGACCCCTTGGCTCTTTATATAGATGCTTGGAGAGATCACTTGTAGAGTTCGGGTAGGAAAAGGACACACAAATCCACCACGCGCAGGCAATTGCACAGTGTGTGGTTTCACACGGCCACACCACACGGTCGTGTGGTCTTACACCTACTGCATCGTGCGGCTTGGTTTTGCCTATATTTTTTCCCGAACACTTCACATGGACACTCGCTTCACACGCTTAGGTCCGATGGTCGTGTGATACTACACGGTCCGACCATGTGACCGTTTTTGTCCGATTTTTTCGCCTCTTTTCGATCTTTACTTTGCACTCGCCAATCTTATATGGGCCTTCCAACCGATATCTTTTCATTTAAGCTCGCTTTCTATTTTCCAAGATTGCACTACAAATATCACATCTATTCTTAAAAATAATAATCGAATTATTATTAAAAGATAGTGAATATAAATGTTCATGCAACTTTGAAACAAAAATCAAATTTCTACGAAAACTAGTAATGAAATAGACATCGTTTAAAGTTAAAATCATATCTCTAATATTAAACTTAACTATTCCCACTACTTTTGCCGAAACCACTACATCATTTCCCACTCGCATTGTGAAAAACCCTCGCTCTCTTCATAAGAACTAAGTATATATAAAGAAGAACACACATGATTAGTAGCGCTGAATCAACTACCCAAGTAGAAGAATCTTTAGCTACAAACAACTTTCAAGAATAAGCAAATCATATTTACTTTTCTTTTTCTCCTTTAGTTAGGCGAGGTACTTGGGAAGTTCCTCTTCCAATGTCTCTCTTCTCCACAATAGAAACATTTTCCTTCCGGATTGGAGGAACCTTTTCTTCTTGCCTTTGGAACTCTTTTTTCTTTTATTTTGATTCACCCTTTTTCAAACTACCCTTCCTCTTCTTAAAAGAAGTCGACTTATCCTCGAACATTTGCCTCCCTTCTTTGACCTTTCTAATAGAAATGGCCTCAAACGTTTGCACTTCTTTGAGTAAGTGTGTCAATGAATAAGACAATTTATTTATGACATAGTTACTCGGAATTGGAGGAAAGCGGTGAGAATGATTCCGAATCAAACTCACTTGTGTACGATCATCAATAGTCATACCACAGACAATCGCGTGGGCTGTGTGGTTTCACACGGCCACACCACACGGTCGTGTGGTCATACACGCCGCACGCGGCTTGGTTTTGCCCCTGTTTTGTCCCGAACACTTCATACGGACACTCTTTGCGACAGTTAGTCACATGGTCGTGTGATACCACACACGGCCGACTGTGGATGGTTTTCATCTCTGGTTTCTTTGTCTTTCAATCTTCTCTTTGCACTCATCGATCTTGTTCGGCCTTTCAACTGATATCTTTTCATTTAAGCTCCGAGTCTTGTAAAACGTTACAAGAATACGCAGATATCATGACCTTCTAACGAAACCAAGTAAAACACACTAAATATACATGCAAATACATCAATTATATACCATTTTAATTCCTAAATGCACGTATATTTTACATGTATCACCCTCTTCTTTTCGGCCATTCTTCATCTTAGCATTCATAGCCATTTTCACACTCCATGCCTCGATTGATCGGAAGGTGACCGAACATAGCTTGGAGAGACTCCATTATCTCATAAGCAATCTATGTGTGCTCGTGCTTCAACCTAAGCACGTCGTTCATGCCGGCTAATAAGTAAGCATGAGCTTTGTTATTAGCGGCAATACATTTTTCATATATCTCTCGCACAATGCGTTCGACATTATAATGAGGGGTTCGGAGGATATTCTTCCATCAAAACAAATTTGAGGTTCTCACAAGCGAGTGCAATGTTCATGTTACATTCAATTTAGGAATATAAATGTGATACATGAATGCAATAAAGCTTATCCTACCAATTCCAAGGTAATTTAATCTCACATTTGAAAAGCCGTTTGTAGGGTAGGTCAAATCAAATGACGATTAAATCGAGACCATCTCAGTTAATAAAATAAATAATCAAGACATCTCATATCTTTATTTATTTATTAATCACCTTTTTAATTTAGCCTGTATACATCCAAACTATTTGATTGTATCCTTATGAGTGTTACCCATTATTTCGGATTTAAAAAATTAACTCAAAATCGTCGCCGTAAGGTAGGAAAATTAAGAGTTAAATTTTAAATTCATATCCTTTCGGAGATTAAGCCTTGATTATTGATTTAAGTGAAAACCATCTGTATGGGGACGAATCTGAGCGTCGGAGGCATCACTTAAATCTCACGTTGCTTTGATCAATAATGGAGGCCGTAGGATTTATTGTCACAAATCCTTCTCCCACTCATTATTTTATAATAAATCTTTCCTAAATATTTAAGTTATAAAACATCTTATGTTTTAATAACTCAACTCATCTTGTTGGTCTTTTTGATTAAAAATCTATAATTTAAAAATCTAACTTTAGAAATTAAAACATAATTTTAATCAACTTTAAAAACCCAAAAATTATCAAAATAATTAAGTGAATAGGGATAAAATGGAAAATTTTCATGAAAGAACAAAGAAAACAACGCGTGGAAAAACAAAAGTTCGTTTGGGCCTCGCCCGAGACATCCTGTGCCCTCGCCAAGGATGTCCTGCTTGCCCAGCTGCCGAACACGAATCCGAGTTATTTTGTTTCTAAAACATGCAATTCAGAGTTTTTTTCATAAAAATCGGATCCATTTTCACAAAATTAAATCCAAACAATTATCCCAATTTTAAAATCATATAATACTTTTTTACACAAATTTAAAATTATATAAAACACTTTAATTCAAAAATTGAAAATTATATAAAACACTTTTATATCAATTTAAAATATATATATATATATAAAACACCTTTATATCAATTTCAATCCATCTCATAGATATATCATAACAATTAATCAATTCAATTATCATGATGCATGAGCATGATATGCTTGGAAGTGGGTGAATAATATATCTATATGCATGGCATATATATATATACATCACATAAATATTATTTTGCGAAAAATAAATATGACTACTGGGATAAAAGGGGAGTTGTGATTTACATCAACCCTATACCTATATGACTTTGGATGTACAATCGAATCTATAATAGAATAATTACCACTTTCTATACCCTTTAAATTACGGGTGTACATTGATCCCATCAAAAATAAATTCAAGACATTGATTCAAAAACGCCCATGCATCCATATATCAAAATATTTAAGATCAAATCCTAAACCCACTCCAAAATAAATATAATAAAGTAGATCTAGTTCTTATATCAAAACCAAATGGTTCTGGTACCATTTGTTGGAAATTATTCGGGTCCTGGTCAAATAAGATCCTAACTTTTCAATCAAATCGAACTAAGCGGAAGCGAGGAATTTCATAAATCGATTTTTAGATATAAGAACACAAGATCATGCTTATTAAATTTATTCTAACTAAAGGATCAATAAGAAAATTTACCTCTTTCGATGATTTTCTTGTTCTTCACTTTTTCTCCGTTAATCATTCGAATCCCCGAAGCTCGTAGATACCCTGATCTTCTAATTCAATCCTCCCTATCAACGGCAGTGTGTGGGAACCTAAATAATAAATCTAAGTTCCTAATTTTAATTTTTCTATGATGTACTCAACTCATAAGATCATACAATTGGGATATCCGAATAGGAGGAATTAAAACCCCAAAACCGACCTTAAGAAGGTGATCGCCAAAATCTATTTTCAATTGAATTTTCCAAAAACAATTCTTAGTCAAGAACAATTCTTTTCACAATTGAAAATTTCTATTATCAATTAAAAGTGGTAAAAGCGAAGATGACCTCAAAATTGAATGCCTCACCAATTCATTAAAAGGAGAAAGATGGTTTATATTATTCAAACAACCTTTGTAATAATGTAACAAATGTGGGCGGTTTAAATCAATGTTATTGGGGCCGAAAAATCACATGTTAATGGTGAGATGTAATCCCATTTTTATAGGCCTTGTTCAATTAGTTTCTCACTCCAACTCGCTTTTCTATCTAATCTAGAACTCATAATTCTAGATAGACTCAAACTTCAATTAATAATAATTCAATATAATTATCAACTTAATAATTATATTAATATCATAAATATCTTATATTTATTTAATGAGGAAAAAACATTTACCCTTCAAACTATGCGAAGTTTTACACTTTACCTCCTAATTAAAAATTTGATGCATAGTACCTCACCGTGGTACTCAAATTTTTTAATATGCCACTCCGATCCATTTTCGGCCATAAAACCGAAGAATAATGCCACGTGCCTCGCACGCCTCCTTTTAAGGGTAAAATAGTCCATCCAAGTGTAACAATGAATTCCCGCTCAAATCATCTCACGTGGCTCGCACATGCAAGAGGAAAGAAGGGTTAATCTTCCTAATCTAGGGTTTGGGCTAAACATAAAAACAAAAAACTCTTCCAATCCCTAAAATTGTGAGACTGTACCCAAAATTAAGCTTCCAATCGTCCACACAATGGTTTGGAAAATTCGAGAAGATGGTGACCCAAGTATCTCAATCGCACGATAATGTCCTGATTATGGTTAGTAGTCCAATTTTTTTGCCTTTCTGCCACTGATAATGCTTGGGGTTTTATATTTGTTTGGTGTTTTTTGTGGTCCCCAAGCTCTGTACATGGCTGAAATCTTCATTTACTACCTTTGAATTTGATTGTTTAGTGGTTTAAGTCTTCGACATGTCTTTTTCTTGTGTTTGGTGTATTGTCCCTACAAAGTTTGGTTGTTTTAATTATTGTCTTCACTTATATTTGGAGTGTAGTGGTTGGGGCCATGTGGGGTTGATGTTTTTAGGGTTATTTTTTTGATATGGGAGTTGTGAACTTTTGACTTATAATATTGGGTCATTGATTTTTACTGCATTTTTTTCTTTGTGTTTCCCACCCTACAAATCCTACTTCGATTTTTACATCATTAGACTTCACCACTGGGGATGTTTGTTAATTTAGGAAAACAAATATATGTGGATGCTAAGATAGTGCACATTGATTATTCCCGATCCATATGAGATGTCTTTGATTGAGTTAAATTTCATGGTCGCAGAGTTGGGGTTAAAACAAAATGTGGCTTTTCACCGCAAAGAAAAATAGGGGTGAATGACCAGTAATGATATGTACTTATTTGATAATGACATTGATGCTCTAGATATGGTTAATTTTGTGGATGATAATAGGATGGTTGGGGTGTTTGTGGAACATGAAAAAATTAGTCTTGAAACTACCCAATCTTCCGAGTCCTTTGAAATACCTACCCAGGACTTTCCACATGTGGATGAACCTTTACATTTTGTGGGTGATAATGATGATGAAAACAATGATATAAAAGATGGTAACAAAACCCAATCGAACATGTGGGTGTGGAGGAGGTATTTTTCCCTTGTTTGATGATGATGTTGATAGTAATGACGATAATGATGAGCAATCCCTGTGGTCGATTCAGGATGTATCGAAAAAATTTGTTGATAGTGAAGTTGATGTTTTTGATGATGATGGTATGTTTGATGATAATATTGATTTAGAAGTAGAGTGGGGTGGCCTACACATGTCTAAGTCTCAAACTCAAAATCTAGTGAACAAGGTGTAATCGAAAAGTTCGATTATAAGAGTAGAGTAACCAAGAACTTGCATAATTGATAAGTGTATTTTTATGCATGTTTTATGTGTATTTGAGTAGAAATTGAGTTATTTTTGTTGTTAGTTTCATTAGTTTTTGATTGTACATTGTTTATACTACGTGGGGTGCTTTTATTGGTGTAGGTTGACCATTTGGGGCTAATTTTGGTGAATTTCGGACCATGGATTCATGTCAAAACATACCGAGGAGTTTAAGGATGCAAAAACGCTCGAAACTCCAAGCCAAACGCGTCATTTCGGGGTTTTTGGTCCAACACGGGCAGGGGGTGTCGGGTAACACGGCCATGTTGAAGGGGATCAAAAGAGGAGGAAAAACCGCACAAAACAGGCCCGAACACGGCCTGGCCGTGTTGTACAACACGGCCAGTGTGTCGCACAACACGGCCTGGCCGTGTTACTGACACGGCCGTGTCGGCAATTTTCCGTAAAAATTTGTGCGGCACGGCCGTCTTTGCCCGACACTGAGCGTGTCCGGACCCTTTTTGCAACTTTTCCATGTGCAAATTATGGAAAACTCACCTACCAAGCCTTTTGACCACTTTTATACACCTTTAACACCCAATTTTGCTGCAACATGTCCCCATATTCCCTCAATCATCATGTGTATACAATGATTCAACCAACTCAACCATGAATGTGCACACAATGATTCAACTAACAAGCATGGAAATGGGGCATTTGTTAATATGGTATTTCACAAGATGGTGCTTATAAAAGCCAAGAGTTTGAGTTGGAAAATAATGCATGTAATATTCATTCATTGATATACATAGAAATCAGATTATAGGGATGAAAGTTCATATTTTGGAGAGGGGAAACACATATTGTAGTGAGGAAGAGAGTTAGAAGGCTTGGATCACCATGGAGAGGCGCTAAGGCACAAGGATTGAAGATCGCTCGGAGAAGAAGATGAACTCCACCACTTCATCATCATACTTCCAACAGGGAGTCTTATGTTGGTTTTGGAAGTTTTAACTTCAAGTATTCATGTTGATTTCGAAAGAAACTTCTTGTTTAATTGTTGTTTTCATTCTCAAATCCATCATGAGTTAAATCGCTAGTGTTTGAATGTGATGAACCCTAGAACTTATTTGTGATCATTGGTTTGAATGTTTTAATATATTTTCTTATGTTTTTATGCGAGTCACTTATGTTATGCTTGTTTATTCAATTGGTATATGCGCAATATTGATTTGAAGTTTATTTTTCACCGGAAATCGAGAGATTCATGGTGAAATAGAACCAATATAAGTGAAAGGAGTTGCATGCAATCCTAGATATAGGGCGACATAAATCTTCCTGGATTAGGGTCAAACCTAATATGGGAATTCACAAATCGTTAATGCAATCTTGGGGTTTTAACTAGAAAGAGATTTCATTAATCAACTTGAGGTTAGGAGTTTTTCGCCTTGAGAAAGGGTTTAACTTAATTTAGGAATGCCTACGGTCCATGAAGCATGAAAATATGTTAAGGGATGGTTAAAACTTAAGGGTTATGGTTGTATTTATTTTGGTAAAATCACAAAGACGTTCTAGAGGGATTCACATTCAAGCACATTTATATCCAACATCTTCCAATCCGAGTGTATCTGATATCTTTCGTGTTCTTAGTTGCCTCTTCCACTTTTATTTGCTTTTGTTTTATTTTTATTTTGCAACAAACTATTTGACGAATTTGTAGGCTAGATAATAAAAAGACGGTAATTACTAGTAATCATAGTCCTCGTGGGAATGACACTCGATACTCGCTTAGCTTTGCTATAAACGATAGGTGCACTTGCCTAGGCTGTTTTTAGGAGTAGCTTCCGAGCCATCAAGTTTTTGGCGCCGTTGCCGGGGATTATGATATTAGGAACACCTTATTTTTATTAATCTAGTCATTTTTTTTAATTTTTTTTTCTTGTTTGGGCAGAATGTGAAACTCGTCGCGAATCGAAACTTTACTTGGTAATATTGTGACCAATTCGCTTCGACAAACCTCCACAATAAGGTGATGTAGTCCAAATATACGACTATAAAGAAAGCGCCGACCGGGAGGCAACCCGATAGTTCACTTTGTTTTTCTATTTTTTTATTAAATAATAGGTTGTTAGAGAGTCATGAGTCAATAATTGGATGTATGGTGGGTGTTGGTATCACCTCTCTATCTTAGTTGAGCAAATTTGAGCTTTCACGGTATTCGAGTTTTTGTTGCAAATTCTTATTAGGTATTCATATGCCCGTAAAGACCCAAGATTGAACAACCCAATGATCTCTCCAAATCGATTTCACTCTCAGCATAAGGTCGTTTCTTTCCTCTTATTTTTTTTTTCTTTTCTTTTTAGTTTGTTGTTTTTGTGTGTTTTTGTTTGTATGTTCATCTCTTTCTTTCACATTGAGGACAATGTGAATCTTTAAGTTGGAGGTGGATGTGATTGCATGCTTGTTAGAATTTCTCTTTGGAATGCTTGTGTGTTTGCTATTTATTTTGATTTTTTTATGGAAGATATGATTTTTCAAGGAAACAAATTGAATATTTGTTAGTCAATAACTTGGCCCAATTACGCATAAATTAGCTTTATAATTTGTATTTTTTAAATGCAAAGCAATTGATTGTCTTGAATAGATTGACATGGATGTGGGTTGAATTTAGACGAGACTTCTAACACTACGATACTTGATTTGTTAAGACATATGTGACGATTCTTAGCGCTATGAAAGTCCGAGAACTCATGATTTAGTAGTGGTTAACTAGTTGTTAAACCAAGCTTGTAAAAAAAAAAAAAAAAATGAAGAAAAAAAAAACGGACCAATCGAGGTTATACTCCTCTATTTGTTGTTGCTTAGTAACTAGGAGCATTCATGAGCCCCATGTTTGTCTTTTACGTAAAACGGCGACACTAATATGAGTATGGGAAACCACCCTAGGAGTGTTTGAACAGAAATTCAAAATATAAACCTAGTGGAAGCATGCCTCGGGAGGTCCCAAAAAAAAAAAAAAAAAAAAAAAAAAAGTGGAGAATGAATACTCCTTGACTTCTCATTCCAATAAAGTTCAAGAAGCTTGGTTATATGACTAGTAGGCTAACTACAATGATCTATTGAATTCTTATATTTTCATGGTGTTACTGAATTGAAGTTATTCATAACTATCAGTATCTGTGGAGTGATGATTTCAAGTCTGGATAATGCCTACTGATATTACGGTCTTTCTTGACAGTCGATCGCTTTGCAAAATTATGTTTTTACTTAATGGCTAATTTGTGTAGAGAAGGCTACGAATTTGACTACTTATATTCAAAGTGTTGAGAAAAATATATTCATTGTGTGTTGTGATGTATTGAATCCCTCATTTTGGTTTTATGTTTTGCTTGAGGACAAGCAAAGTTCAAAGTTGGAGGTGGTTTGATAAGTGTATTTTTATGCATGTTTTATGTGTGTATTTGAGTAGAAATTGAGTTATTTTTGTTGTTAGTTTCATTAGTTTTTGATTGTACATTGTTTATACTACTGTGGGTGCTTTTATTGGTGTAGGTTGACCATTTGGGGCTAATTTTGGTGAATTTCGGACCATGGATTCATGTCAAAACATACCGGGGAGTTTAAGGATGCAAAAACGCTCGAAATTCCAAGCCAAACGCGTCATTTCGGGGCCTTTTTGGTCCAACACGGGCAGGGGGTGTCGGGCAACACGGCCATGTTGAAGGGGATCAAAAGAGGAGGAAAAACGCACAAAAAAAGCCGAACACGGCCTGGCGTGTTGTACAACACGGCCGAAATGCGCACAACACGGCCTGGCAGCCAGGTTGTTGCCTGACACGGCCGTGTCGTCGCAATTTTCCGAGAAAAATTTGTGCGGACGGCCTGGCCGTCTTCGCCCGACTGGCGTGTCCGGACCCCTTTTTGCAACTTTTCCATGTGCAAATTATGGAAAACTCACCTACCAAGCCTTTTGACCACTTTTATACACCTTTAACACCCAATTTTGCTTGCAACATGTCCCCATATTCCCTCAATCATCATGTGTATACAATGATTCAACCAACTCAACCATGAATGTGCACACAATGATTCAACTAACAAGCATGGAAATGGGGCATTTGTTAATATGGTATTTCACAAGATGGTGCTTATAAAAGCCAAGAGTTTGAGTTGGAAAATAATGCATGTAATATTCATTCATTGATATACATAGAAATCAGATTATAGGGATGAAAGTTCATATTTTGGAGAGGGAAACACATATTGTAGTGAGGAAGAGAGTTAGAAGGCTTGGATCACCATGGAGAGGCGCTAAGGCACAAGGATTGAAGATCGCTCGGAGAAGAAGATGAACTCCACCACTTCATCATCATACTTCCAACAGGGGAGTCTTATGTTGGTTTTGGAAGTTTTAACTTCAAGTATTCATGTTGATTTCGAAAGAAACTTCTTGTTTAATTGTTGTTTTCATTCTCAAATCCATCATGAGTTAAATCGCTAGTGTTTGAATGTGATGAACCCTAGAACTTATTTGTGATCATTGGTTTGAATGTTTTAATATATTTTCTTATGTTTTTATGCGAGTCACTTATGTTATGCTTGTTTATTCGAATTGGTATATGCGCAATATTGATTTGAAGTTTATTTTTCACCGGAAATCGAGAGATTCATGGTGAAATAGAACCAATATAAGTGAAAGGAGTTGCATGCAATCCTAGATATAGGGCGACATAAATCTTCCTGATTAGGGTCAAACCTAATATGGGAATTCACAAATCGTTAATGCAATCTTGGGGGTTTTAACTAGAAAGAGATTTCCGTTAATCAACTTGAGGTTAGGAGTTTTTCGCCTTGAGAAAGGGTTTAACTTAATTTAGGAATGCCTACGGTCCATGAAGCATGAAAATATGTTAAGGGATGGTTAAAACTTAAGGGTTATGGTTGTATTTATTTTGGTAAAATCACAAAGACGTTCTAGAGGATTCACATTCAAGCACATTTATATCCAACATCTTCCAATCCGAGTGTATCCGATATCTTTCGTGTTCTTAGTTGCCTCTTCCACTTTTATTTGCTTTTGTTTTATTTTTATTTTGCAACAAACTATTTGACGAATTTGTAGGCTAGATAATAAAAAGACGGTAATTACTAGTAATCATAGTCCTCGTGGGAATGACACTCGATACTCGCTTAGCTTTGCTATAAACGATAGGTGCACTTGCTAGGCTTTTTTTAGGAGTAGCTTCCGAGCCATCAATAATGGTTATCCAGTTTTCAAGAAAGGAGCGGATATAGAAGATCCCAAGTTTGAAATAGGTCAATATTTTAATGACATCTACCTTTTAGAAAGGCGGTGAGAAAACATTCCATTAAACAAGGCAAGGACATAAGATTTGTTATAAATGATAAAACAAAGGTACAAGTCAGATGCAAACATGAAAATTGTCCCTGGTTGGTTTATGCTTCAAAGGTTCAAGGTGAAGACTCAATTCAGATTAAGACCTTTAATGGGAAGCACATATATCCTAAGGTGCAGAAAATTTATCATGCCAATTCTAAGTGGATAGTTAATGGCTATAAAGACAAGATTTGGACTGATCCTAAATGGCCACTAGACTCCAAGATGACCATCCTCCAGAAATATATGAAATTGGTTTTTAATAAGAGCCAATTATACAGGGCCAAAAGACTTATTTTTAAGAAGGGGGTTAGGTCAGATGTTAAACAGTATCCCATACTTTGGAGCTATGCTGAAGAAATTAAAAAATCAAACCCTGGTATAAGTGTGAAGATCAAATGCTGACAGGTGGATGTACAGCCAATGTTTAAGAGGATGTACATTTGTTGGGCTTAAAAGAGGGTTTTTAGAAGGTGTAGGTCCATTCTATTTTTGGATGGATGTCATTTGAGAACTATTTACGGTGGTGTACTTCTTAGTGTTGTAGGCATAAATGGGAATAACAAAGATACACCCTTTTGCTTATGTTGTTGTTGAAAAAGGAAAAAAAAGGCATGGTTGTGGTTTATGCAGGATTTAGAAATAAGTAACCCTTGCCATTGGACTATAATGTCAGATAAACAAAAAGGGTTAATTGATGCAATTGATACACTGCTCCCTGGTTGTGATCACAGGTTTTGTGTTATGCATTTGTACAAGAACTTTAAAATGGCACATAAAGGGATGGCACTTAAGAACTTACTTTGGAGAGTTGCTGGGCTATTAAGGTAATTGATTTTGAGACTACCTTGCAAGAATTGCAATAGAGACCCTCAAAGATATGAGTGGGTCGGGTTCAAAGACCACATGCACATTGGTCTAAGTCCTTTGTTGAAAGAAACTAAACTTTTAAGATAATGTTTAGATATTCCAAAAGAAATGTGGAAGAGCAACTTTGTTAGGGATGTAAGAATAATATTACTTTTAATTAATTGCATTTTTAAATCTTAAACTTACATGAAAATATTATGTAACAATTGAGACAAGAAGATGTGACAATGGGGCAAACAACATCCGGAACATCAAATGGTGTTAATACCATTCTAAAGGTATATAATTGTTTATAACAGTCTTTACATGATCAAAGGTGATTTATTTTTATCTTATTACGAGGATCAAGAAGGAGCGAAAGGATTTCAACAGAAATCAAAGTCCTAAACATGCTCCACCTGTTTAAGCCAACAGACAAACTAGAAAAAGATTATTTCAACAGGATAATGATGTGGAAATGAAAAGGAAACAAATTGCTCAAAGGAGATGTGTGGTTCCTTCACCTACAATGGTGACCGAAAGCGCTTGCTACCAAATGCAACTCCAAAGTCACAACCACAGCACTCTTTAAAACAAATCTGATTGTACCAACTCAAGAATCTCAAACAAAGGGAAAAAATTTGGTGTGAAGAGAAAGCTAAAGGTTAAGTTAATTTCTTAGAAGGTTTTTAAAATAATTAATTAATTTGTTGATTGTAACCAAATCTTGATAATTTTTGCAGTCAACAAGAAACCCGAATTGGACCTCAATTCAAAGCCGCTTGAAAAAACAAATAAGCTTTGTCAAACTCTAATGCAATGACTAAACCTGCATGGAAAGCTCCTGGACATAGTAGTAGTGTTGTAACCTCAGATGTTATGTTATCCACAATAAAAAGTTCAGAGTCCAAAAATACCACCAAGAAAGGATATCAGAGGCAGGAAGAAGAAGCTCTTGTCTGTAGGCAAATGTAACCTATTCATTATGATCATTTTTTGTTGGTTGTCCAATGATACAATGCACCATTGATCTTTTTGAACAATCTAGTAACTTTTGGGGGTTATGATTTTTGATGTAATGTTATTTTGGCAGCCTAGAATGGTCTTTTTGCCTCTTTTTGTTAGTGCCAATGGATGAAGATACTTGTCTATTTTGCCTATTTTGATGTGATGAAGATGCTTTTGAAACACTTCTATACATGTTGGCAGTTTAGAAGGGTCATTTTGCCTCTTTTCGTTAGTGACAATGGATGAACATACTTGTCTATTTTGCCTCTTTTCGTTAGTGACAATGGATGAACATACTTGTCTATTTTGCTTCTTTTGATGTAATGAAGATGCTTTTGGATACTTCTATTCATTTTTGCAGTTTAGAGGGTCATATTGCCTCTTTTTGTTAGTGACAATGGATGAAGATACTTGTACAATGCTTTTGGATACTTCTTTTTATTTTGCAGTTTGCAATTTGCATTTTATTCATGGATGTAATTGAACATGTATAAAATATGCAAAGTCGTTTAATAGCTAATAAGCAAAGTCATTTACTAGCTAATAAGCAAAGTCATGGGGTTACGTGAATCGATGGCTCAAAAGCTACCTTTAAAACCGTAGCAAGTGCACCTATCGTTTTATAGTATAGATTATTGAGTACCGAGTGTCATTCCCACGAGGATTATAAGTACTAATAATTACCGTCTTTTTGTTATTTAATCTAACAATTTTCGAGTTTTTGTTTGATAAAGAATCTAAATTATCGAAGTGTAAAAATGAAGTAAAATTTGTAGAATAAGAAATCAAGAGATAGAAGTGTGTTTGAATGTAAATCCCTCTAGAATGTTTTTGTGATTTGACAAGTTAAAAGATTCAACCATAAGCCCTTAAGCAAAAACCAACCTCTTTTAATAAAATCTCATGCTATGTGGACCAGAGAAATTCCCGATTTAAGTTAATCCCTTTCTCAAGGCGAAAAACTCCTAATCTCAAGTTGATTAATCAAATCTCTTTCTAGTTAAAACCCCAAGATTGCATTATAACGATTTATGAATTCCCATATTAGGTTTGACCCTAATCCGGAAGATTTATGTCGTCCCATATCTAGGATTGCATGCAACTCTTTTCACTTATATAGGTTCTATTTCACCATGAATCACTCGATTTCCCGGATGAAAAATAAACTTCAAATCAATATTGCGCATATATCAATTCGAATGAACGAAGCATAATATAAGTGAATCACACAAAATATGAAGATTTTATTAAAAACATACACACCTTAATCACAAATCCATTCTAGAGTTCATTACATTCAAACACTAGAGTTTAGCTACACATGATTTTGACCAAAGAATAAATTACACAAGAAGATGTAAACATTGTAGACATGGTGTACTTATCTTTATCAAAATCTCAATTGACTTGATGATGTTGCTCCAAGCCTTCTTCCCCAATGTTTCCTCAAGCTTACTCCTCCAAGACCCCTTGACCCCAATTTTACTTAATGAAATGAATACAATGAATATTTTAAGTATCTAATTGAATGCCTCTCCCAACTTCAACCCTTGGCTTTTATAGGCAACCAATACATTGATAGTACTCTCTTTTGTTAAACAATTGCCTCCATTTTCCTTGTTGGTTGGTGAATTCTTGTATTCAAGTGATGAGGAGGGACATGGAGACATGTTTCAGCAAAATAGGGTGTTAAAAGTGTACAAAAGTGGCCAAAATGGGTTGGTTGGTGAGTTTTCCCAAATTCCGCAAAGAAAAGTTGCAAAAGAGGTCCTGACACGCCGTGTCGCCCGACACGGCCAGGCCGTGCTTTGTTTAATTGTGCAGCACTCCGTCGACATGGCCATGCTTCACAACACGGCCAAAGCCGTGTTCCCCTGACACGGCCAGTGTTGGGAACACGGCCTGGCCGTGTCGGGCGTCAAGCTTTTGTGCGAAAAAATCGAGTTTTTAGCTCCCGGCGGAACACGGCCGTGTTGCCCGACACCCTGCCCGTGTTGGACCAAAAAGGCCCCGAAATGACGCGTTTGGCTTGGAATTTCGAGCGTTTTTGCATCCTTAAACTCCCGGTATGTTTTGACATGAATCCATGGTCCGAAATTCACCAAAATTAGCCCCGAATGGTCAATCTACATCAATAAAAGCACCTCGAGTAATATGAACTATGTATAATCAAAAATTTACAAAACTAACAATAAAATAACTCGAATTCTACTCAAATATACACATAAAACGTGCATAAAAAGACCCTTATCAAACCACCTCCAACTTTGAACTTTGCTTGCCCTCAAGCAAAACATTATATCAAAAAGAGGGATTCAATAAATCACAACAAAAAATTTTTTTCTTTTTTTTTTTTTTTCTCTTTCAACACATTGAACACAAGCAAACAAGTTCTTAGCCTTCTCAACCCGAATTAACCATTCAAAAAAATTATTTTGCAAAGCGATCGATCATCAAGAAAGACCGTAATATCGATGGCATTATTGAGACTTGAAATCATCATGCCACAAATATTGATAGTTATGAACAACTTCAATTCAATAATGCTATGAAAATACAAGAACTCAATGGATCATAGTAGTTAGCTTACTAGTCATATAACCAAGCTTCTTGAACTTTATTGGAATGAGAAGTCAAGGAGTATTCATTCTCCTTTTTTTCTTTTTTTTTTTTGTTCTCTTTTTTTTTTTTTTTTTTTTTTTTTTGGGGACCTTTCGAGACATGCTTCCACTAGGTTTATATTTTGAATTTCTGTTCAAACACTCCTAGGTGGTTTCCCATACTCATATTCGTGTCGCCGTTTACGTAAAGACAAACATGGGGCTCATGAATGCTCCTAGTTACTAAGCAACAACAAATAGAGAGAGTATAACCTCGATTGGTCCGTTTTTTTTTTTCTTTTTCTTTTTCTCTTTTTTTTTATTCACAAGCTTGGTTTAACAACTAGTTAACCACTACTAAATCATGAGTTCTCGGAAGTTCATAGCACTAAGTACCGTCGTATATGCCTTAACACATCAAATATTTATGGTGTTGGAAATCTCGTCAAAATTTAGCCCGCATCCACGCGTCATCTATCCTAGACAATCAATTGCTTCACACAAAAACACAAATTAACAAGTTAATATAGGTATAATTGGGCCAAGTTATTGACTAGCAAATACTCAATTTGTCAAAAAAAAATCACATCTCTTGAAAACAAACACACAAGCATTCCGAAAATGTTATTGTACCCACCTCCAACTTTAAGATTCACATTGTCCTCAATGTGAAAGAAAGAAATAGACAAACACACACAAAACACTCAAAAAAAAAAAACAAAGAAATTAGAATGATATAAAAGAGGTGGAAAAAAAGAAAAATACGACCTTACTACAATAGTGGAATCGGTGTTGAGCGACCATTGGGTTGTTTTGGTACGGACTTTCAACGGCATCTTCATACCTAATCAACGTTAAGCAACACACAACTCGAATACCGTGAAATCTCAAATATTCCCAATTAGGACAAGCAAGAAGAAGCTCAAGAGTTTTTTTTTTTTTTTTTATGATTTGAAAAAGACTCTAAGGACTTGTGACTATTTTGAAAGAAAATAAAATAAAATAAAAATAAATGAAAACAATTTGCACACAAACATGGGGTTGCCTCCGGGTAGCGCTTAACGTCGTATAGCTGGACCATTTCACCTAAATGTGAAGATTTAATCGGCGAGCCTTGAACTTATGAAAAAATTTATCTCTTTGAACAACATTGCCACCAGATCGATTTTCGAACAATTGACCTTCATAGTCCTATTTTTCTCGCATGTTATTCTCAAAATGGGATTTATCTGTGGAAACTTTTGCACATTGAACATCACATATTTTCAAGGATTTATTAGAAGACATATCAAGCAAAGAATCATTTATCCTTGTCTCAATCAAGTTTATAGGAAAACAAGTATCATTTATAGGATTTCTCAAAGGAATTTTAAAGATAACTTGCTCACCCCCTACTCTCAAAGTAAGCTTTCCATCATGCACATCAATGAGAGATTTAGCGGTAGCCAAAAAGGGACGCCTAGAATTAAGGGAACTTCTATATCATCATGCATGTCAAGAATAATAAAATCAACTCGGAATATGAATTTATCAATCTTAACTAGCACATCTTTAACAATACCTCTAGGATGTTTAATCGATTTATCGGCTAATTGAATGTCCATCCTAATAGGTTTAAGTTCACTTAATTCCGCATGCTTGAATGTTTCATAAGACATCACGTTGATACTAGCTCCTAGTCGGCTAGTGCCCTATCAACAGTAAACCATCAATTGTGCAAGGATAATAAAGCTTCCCGGATCATTAAATTTTTGTGGTAGTTCATTGGAAGGACATTTATCATTCAATCGCACATTCGATAATTTATTAAGCTTATTTTCACTAGGAATGATGTCATTAAGATCCCTAACATGCTTTGAATGAGGGTCAACAAATGGATTATTGGCATGTAATTGTTTGAAAGAATCAAGGTACTTACCAAATTTGTCCTCCCTTCTATTGTCTTGGTTAGACTCGAAGAGGATCTTGGGCTTGTATTCTCGCAACCTCCTTTTTCATGAGATTTTCTTTGGACATGTCATCCTCCACGTATTTACGCATGGCGGCATTGGCATAATCATGCTCATGTGGAGAACTGATGGTGATTGCCTTTACGTGCTCCCTTGGGTTTGGCTCGATTACCCTAAAACTACCTTGTGGCCTTTCGAAATCATCTTCGCAATCTGCCTATTTGGTTTTCCGATTATGGATAGATGCCTCTTGATTTCTCAAGGATGTTTCCACCGCCGAATCGGTATCTCTGATTGCACAAATTTTGTTATAAGATCTTCCAAGTTAGGCTTACCTTGATTTGGGTGAAATCAGGAGACGTGTGTAGATCGGGATTGGGATTAGGTCGTGGTTGACCTTGATTTCCCAACCAAAATTCGGATGTTGTCGCCACCCAGGATTATATGTGTTCTTTGTAAGGATTACTTGGGTAATTTTTGCCTTGATTCCCAACGTAATTAGCATGTTCGGTGTGAGGTATCAGTGTGTGGGCAATCCCGATGATTATGCAATCCCCCACAAGTTTCACAAGATAAAACATGCGGTGGTGGTGGTTTAGGAGCCGCTAGATCGCCGATCTTTTGGGTCAATGCTTCGACACGTGCGGCGAGCGAACTACCGATCCGCATTATACACACCAACCGACTTGTTAGTTTTACCTCGTATGGATTGCCATTGGTAGCCGTTCATGGCCATTCCTCAATCAAATCCTGAGCGCTTCCGGCGTTTGTTATTAAGAGTTCCCCCGGCCGCCGCATCGATCATTTGTCTTGTTGCGAAAGTAGCCCATTATAAAATGTTTGGACTTGCATCCAAATAGGTAGGCCATGGTGTGGGCATTTCCGCAACAATTCTTTGAATCTCTCCCAAGTGTCGTCAAGGTCTCGTCATCTTCTTGAGTGAATGAAGAGATTTCATTCCTCAATCGTGCGCTTTTTGGCCGGTGGAAAATATTTCAAAAGGAACTTTTCGCCATGATGTTCCACGTTGTAATCGTCCCTTTGGCAAAGTATTTAGCCATTGTTTAGCCCGTCCCCAGAAGAGTAAATGGGAATAGGCGTAAACGGATGGCATCATCGAGACCCCATTTATTTTGAATGTATCGCAAATTTCAAGGAAATTCGCGATATGATTATTTGGATCTTCGTCCCCAGGCCGTCGAATTGAACAAATTGTTGCACCATTTGAATGACATTCGGTTTGATTTCAAAATTATTGGCGGCAACAATGGGCCTTACGATCTTTAGATGATGTCCGTCCATAGACGGCTTGGCATAGTCGTACATGTTCTTTGTTGTTCATCCGCCATATTGGGATCCTTGCCTTCGTTAATATCCTCCTCGTGGTCAGTATTAATACTTTCCTCTCGTGTTGCTACCGGCGGTCGCGCTTCCAAATTCGGCGACGGCATAGTATGCATCGCGGTAAATAAAGAGGATAAGTGTAATCCAAGACTTACAAAGATAGATAAAAAGAAAGACAAATGATGAAATAAAATAAAAAAATGATTAAATTAACAAAAATAAGGTGTTCTTAATATTACAATCCCAAGAACGGCGCCAAAAACTTGATGGCTCAAAAGCTACCTTTAAAACCGTAGGCAAGTGCACCTATCGTTTTATAGTATAGATTATTGAGTACCGAGTGTCATTCCCACGAGGATTATAAGTACTAATAATTACCGTCTTTTTGTTATTTAATCTAACAATTTTCGAGTTTTTGTTTGATAAAGAATCTAAATTATCGAAGTGTAAAAATGAAGTAAAATTTGTAGAATAAGAAATCAAGAGATAGAAGTGTGTTTGAATGTAAATCCCTCTAGAATGTTTTTGTGATTTGACAAGTTAAAAGATTCAACCATAAGCCCTTACAAAAACCAACCTCTTTTAATAAAATCTCATGCTATGTGGACCGTAGAAATTCCCGATTTAAGTTAATCCCTTTCTCAAGGCGAAAAACTCATAATCTCAAGTTGATTAATCAAAATCTCTTTCTAGTTAAAACCCCCAAGATTGCATTATAACGATTTATGAATTCCCATATTAGGTTTGACCCTAATCCGGAAGATTTATGTCGTCCCATATCTAGGATTGCATGCAACTCTTTTCACTTATATAGGTTCTATTTCACCATGAATCTCTCGATTTCCGGATGAAAAATAAACTTCAAATCAATATTGCGCATATATCGATTCGAATGAACGAAGCATAATATAAGTGAATCACACAAAATATGAAGATTTTATTAAAAACATACACACCTTAATCACAAATCCATTCTAGAGTTCATTACATTCAAACACTAGAGTTTAGCTACACATGATTTTGACCAAAGAATAAATTACACAAGAAGATGTAAACATTGTAGACATGGTGTACTTATCTTTATCAAAATCTCAATTGACTTGATGATGTTGCTCCAAGCCTTCTTCCCCAATGTTGCCTCAAGCTTACTCCTCCAAGACCCTTGACCCAATTTTACTTAATGAAATGAATACAATGAATATTTTCTCGAGTATCTAATTGAATGCCTCTCCCAACTTCAACCCTCGGCTTTTATAGCAACCAATACATTGATAGTACTCTCTTTTGTTAAACAATTGCCTCCATTTTCCTTGTTGGTTGGTGAATTCTTGTATTCAAGTGATGAGGAGGGGACATGGAGACATGTTTCAAAAAAATAGGGTGTTAAAAGTGTACAAAAGTGGCCAAAATGGGTTGGTTGGTGAGTTTTCCCAAATTCCGCAAAGAAAAGTTGCAAAAAGAGGTCCGGACACGCCCAGTCGCCCGACACGGCCAGGCCGTCTTTGTTTAATTGTGCAGGCACTCCGTCGACATGGCCGTGCTTCACAACACGGCCAGGCCGTGTTCCCGACACGGCCAGTGGGGAACACGGCCTGGCCGTGTCGGAGGTCACAGTGCGAAAAAATCGAGTTTTTAGCTCCGTGCGAACACGGCCGTGTTGCGCCGACACCCCTGCCCGTGTTGGACCAAAAAGGCCCCGAAATGACGCGTTTGGCTTGGAATTTCGAGCGTTTTTGCATCCTTAAACTCCCGTATGTTTTGACATGAATCCATGGTCCGAAATTCACCAAAATTAGCCCCGAATGGTCAATCTACATCAATAAAAGCACCCGAGTAATATGAACTATGTATAATCAAAAATTTACAAAACTAACAATAAAATAACTCGAATTCTACTCAAATATACACATAAAACGTGCATAAAAAGACCCTTATCAAGAATCGGATCATGGCATGAATTCACACAACATTGAAAATTGGAATTTGTCCATGTCTAAACACTAATACATTGCATGAAACTACTACAATATAATACTTAAGCATTCCAACCATAAAGCCAAACTTCATTACATGAAGAGGTACATAACAATCCAAGATACGACCAAAGCCACCCACAACCTCGATCTCTTCCGTTTCAAGTCGTCTTCAAATCATTAGCTCGTTTCATGGTCCCAATATAATTTGTCGTGCTTTCTAGGGCACATTAGAGGTCAATCTAGTTGAGATACGTACTATCCCCAAATTCCTCAGAATACAATTTGACACGTCAAAATTAGTAAAATATTTACAAGCATTCCAAAATCAAAAGGCTCAACCTCAAAATCACAACATGCCATCACCGCAACATCAATTCTCAAATCAAAGCTCAATCTCAAAACCAAATTAGGGTTCCACAAGCATTCCAAAATCAAAAAGTCAACCTCAAAATCAAATTAGGGTTTCACAAAATTAAATTAGGGATTCAAAATCAAACTAGGGCTTCACAAAATCAAATTAGGGTTTCATAACCTAAACCTCAGAATCCATCATTTTTCAAAAAATCAATCAACATGTCATTTTCCCAAATCAAAGCTCTATATCAAATTACGTTTTTAAAAAATCGTCTTACCCGAAACTTCTCATAAGCCATATACCTTCTACCATGATTTAGGTAGTCCACGTGGTCTTCTTCATCTGCGTTTCACCACATTTGCGAAATCGTCCATGATGAACTCGGAAGTTTGCTTCCACGTTTGTTTTTCTTCTTCAAATTGGCGAGACATTTTTTACAAAGAAGTGGTAAGTGATTCTCGTTTTACAATTAATAGCCAGGTTACAAAGACCATAGTACCCATACAAAATTATAAAATGAGGGTGTAGGCACGTGACATTATTCCGCCGGGGTTTATGGCCGAAAAATGGACCTGAGTGAATATTGAAAAATTCGAGTACCACAGAGGTACTATGCACCAAATTTTTAATTAGAAGGTAAAAATGTAAAACTTCGCATAGTTTGGAGGGTAAAAAATTTTTCCTCTATTATTAAACAAATAAAATCAAAGTCAATATGAATTACTACTTAATACCCTTAAAACTAAGTTTACCATGAGGACATTTTGGCAAATCAAAATTTTCAAGAAACTTTAAAACATATTCACAATGTTATAATAAGTATAAATAATATAATATAATAATAATAATAATAATAATAATAAGTATATATATATATATAGTTTAATCAAAGTTAGACTAATTGTCAAACCAAATAGACTAAAATTACTTCCTCACCAACTTTTTTGCACTATTTGTTAACGCCAACGTACATAGCGCCAAAATTTTCAAATTTGCATCTCCTTTTTTGGTACAATTTCTTAGAAGAACTCGTCGATAAATGCTGAGTATTGGCCATTTCCAGGCCAGAATAAAGACGAACATAATTCACATTGGTAGATATTGTATCTGAAATCAAATCACCAGGATTTTTACTCTTATCTTCATCTTAGATCTTTCAATAAATTATCATGGGATTATCTCTTTTTGTTGGATATATGGGGTCTATAACCTCCCTTAGGATTTACCGATAGTAGGATTCGTTGACGCTTTGTGACATCGAACCTGATGCCCTCACCTGCCGAGAGTCTCTTGTGGATTCTGCTTACGCCGCTCATGCACATCCATCGTTCGGCGCAGGGCTCTACGCTACTAGATAACACAAAGGATTAAGTACAAAAATACTACTGAAGTTTAGTCTAATGACCAAAAAAAAAAAAAGCCAGTTATCTTTCAAAATTACAAATACTCCTTGACATGTTTCTCTTTTATAAATTTGCACCCTCTACAAAGGTATTTGTCAGAAAAATACAACCCTCAAAGAGCTGTTAGTAACGCTATAAAGAGGTATTTGTAATTTTGAAAAAGAAGTAGAGCTTTTGTAATTAGGTTAACCAACAGCTATAGCTTTGGTCTAGAAGTTGGGCCTGATCCTAACACTTTTGAATCTTAAAAGGTGATAAACCTATCTGCTTAGAGAAGGATGAGATTAACCAAAGGTCCACAGGCAATGAAACCCAGGCATAAAGCACTGGTGATAAATATATAATTTGCAGCAAACTTCATATTTCAAGAATGGTGCTAGTACTTGATGAAGATACAATCCAACAGTGGTGTAGACTACAATCCCAAATGAATACACACAATATTTCCTAATCTAAATGTACTTGAAAAAGATGAACAAACAATGTCAAAAGAAAGCTTAAAAATGCGTATTACGCAGTTCTCTGCGTGTCCCTTTGGGTTCTTAGACTAAAACTTCCATATTCCATGTAAACTGGAAAAGGCACAAATTGTAAGCTATTCTTTCTTCAGAAAGCCTCGACGAAAGTGGTAAAAAAGAAGAAAACAAATTAACCTTTATTAGTTCCACGTGCTGCTAGACTCGAATAACGAATGCTTCACTCCCTGCGTATTGCTTTGTTACTATTGCTCCCTTCATTTACGGCTTACTTTTAGAAGTCGACTTGAGAATTATCGTCCGTTTGCACTACACATTCCAAAACAGCCTTAGAGGGTGCTCTCGTTTTCAGTACCATTTCTTCATACTCATCGTTAGAATTCGAAAGAGCTGTAATGGCGCCTCCTGCCCCAATCGAAGCCACGCCATCATGTATGACAATAGTTCTTATGACAATATTGAGATCAAAGGTTTGGTTGTAAGAGAAATATCCGATGCATCCGGAGTAAATTCCTCGGGAACTACTTTCTAACGAGTCAAGAATTTCCATTGACCTCAACTTTGGCGCACCCGTCATCGACCCGCCGGGAAATGCCGCTCGGACACAGTCGACGGCGCTGACGTTCGACCGCTTTTTCCCGCGAATTGTGCTCACCATAGTGTGAACGGTAGCATACGATTCGATTTCCATGAGACGAGGTACGTGAACGGAGCCCGGCTCACAAACGCGTCCTAGGTCGTTCCTCAGGAGATCTACGATCATCAAATTTTCGGCTTGGTCTTTCTCACTGTAAAAAAGAGTCGAAAGTCATTTGCGAAAAGCCGAGGACAAATACAAAAAATTAATTATTGCTTTTTGATTAAGTAGGGTTAATTACAATAAAACTTGAGGTTCAATCTAATTACAAAAAAAAAAAAAAAAAAAAAAAAAAAAACAGCTATGTTTCAAAATTTTATATACCCGTTCGACACTTGTTCTATTTTACAAATTGCACCCTCAAGAGGGGAGTACTTGTTAAGCAAATACAAACCTCAAGACAGTATTTGTAATACTAGGATATTTGTCACTTTAAAAGAGGGATAATTACAAAAAAGAAATGAGGTTCGGGCTAATTACAAAAAACTTCATAGGTTTGTGAAAATTACAAACAACCCATTAAGGTGTGATTCCGTCTTATATTTCCCCCGTTCATGCAAAAAAACATTTCAAACACCACCACCACCCCCACCCGCGATATTTATACAGTTACCCCCTCAAATTTAAGACATAATCAAACCTGGGGGGCTTTTTGTAGTTTTGAAACATCTCTGAATTTTTTTGTAATTATACCTTTTGAAATATAACTGGAGGTTTTTGTCTAAACCTCATGGGCCGATACATTCAGCATCATGTGTGTCTTGTTAATGAAAAAGTAGACTTACCTATATTGTAATCGTTGCTTGTGCAGGTCATCTTCCTCAGGAGATGCTCCACGAGCTATGGTACCTTTAATGGGCTTCGCTTCTAGAATGCCATCCCTATCCAACCGTAGGAACCTTTCAGGGAAGAACAACAAATACATAAATTTTGTTTCGGAAAATTTAGCCATGCAGCATACGGGGCTGGGTTTTTTTTTCCGAAGATTAAGATAAAGTCCGAGGAATCTATTTCCCCAACACTTCTATTCATCTGTGTTGTAAGACATAACTCATAGCTTTCACCATTTTTAATAAATTCTTGACATTTCTCAATGTCTGTAATGTATTGCTCCCTTGATTTCTCAGTTGTAAATCCTTCTCTTGGAGAAATTTTCGAAGAAACTTTATATGCCGGAGATACAGATTTTCCTTGTGGACGAAGTTTCATGTTTAGAAGCTTCTGTTCAACGTCATCAATCCAGGGAGTCGTACTCGTGCTTTCATCAAGTATAGACATTACATAAATATCATCACAATGATGATCTATAACCACAAGATTATCGGTAAAGAAAAGGCAAGCATCAGGAGCCCTTGATTTGTGACGATTCGCGTACGCCCCACATTCAACTTTTAGATCATACCTGCATTCAAGTTATTAATAATATCAGGAAGATATGCAAACCTAATAATCTGATTTGAGCAACTCATTTTTAATTTTTTTTTTTGTTTGGTTGGGGGGGGGTTGTTTACAAAATTTATCCCTGAATATTAGCCTAATTACAAAAAAAAATCCAGTTATTTTTTAATACTACAAATACCCATTAGGGTATTCCAAATAACCCTTGAGATTTCTTTTACAAATTACCCCCTCAATAGGTGCAATTTGTAAAACAGAAACATATGTCAAGGGAGTACATGTAATTTGAAAGATAATTGGGTCCTTCTGTAATTAGGATAAACTTCAAGGGAAGTATTTTTAATTATTCCAACAACAAAAAAAAAATGCGGTTAGTTGTTTAACCCAGCTCATACAGCTGCGCTCCCATACTGCATGGTTCCATTTCTTGGACACTTAAATCATTTTATGCGAAAATATAGTTTATGTCTATCTATATCTTACATGAGATTTCCAGCAAATCATCTTCACGTAACAAAATGAAATGGATTCAAATGCCAGAAGAGAGTGCTGTGAGGCCAAGAAAATTCTTGGCTCTCTACTGAATGCTTGTTGGTTCGTAAATTCTGAATGTAATAAAAGAATCTGAAATAGCTCAGTTATGACAAGTGGGAGTTAATGTAATCTGATGTCTACACTCGATAAATTATTTGAATCAGGGCCAACACCCAGCACATATTTTCTTCTACAATTTGACTTCACTTCTTTAAACAATGCCATCCTATTTATCGAGCAGATTCTGAAACAAGCAAAATATGTTCCGTGTACTTCCCACCCACAGTGGTAAAAGATCAACACCTTATACCAGATGAACACAAGGAAAGATATAAATAATTACAATGAGATAGCTGATATACCCGATGTAACCAATAAAGCCACCATAGAAATCAAAAGGCAATCCTTCATAATCTGCTACATCATAGCGAAATGACTGGAGTTCCTGCAGCACAGAGACAGATAGAAATTAATGGTAAACTTAAAATGTTCAATAATATTCCCACCAAAAGAGGGGGAAAAAAGTTATACAGATAAATGGGAAGGAATAAGCTAAATTGAATCAAGACTACATTGAATTTCATTATACAGCAAACTTTCTGGGAATCAAAAACGTTTTGGAAAAATCTTCATGTCCAAAAGTTTCAATATTTAAGTATAAACCATTAACCTCGTACGCATTATCCATTACGGATTAGTTGAAATATGACAACAGAATTCAATTATTTATGTGGAATTATTAGCACATAAAAACTTATGGGCTAGTCACACACCAAGAAAATTTCTGATCCATTCCCTTAAAAATTTAGGAATTCTAATAGTATTAAAAGAAAGCACTCATAAGGTCAGATATAGACACAAAGTATTTATATATCACACTCATAAAATTACCTGATTCAAAAAGTCAAAAAATCCATCTTCCAAGTAAGTACTTGTAATATTGCCATCAGCATCTTCAATAGATAGATGGCCTCCATGATTAGATGCCATATCTCTGCAACTGGTTCCACAGGTAGAGTGTTTCTCAGTAAACAAGATTATCTATAACTCATAAGAGACAACGAAAAAACTTATCCAATTTAATGGTACATCTTGTAACTACATATGACCATACCCTAACCTCTTGTTTGACAATCTAAATGTCACTTGTCTCCAGAGCGACCCTCCTTTACCCCCCATAAATGAAAAGCGAGCTCTGCTCTACACAGACGAGATGATTCATAATCAGCAATTACAGCAAAAAAAATTCTGAAAAAAAAACCTAAATACAAAATAGGGGTTATATCCCTCATAAATAGAATGTGATGTTATGTGATAAATAAAATCACTAGCAATGAGGAGAACTCTGAATCTTCTACACAAAATGCTCTTTCTTTTATTTTCTCCATCTACATGGTAACAAAAATTGCACAGGAAAGAAACTTCCAAAAGTTATTGAAACTCTTTATTCCAACTCATTTCACTTATGAATTATGATGGCAGTATCTGTTACAAAGTTATCTATGCATGTCAAACATTTCAGTTTTAGTATCAGGTCTAACGGGTCTAATCTAACACCTGGTAATAAAATAGCAGTTCTGGAATGATTAGTAATAAAGATTTCAGTGCATGATAGATGACCTACATCAGATCTCTTCATCAGAAAATTGATAAAAATCTGACATTAACATGAAAGTGCTATCAGCACCTTAAGTAACTGCTGACAACTGTAAGATAATAACGCCAATAGCAAACACTAAGGTCGGGGAGAAATAGAAATGAACTTGGAAAACAAGAAAGAAAAAGGTAATACTACCCAATCATATCCTAAATCCTCAATCTCACATAAATGAACGACAGAAAGTGAAGTCATTTTAGTGCCAGAGCAATCAATTAGGTCTAAGGAAGGAAATTAAACATGACGAAAAAGAAAGAAAAAGGAAGAAAACGAAGAAGAAGAAGAAGAAGAAGAAGAAGAAGAAGAAGAAGAAGAAGAAGAAGAAGAAGAAGTAAACCATCTCTGTCGAGGAACTATCCAGCCAAAACGTATTCCCTGCGTGATGGTCTCCAAACAGCTCACAAAATATGTTTTCTGGCCCGCCAACTTGGCTGACAGAACATTCAACTTTTCTCCATTTCAACTTCAGAAATTTTGCATTTCTTGAATGTGATGGGTTCACTAAGTTACGGAGACTGCCGTGCTTCATGTTGTCAAATCCATTCACCAAATGGTTACTTCTTACAACATCTTGGAATAGTTGAGTTACATTAGGCACCTGCATGCACGCTAAGTAAAGCTCACTGCTCAGAGTGACTGAAAGGAGCACACTACCATATATGGGTTACTCCGATAACATATTGTGTCCAGCATAATCCTATTAATACTAAGGGATAATTACGAAAAACAATCCTCGAGGCTTGAACTAGTTAGGAATATATCCAATTACCTTTAAAAATTACAAATACCCCCTTAAGGTATTACAAACACCCCTTGAGGTTTGTATTTTCTTAACAAATACCCCCTATTGCAGGTGTAATTTGTAAAATGGAACAACTAAAAATGGGGGTACTTGTAATTTTGAAAGCTAGTTGGATGTTTTTGTAATTAAACAAAACCCCAAGGGCTTTTTTTGTGATTAACCCTATATTAATTGTTACCAGAAATTCGACAGGGATCAGTATTGTTATTTAGAAGAATGAGGCCACATTTCACCACTAATTATCCCCTCCCACTCCCACCCCCTTCCAGCGATTCTCCTTTCTGAAAAACCCAAAAGAGAAATTCAAATAAAAAGGTAAGTACATCATATTTTTTAAAGTAGATTACCAGAATAATGACCCTTCCTCTTGCTATCCAAGGACGACCTCAATCTAAACCAATAGTCCTTTGTGATCTCTGCAAAGTTTTTGAATATTTGTCTCCCATGACAAGTAGCAATGCTCTCTGGATGAAACTGGAGCCAAGAAGCAAACCAATTAATGTTGGAATAAAGTAGCAACCAAAATCATAGAACTAATTATTAGGACAAATATTAACCTGCAAACCATAATGAGGCCTACTGGAGTGCATAATGCCCATAAGAACACTTCCATTCTGCATATCCTGTGAGTTGGAAGAATGCCGTTGCAGTCCATACGCTGATTTTGTAGATAAAGATTTAGCAAAAATTTCGAACCAGCTTGTCTCTCAAAACCATCAAAGTATGAATCAAAATTTTGATTTCCAAAAAATGGGATTGTATCAGGGAAGAGGTCCAGGCTATTGGTATTAGTTCCTAGGAAGTGAGCTTGGATCTATAACAAGGGAATGATATCGAACCACCTGCATCAGGTCAATGCACAAAATATCAAACTGATTTTTAATTATTCTATGCATTATTAGCCATAGTATTATACTAACAAACAACACAATATTAGTACTTTAATATGTATCTATCAAGAGAACTTTGTCAGACAATTCTTTCTAAGTCAGAGTACTATTGGAGATACATATCAGGAAAATACACACGTCTTTGTTTCAGCTATATCCTCTTAGTTTTTCAGTCATATCATGAAGTTCAACAAACAAACAGAATTTTCAAAAGCACTCTGTTTAGATCAATACTATAATACCAAGATTATCTGACCAATAATTGATCACTTTGGATCAGGTTAATATATATCAAAGTTGGAGATCTTTGAAACCCACCCAAAACTCACAATAATTAAGGTAAGAGAATAATCACCAAATTACAGCAAACCACCATGCATCAACCTAGAAGGTTCCTCCTATCACAATATAGAGCCTTTCATGATACATATTCGATTCCAATTCTAAATCACAGTTTCAACCAGTTTCACAATTTAAAGTCCTTTAGCTCTTAGTTCGGCCACACCAATTAATGACCTCCCAAGAGTAGCTCTTCGTTCTCATTGTACTGATCCATAATGAATATGGTGTGAATGAAATATGGGTTGCCCATTTGTTCTGAGGATTAAGATTAATCAATAAATCACTTGACCTGGATTTTAACTCACCTAAAAGTCGGTGCCTATTCTAGATCCTAAAGAAGGCATCCAATTGTAGATGTAAGGAGTAGTTCTTCAAAGCAAAATGCTTACGTAGTTGAGGAATATATGGTTGCTCGAACTCTTTCTGTTTGAGAAGAAAGGAAGTAGTAAAAGGGATGAAAGAATACTAACTATACAAATTTGTCTAGAAAATGAAGAAAACAACAAGACAATACTGAAGGACAGCGCAGCCCGAATTCCTTCTACAATCCTTCTCTTCAATTTTCAGGAACACAAGCAACAAAATGTTTAGGTATATAATGCTAATTATATCTTAGATTGCCACGTGACCATATAAAACCAAATATATATATATATATATAATAAATCCAAAAGTGGTTCTGAATATAACCACACCAGACTATATGGAAAAAGTGAGGCTTAACTAAATAATGTGGAAATATTACTGTTTTGCGTAAAAGCATATAAGATTGAGCTGACCTTAAATTCCGAATTTCGTCCAGAGGGAATCCCATGGAACAACCCACAACCATTATGCTCAATATCACTGTAAAGGTCAAAAGAAAAGGAGCTTAAACAAGATTGTGGCCACTAACTGACTAATTTAATGGAAAACTAGCTTCATATTTAAATTTTAGAATCAGGCTTTTAATTTCAAAAAATGTCCATTATGAAGAAAAGCACGGTTTTGATCATCAAGTCATAACCACCTTCAACTGTATGAAAACAGTACAAAAGGAATATGCGTTGAACCCGAATGTCCTTATAACTGTAGCATGCAAAAACTCCAAATAATCAAAATAAAAAAAAATATTATCTTACCTTAGTCGTCCATGAATAGGTTCAGGAGCATGGATGATCTGAGCACCATGGACATAACCTAACGCCTGTAAATCATTTCACTTGTTCATGTCAGATGAAGATCAGAACATGGGCTACAAGGTGATAGTTGATATACAAGCAAACTCATGGAAACATCAACAGCTCCGATGCTTCATCATTAACTACACCTTATCCCACTCGTGGGGTCGGTGGTGTGAAGTTTATAGTGTCATTGTTTAAAATTAGTTGACACTATAAATTCACACAAAAAAAAAAGTGGCAAAGGTTTACGCCGGATGCCCTTCCTGACGCAACCTTCAAACGAAGGAGAAATGAGATGAAATTCCAAAACCATCATCATCATAAGATTTTCCACTTGCATGGAAAATATCATGAGAAGCGATGAGTTGAGATAGTTGCTCTAGTCATGTCCCATTACAAGATTGATATTGTAAAATCAACATGTATATCATGGAACATGACGTGAAAACTGAAAATAAATCAAATTGTATAAATCTGATGCTTGATTAATCAAATTGGAACGATGACAAATCAATCAATCAGACAAGGTGTTATAAACCACATCAGGTTACAGAGACTGACTAGGCCAGCACTATGTGAACGTCTAAATATACCTGGTGGCCAAGGCAAACACCTAAAATAGGGATGTCCGTGCATTCCCGCAGCAGCCTGAGGCATATTCCTGGATGTACAAATAAGTCAATGACTCACTGTTAACAATCAAGATAAAATAATCCAAGTGCAATATCAAATAGAAATTCTTTGGGGCTATAAAATGTTATAATTGACAAAATATCCAAAAACATGAGAACCACAATGGAAGAGGTTCAAATGCTCCAAAACAAAGCAGAACATTTTTGTTCTGGGACCTTTTGCACTTATAAATATCTTTGTCATGCCCAGCAAGAATGTAATTACGACCATTTACTGAAATCTTTTTCTTTCTTGAACTGTTATTGCACCACAAATATGTTCTACTTATTAACTTCGTCGTTTGATCATGGGACCTTTCAAATCTTTGAGAGAGTTTTCTCCACCAAGAAATTTTAAGCATCAGAGGGGTCAAACAAACTCTTCTGTTCGCCTCGCATCATCACTTGTGGTAAGTTTTGGTTACGTATGTGTTTTGGGAGAAGAAATGTTTAGACAAGCTTAATAATTCACGCTGAGGCTTGTGCTTGTTCAACTTCCAAGAGATACTTTCTTGGAAGATATCCATAATATCCATATAAATATAATAGGCAAATGGTTATATAACAAGCAAAAAGTGCTTGAAATGCAAATTTCAGATCTAACCTACATCAGCAGGACATGTTGGAGAACCAGGACCAGGAGATATCACTATATTGTCAAATGCCTTCTCTTCATACAAGTAATGACAAACATCTTCCCAAGACCACTCATCATTATGAATCACCACTGGAGGCACTGTACAGTTTCAAAACGAAAAATAAAGTGTGTCAAAAGTATTCCTTTCAAAGCTTATCACAGAAAACCTTCCTCAGTATACAGAGACAATTGCCACCAGCTAAGGTGTGGACCTATTTCAGATTCTATATGATTTGATGACATAGTGCAAAAAATATTCACCATGAGGATAATTAAGCAAAGACAGAAATGATTTCTGCATCCATTTTTTTTAAATTAATTTGACAGTAGTCCCACTAAACAGAGCTTCATTTAACCAATCTCACCGAACTGTAACGAGAAACTAAAAGTAAATCTAGAAGCCAAATCTTTATATGATACTTTGAGCTGACAGGTAAACACAGAAAAATAGAACGAACAAAAATGTTAGAAAAAAGCATGATGTACACAACTAGATTATCATGTAAGAATCTAACATCTATGAAATGGCTGTTCTGTAATTCCCAAGTCCTTGAGACAAACAAAGTTCAGTTTTGTTTCATAAAAGGAGGGTTTCCTTCTATCAATCTACAAGTTACAACCAAACAGTTAGCTGAGTTACAGAAGAAACAGGATGATACAGAAAAGGAAAGGGAACGAAAAGTGAAACTTCAACTTATGGGCGTACAGAATTCAACTGACTTTAGCTTCATCAAAATGGCTCAAATAATGAAAAAGGTTTACATAAGAAAAATGAAACCAGCCTCTAATAGGAATCGAAAATATATAGTACTGAAAACTAAATCCATGCCACAAAACTCCACTTCATTGCCCGATTTCCCACGTTTCTCGAAATAAAAACCTCCAATCTCATTCTATTGCTTTCAATAGTACAGAGCACACTTTAGAATATGGAATGCTTCTATAACGATATCTAATAGAAAATTTCCGCAGTAATTCCCATGGTCCTATTATACAGATCAACATCTGAACCGACCTAAAGTTGGTCCCACAATCAAAAGTTATCAACATAAATACTTAGAAATGATCATACTCACTGAACCCCACCTCACCCCTCTCTTCCCATCCTCATACGATGATTCCACTATGAGCTGATTCCTTTAAATATAAGGTTATAATGATAAGACACTCATCACACCATAGAAGGTTGAGAAAGATCCAATCTATTATCTATCTTCAATCAGGAAGCTCCTCTCATGAAAATCATCTCAAACATTTCCGAGTGTACTTTATCCATTCTAATAATAAGCCCAAAATTTACTTAGCAGAAGCTAGAACCTTTGAGAAATCACATGATAATTGATTTATATATGTATGTGTGTGTGTGTGTGTTCGCTTTGGCATGCATCTCCACATTGAATTTTACATTTCAAAACTACCCACCCTCCATTCTGTAGGGGATATAGGCCATACGGAAGCTTACCCTGATAGTAAATAAAGCACTAAAAGGAATGTGTTATGTATCTGCTAGATACTGCAAGATAACTAAGTATAAATGCTGAAAACGCAGTAATGGCAAAACGAAAGAAACCTTACATCCATTAATGACAGACAGCTCCTGGTAAATATTATACGTGTAACTATCGTAATTGTCAATCAACAACGTTCGTACGAACTCCAACTTCAAAGACGGTTCATACAGCTGCTTCTTCCCGACATATGACCCTTCCAATTGCCCTGGGACTAAATGGCTCGAAACAAATGCCTTTTTCAAAACCCCATTATGTCTGTCTTTCCAGTTCAAGTCACCAAGTCTACTGAAACCTTTTGGAATTACCGATTTCAAATACTTGTTCTGTGAAATGGTCTCTAAACAAGAAAAAGAAATCTCAGTTGAAGAAGAACACAAAGGAAAACCCATTATTTCAGGTTAATCTTGTCTCTTCTTCAACAAACAAGACAATGAAACAATTTCTTTCCCACAATTCAAGGAAGTTCCAATTGACCCAATACTCCCCTGCAAAACATTAGCCAAAAAAAAAAATGGCATCAAAACATTGTATTACTTCAAACCTCACCAAATTAACAAATGGGTCAATATTAGAACTAGGAAAATGGATAAAAACAGATGAAATGAAATGGGTTTGTGAAAAAAAGAACACAAACATGGAAATATTAACAGATCTCGATTTTTAAGAATGATTAACAAAAAAAAAATTGTAGATACTCAACATTAAGCTAAAAACGTACCTGCAAGAGGTAAAAAGTATCAGGATTCAATTTTTTTCTATTTATTTTCCGTTATTCCAGCTCTATTTTTCAGTTTTTGGGGGATGAGGCGTTTTGTAGCCACCTCTTTTTTTGAAGAGAAGAGTCGGCGGGTATTTATTTGTCTGCGTGCAAGAAATCAGTTCTTTTCTGTTTGTTTGGTTTTTCTTTTTTTTTTTTTTTTTGAGAGGCAAGAAATTAGTTGATACCAGAAAAAATGAAAAGGGTAATTTTGTAAATATAGGAAAGATATCAGTCAATGGGTTGTTGACACGTGGTTAGAGGTCGACCGTCACTCCACCCACCACCAATTCACCAAACGTTAGATAGGGCCATATGGTTGGTCAGATCGGACTTTGGCCCAAAAGATTTATAGCTTAAGTTCATTTGGGCCCATCACATTTCACAAAATATTTATTTTTTTGGGGTATTAATTTGAAGAAGTTGACGTCGGAATCCGAAACATCCACGTGTCAATGAATTATACGGGATTTGATGTAGCGAACAGTAGATGGTAAGGGATGTGGATTGTCGTGCGAAATAGCAATAGAGCTTTTCCAGACATTTGTAATTCATCGTCTAATTTGACAACATCTTATTTAGCTAGAAATAGACAGATTCTTAAAAGAATGTGGTTTAGCCATTGGCTCTCAATAAGATGTTAATAGATTTTCGCGGCATTCTCCCTTCTATCTATAGACATCGTCACTTTGGCAAGAGAAGGGGTGTTTGATCCGATGAATGGCCAAGTCAAGTATGGACAACTCTCTAAGCGCAACTACGTTCTAACGCGTTCGGGCGACTCCTTGTCCAAAGAACCATTCCGAGTGGGGAGTACTACCCACAACAGAGCAAATTGGCGTGCCCCCGCCCCCAAAATAATTATCCCATTTTTTCTAAGGAGAGAAAAAAATTATATATTTTTTAAGGAAAAAATAGTTGGACTGGGGGAAAAATTGGGCTAGGGGTAGGCAAGTCGCTGGCTATGCCCCTGGTAGACAAATGAAGTAATAAATATTATATTCGACCCCAAATAGTAGGTCGTATTTGCGCTTTGATTAGCTCGGAACAATGCTCTGTTAATAAGTTTCTTACAAAATAATTTGCAACCCCTTCTTTATAATAAATTAAGGTCTATAGTAGAGAATACCCTATATACTCTATCATCCATAAGCATATGTTTAATGATCACTTATATTGGTTATGTACCCAATACTCCTGTTTTCAGAAAAAGGTGCCAGGCAATTGAGGGGGAATTGATGGACATTAAATGCTTATGAGCTTTCAATGTTGGCGTGCATTAATAGCTGATACACATTTAATGCGATATGACTTGGTGATCTCTTTTTTTATCCACGAGGGCTTTTCGACTTCTGGCTCGAGCCGAGGGCTCGAGTTCTTGCTTCTAGCCATTTTGGGTTTAGGTCGAACAGGTCGGTCCTATGGGGTCAGACCTTCGAGTCAGATGTCAAGATAGGTATTTACCCTTTGTTTGATATACGTAAGGCCAGGTACAACACGTACATTGTTATATTTTAGTTTTCTGATCATAAAACTTAAAAAGTTTTTCAAATTACCACATAAATTGTGATTAGGAAAAATCATATTATCACTGGAGGTTCAAATAAACCGCACTATAAGGCCTTTAAGTTTTATTTAATTTATTTGTATTTAGTACTTGTTATATCAACTGTAATTATTACATTCACATCTAAATACATTTTCAAAACCCTTTTTGGTTCCTCTAAATCTACTTTGGCTCATTGTTCTCTCCAAAATAGTATATCTCATTAATTAAAGGACAAACAATCATGCTCTCGTCAGCCTTCCACTTACATGTACTTTGTTATTTGCTATTAAGTAGTTAATCGTGAACCAATATTACTATACGTGTGGGCCGTTTTGATAAAATATTTAAACAAACAAGTACAATAAGGCCCAACTGAGTTTTGGGCTATTTAAATAATTGAAAGATGTTTATTGTGTCCTTGGCCCATTGTGTTCTTCGAAGAGATATGGGCTTATTCCAATTTTCAGGGCCCAAATTAACCACTAATAACCAGGCTGTTTTATTTGTGATTAAATTAAACTTATAAGAAGTGTGGTTAATTATGGATAACATGCGGTTGATCCTAAAATGCTCCACCTCCTTGAGATTGATTTCTCACCGAGTTCCGCCGCGAACCTGCACAAAAAGGGGGTCGGAGGGGTGCTCCGGCGTGCCCTCTCTGATGCCTAAGTCAGAAGAGTGTTCAACAAGAAAGAGACGAAAATATAAAAGTGAATATAAAGTGTGATTAGGTCAAGAATGAACCTGGACTTGGATTTTTATAGCTTAGCCCTGATTAGGGTTTCCGAAAAATGGGGTTACTGTTACGATTTAATGTAGAATCATGATTAAGATAGGATCGAATCTCCAAAACCCTAATTTACCTTCTGAGAACCGGGCCCGAGCTGACCTCCTGACCTTCAGGTCATCATTCCCACTATCGAAAACTCTTATAGGCACCTCAGCTAATCTAATTCGGCTTACTAGCTCTTCAGGTCAGACAAAAGAGTATTTAACCAGCCCAATACTTAGAAATCTATAAAGTGTTGGAAAATATTACAATGGTTACAACGGGAAAAGCCTTCAAGATGGCTTACAAAACAGAAACATAAAATTACAAGAAATATAAAACCTAACTATTACAAGTCTTGAATCTGACAGAACTTGAAAAACAAAAGCCGAGTCGAGTAGAACTCTATCCGCAAGACAAATACGTCCCGGATAGTGCTCACGGTTTGACGTAATGTCCCCAAAGATAAAACGACTTTATCTCCTTTGTGTGCAGTAGCACCCCTGACACAAAGGCACCTTTCGAACTCGAAGGAGCGAGAACTGGTTGCTGGACACGAGTGCAGAAGGAAGTGTTCTTGAAAATGTTCTTCGAAAAGTTATGACACTTTTACCGACACTTGAAAAATATGCAGAGATATGCGATTTTTCTGTGTATACTAACTCCATCTTTTCCTTACTAACTCCCTCTAAGCAGCAAAACGACTAAGACTTATATAGACCATCATTTCCAACACTTGTAGGGAATTAAAGATTAAGAGAGTGGTCATTCATCCACATGTAACTCCCATGAGTTACAAACCTCTTATATGACCACTACTTGAGGAGTTACAAACTCCAAACGCCACATGAACCTAGACACCTCCAATGTCTAGATTCATCCACACATGAACCTAGACACCTCCAATGTGTAGATTCATCAGGCCCAACCGTTACTTGAAGTTTGGGCCAAGCCCATTTTCAAGTTACAAAACTAACTAAACCTGAACCCGAGCCCAAAGGGTCGGTCCGGTCTAAGGCCCATTTGTGATCATACACTTGTGTTATAGTATATCCAACCAATAACACCTTATAGTATTTATACTAGGATAAACTATGCCCATTCGCGTGGCCAACATCGTGTATTAATTTCTCACTCATCACCAAAATTCGGTTTTGAGAAATAAAAAATACTACGAACATCTACTCGAAAGGTAGATTAACAATTCACAATTTAATTCCTTCAGGATTAAATTCTTAGCCACCGAAAATTTGGTCAAAGTCGGATCGACGTCCGCTTTATCAAAACCAAATTTCCAACAATTCCCCACATGAGTGGAAATTAATGCATGCATGAATGCAGACACGCAACCAGTCCTCAAGAGACAATACTGCATCTGGAAAGGTAGCTTGTGGCTTTGAACCTTCCGTAGTTAATACTATCGGGTACACTGGCGGCCTAGTGGACGCAATGCCTTGAACTATTCCTCCACGGTATATACCGAGACAATAGCATTAACACAGTAAGGTCTCAACCCCTCATGTTCTCACGTTTTGTGTCCGTTTCTGGCTATGGACACCACTTTGGATTCATAAGTGTTACTTTGAAGCGGCCCTCGCTTCTCACTTACATAGGTGATCTCCTATCCGAGTATCCTGCCATACTCTACCTCAACGAGGTGTAGGAATTATTAAAAGTCAAATGACTTAGCCTCGCCACAACTTGCAGGTGTTTCAACACTTGGCATTGCTCTCCAGGGATGGGTTGAAACATTGTTTCCAAGTATTACCACATAACTTTCATAGCTTAGTTTTCCCATTGAACCAAGTTCCTGGGATCTCCAGTCATCATGGTTGGGTTACCACTATGATGGTTATTTTACTTTGTGGACTTTAAGCCCATTCTCTCTAGCAATTTACTCAATTGATCTCGATTTAGTCCTTTCGTCAAAGGATCTGCCACATTGTCTTTGACTTTACGTAGTCAATTGACATCTCACTATTTGAGATCAATTGTCTAATGGTATTGTGTCTCCGACGAATATGTCTAGACTTACCGTTATACATATTACTCTGCGCCCTTCCTATAGCTGCTTGGCTATCACAGTGAATCATCACTGAAGGCACAGACTTCCTCCAACATGGAATATCTTCCAAAAAGTTTCGAAGCCACTATGCTTCTTCACCAGCTTTATCCAAAGCTATAAACTCTGATTCCATGGTGGACCGAGCTATACACGTTTGCTTCGTGGACTTCCACGATACCGCACCACCTCCAATGGTGAATATGTATCCACTAGTGGAATAGGAATCTTTCGAATCCAAAATCCAACTAGCATCACTATACCCTTCAAGTACAGCTGGATATCTCGAGTAGTATAGCCCATACTCCAAGGTATACTTCAAGTATTTTAACACCTTGGTTAATATTTTCCAAAGCTCGTGGCTTGGATTGCTCGTGAACCTACTCAACATATTTACGGGGGTAGGCCAAGTCCGGGCGTGTACAATTTGTAATGTACATCGATCGCTTATAATACGTGATTATTCCATCTAAACCACTGTTCGCTTCATTAGCGACCCAGTTTTACACTTAAATCAATGGGCGTCTTTGACGGTGAACTGTCAAAAGCATTGAATTTCTTGAGCACTTTCTCCACATAGTGGGATTGTGACAAGGTAATTCCATCACAAGTTCTGTTGATTTTTATCCCCAGGATCACATCAGCAGTTCCCATATCCTTCATGTCAAAGTTTCTCTTTAACATTCTTTTCGTGTCCATGATAGTATCATGACTACTGCCCATGATTAACAAATCGTTTACGTATAGACAAACTATGACAAATGCTTCTGATGTCCCTTTGACATATACGCATTTATCACACTCGTTGATTTTAAACCCATTTGACAACATCGTGTTGTTAAACTTAAGATGCCATTGTTTTGGAGCTTGTTTCAGTCCATACAAGGATCTTATCAACTTGCACACCTTCTTTTCTTGACCGGGTGCAACAAACCCTTCAGGTTATTCCATATAGATTTCAGCATCTATCTCTCCATTCAGAAACGCCGTCTTGACATCCATCTGATGAATCTCTAGATTGTGCAAAGTAGCAATCGCGAGAAGCACTCGAATAGACGCAATCCTCGTTACCGGAGAATAAGTGTCAAATAAGTCATACCCTTATTTCTGTTTAAAGCCTTTGGATACAAGCCGTGCTTTATACTTATCAATAGTTCCATCTGCTTTATACTTCTTCTTTAGGATCCACTTACATCCTAAAGGCTTATGACCAGCAGGGAGATCAACCAACTCCCACGTATGGTTTTGCAGAATGGACTCGATTTCACTATTGATTGCTTCTTGCCAGAGCGGAGCATCTGGACTACTCAGAGCCTCTTTAATCGAGTTCGGCTCACCATCTAACATCAATGTTAGAAAGTCAGGTCCAAAGGACTTAATTCTTCACCACTCGGTGTTGAACTAACTGTTCTATCAAATGAGACAGCAGATGTCGTACCAGATGTTGTTCCAGATGTTATAACATCCGAAGCAGCACCTTCAGCAACATCTTACTGCAGCTTGTTCCAGATGTTATAACACCAGAAGTAACACCTCCAACAACACCTCCAGAAACATCTGAATACATTTGTTTCTTTAAACTTCCATTTATCCTTTCTTTATAAGGATAAATATTCTCAAAGAATATAGCATTCCTTGACTCAATTATGGTACCAACTGTCATTTCCGGATTTTCTGACTTATGTACCATAAAACGATATACACTATTGTTAAGTGCATAACCAATAGAAACACAATCGACCATTTTAGGACCGATTTTCACTTGCATTGGTTCAGGTATTGCAACATTAGCCAAACACCCCCACACTTTAAGGTATTTATAAAAAGACTTACGTTTTTTCCACAATTCGTAAGGAGTCTTATCTTTCCCTTTAAGTGGGATTTTATTCAATATGTGGTTCGCCGTTAACACAGCCTCCCCCCACATATTTTGTGTTTCTTTGTTCAACTCTGGATTATGCCAGAACTTACACAGCTCTTGGTCTTTAGCATTAGAATGCTTTCCATTGTTCTAAAACCATAGAACCTCATTCCAACAATAACGTTAGAACCTCATTCAAACAAATTTCATAACCTTGTTCCGACAATGTTGTTCGAACCATTTACAGCATGTGTGACCTTAGATGTTGTCACACCTTCATCAACATTTCAGACCTCACACTTGGTTCTCAAACTGCCTTAGGTGTTACAACACTTTTGGCAACACCTCGTGCAAATGTCTTTTAGTGTCTGATTCTGGTGTTACAACACCTCAGACAACACTTTCTGCAACTGTGGTACAATGTCGCTTCTGGTGTTACAACACCTCCGACAACACTTTCTGCAACACTTAAATCTGCAACTGAAGCTCGAAAGCCAAAATGAGATAGAAAGTATGGTTATACCCCCACAGTCGCTGGATCCGTTAGAATTCTTAAAAAGTATTCCAACACAGTTTTCTCAAGTCTCTACCAAGACTTTCATGGATTTAGCTTCAGACCCTCGATTGCTTTCTTCGATTTTCAATCGAACAATCAGGTCACTAATCCAAATTCCTTCCAGCTATGCATTTAGGAATTCATGAAAATTTTCCAACCTGGTAACAACATCTAAACGATGCAAACCATTTGGAATTTTTCATTTAAACAATATCCCTTCAGCACGAATATCATGCGGGATCAGTTGAAACTTTTGGACTAGTTTCAACACATTTTTGGATTCTTGGAATCATCCATTTCTTAATCCAAAAAACTAGAAATAACGAACCTCTTGGAATCACATCCTCATTTCGTATTTCTTTTCAAAACCATGAACTTGTTGGAAAAACATCCTCAGTTCAAACCACACAATACATACATTAAAGTGTACAACTAAGTCTGTTAAAGACAAAGTTACGGCATATGCAATTATCATCCTAGCCCCACGCTTCAAACACAACGCGTTTTTAGCAACAACAACAATTCCAGCAACCACTGGAAGGTCTTCTGTCAGATTCATCTCCAAGCCAATGCTCTGTTTCTTCTCACCATCGCGAAGGTACGATATTTGTCTTGCGATTATTGGAAAATATTACAATGGTTACAACGGGAAAAGCCTTCAAGATGGCTTACAAAACAGAAACATAAAATTACAAGAAATGTAAAACCTAACTATTACAAGTCTTGAATGGATTCCAACTCGAAGCATGAATCGTAATGAACTTGAAAAACAAAAGCCGAGTCGAGTAGAACTCTATCCGCAAGACAAATACGTCCCGACTAGTGCTCACGATTTGACGTAATATCCCCAAAGATAAAACGGCTTTACCTCCTTTGTGTGCAGTAGCACCCACGACCAAAGGCACCTTTTCGAACTCGAAGGAGCGGAATCGTTCTTGGACACGAGTGCGAGAAGGAAGTGTTCTTGAAAATGTTCTTCGAAAAGTTATGACACTTTTACCGACACTTGAAAAATATGCAGAGATATGCGATTTTTCTGTGTATACTAACTCCATCTTTTCCTTACTAACTTCCTCTAAGCGAAAAACGCCTAAGACATATAGGCTATCATTTCCAACACTTGTAGGGAATTAAAGATTAAGAGAGTGGTCATTCAACGACATGTAACTCCCATGAGTTACAAACCTCTTATATGACCACTACTTGAGGAGTTACAAACTCCAAAAGCCACATGAACCTAGACACTCCAATGTCTGCAGATTCATCCACACATGAACCTGAATCACCTCCAATGTGTAGATTCATCGAGGCCCAACCGTTACTTGAAGTTTGGGCCAAGCCCATTTTCAAGTTACAAAACTAACTACACCTGAACCCGAGCCCAAAGGGTCGGTCCGGTCCAAGGCCCATTTGTAATCATACACTTGTGTTATAGTATATCCAACCAATAACACCTTCTAGTATTTATATTAGGATAAACTATGCCCATTCGCGTGGCCAACATCGTGTATTAATTTCTCACTCATCACCAAAATTCGGTTTTGAGAAATAAAAAATACTACGAACATCTACTCGAAAGGTAGATTAACAATTCACAATTTAATTCCTCCAGAATTAAATTCTTGGCCACCGGAAATTTGGTCAAAGTCGGATCGATGCCCGCTTTATCAAAACCAAATTTCCAACATAAAGGTCCCATAAACCAATTTATTCTGGGTAAGAAGCCTCATCAGTTCGGTCCAATAAGCCAAACACATTATCTCAGCCCAATAAGGACTCGATACAAGAGCACACCAGTTCGGCCCAATAGGTTAAGCTCATCACCTCGACCCAATGAGCAAAACTCCTCAGTTTAGTCCAGTGAACAAAGCTCAACAGCTCGGCTCAACAAGGTTCTTCAGTACTGAATATAAGGGCCTTCCAACCCAGCCCAATAAGCACAGATCATCAACTCAGCCCATTCTATATTAACCCTCATCAATTTCTCCCCCCAACTATGGTTGAAAGACACCTCAACCATAGTTAAATCTATGCTGAGCTGACCTGCTGTTAGGTTTTCTTTTCCCTTTTGGATTCCTGCCTCTTGAGTGCCCTGTCTTTTCAAATACCATCATAAAGACGGCTGACAAGACGTCCTTTCAAATCCTAATAGACATTCATCCCCCTTGGATCAAGTCTTGATCGACTGTCCATTTCATTCCTCTTCAAATTCATTCTCTCCCCTGCTCTTATAAAAAGAAGCCTACCTTCTCCATTTCCCATTTTCCTCTATTGGCCTCAGAGAATACATTTTAGAATTTTAAGCTAATCACTCCGACGACCTTCTCCAAATTCTGACAGCTTCAAGCGTCCCAAGATTTCTACATTCTCTCCTTTGTAGTCTCCTTTCACCTAGTAGGTACTCCTTTCTTTCCCTTTCTTCTATTTTTTCTTGCTTATTCTTCATGGCTTCTTCTTATTCTCCTTCAACCCCCCTAGACCCATATATCGCTGAGTTGGAACGGTGGTCTTCTAAAACGGGTTCAACTTCTCAACCTCACCTTATTACCAAAATTCCCCCTTCAGATTTCGATGCCATTGAATCGAGCTTCGATTCGGATACGAACTCGGGAATTATAGAAATCTGAGCTCTGAGCTCGGCTCCCTTAGCTGAATATCCCCATGATTTCAGGGAAACTGCCATAACTGCCCATACAATCCAAAATATTAAGAGAAATGCAAAAATCCCTTCCTCCTTCCATTTAGCTTCACCCAGCACCTCGGATAGACTTAACCGACCTCCACCGGATGCCTTAGCTTTCTTTGTAGGTCAAATAGAGGGGGGCTCCAATTTTCCCTCCATGCCTTTATGGCCAAGGTGTCTAACCTTTATCGTATTACCCTTAACTAATTACCCACGAACTCATTTTGGATCATTACTAGTTTCTTGATATTAACTAGTTATTTAGAGATAGAGCCCTATACCGAGCTATTCTTTGCCTTATTCCATGTAAAGAACTCCACCACTAAGGGCTTATTTTACATCACCTCCCGAGGTGATGCTCAGTTCTTGAGTAAATACCATTCTTCAAACAAATTCTGGAAAGACAAATATTTCTTTATTTCATCGCCTCAACCCTGGGGCTTCCCTACTACATGGACCTGGAGCCTTCCTCTCCAGCGCAAACATAATCCCCGGGACCGATCTCCCGAGATCCAAGCCTTGATCAATAAGCTTACCCTAGTCAAATATGACTTGTCTCGCCTCATCACCCCTTCTCTATTATATTACTTCAAGTTGAGCTCCATTGTCGCCCCTCTAGAGGGTGACATCGGTAATTATACTTCAACTTTTGCATCTTTCCTCTTTTCTTACTTGTTTATTAAATGATCTCTTTTTGCAGACATGTTGATGGCTCAGATGGTTGCAAAGCAGGAGGAAGATGAGATGATGTTGGCTACCTCCAAGCTCGCCCTTCCTCTCTTCTCGTCCCTTGACTCAAAGGAGTCGCTCCCAGAACTACCCGGTGGACTCGCCACCGTAGTCCTGCCGACCACCTCATTTGGGCTAGAAGCTCGCCCGACTATCAAGCCTCCAGCTAAGAGGCCAGCTGTTGGCACTGTCGTTAGTAGTGCCAGAAAGCCAAAACCACTGCCACTGTAGCCACGCCTCTCTCCTTCGTCTGTAATCCTATCCACACTATGAACCAGACGTTCTTCACAGGCAACTCGATCTTGAAGAACACCGATAGGACCCCTCACCATCCAATATGTCCAAGGGAACTGAACCTGCATCGAACTGCCCTGGAAAAAGTCAGTGATGTTGAGCTTGTAAGCTCATTCTGTATGGATCACTCAAAAGCCGAGGCAAAACTTGCCACTCTGATTGCTCGAGCTCGCGTAGGTTTTGCAAATACTACTATGGTATCCGAGCTTAACACCAAGAAAGAGTGCCATCGATTGAAGTCACAGGAGACAAACTTTTGGATGAAGTCCGCCGATTGAGGGAACAGACCGAAGTCCACAAGGTCACTGTGGACTCTTATGAGAGCAAACTAAAGGCCCTAGAGGCTGACAATTCTGATCTCAAGGACTAGATGAGTGACCTTTAGATCCAGTGCACTACCAGCATGTGCCAGGCTCGAGCTGAAGGCATCGAGGTCGGCCATCGGGGATTCCTTACTTCTTCTAAGGCTCTCCCATCATTTAAGCAGTTCGGGACAGGGTGAAGCAGGCTTTCCTGAGCTCCAAGGAATTCATCAAAGTCTTATCTGTAGGAGCCCTGAGTACTACAATTTCGCTTTTGATCAGGCCGAGGCCTAGCTCAGGGAGAAAGGTATCAGTGAGCCCCTTGACAGACAGAGCCCCAAAAAGAAACTTCCTAACCCCAAGGGCTTCGTGTTTTCACTGGAGGCAGATCGCCTTAATTAGGCTCCTATCGAGGTCTTTGTTGAATCTCTGTTTGCTCCCTTTATTCTCCACCCTGCTTCGAGCTCGGGGGGTGTTTCTTCCCACCGCCCTGGAGATCAGCAGGTTCAACAGCTCGCCGAAGGTGCCTCTGTCCCTCCATCTGGCTCAAGAGATCCTAATGAGGATCCCGAGATTGCTCTTGTGGATAATGTGGCCATATCTATAGACGACCTGACAACAGAAGATGTTCGCTTTACTTCTTAGGGGCTTAATGTATTTTTCTTTATCGTGGTTCAACTTTTGTACTTGTAACTTTTTGGTGATAATGAAGATCTTATTTTACCTCACATTTCTTTGTTGATCTCCTTCTTTTATTGTGTCACTCCTTGGATTAATGTTTTTTCCTTAGCTTTGACAAAACTTTAGAGCTCAGGTCTCTAATCAACAACTTTTTTTTATTTTTTTTATGCTCTTTGTAGCCCCAAGTATTTGGAGTCTAGCTCAAGCTGAACTCCAAATACTTGTCAATTTTCCTCAACGGAAGCTGGCTTGAGCCAAGCTCCTTGCGTGGCCTCGTGGCCCTAAGTATTTGAAGTCTAGCTCGAGCTGAGCTCCAAATACTTGTCAATTTTCTTCAAAGAAAGTTGGCTTGAGCCGAGCTCTTTGCGTGGCCTCGTGGCCCCAAGTATTTAGAGTCTAGCTCGAGCTGAGCTCCAAATACTTGTCAATTTTCTTCAAGGGAAGCTGGCTCGAGCCGAGCTCCTTGCGTGGCCTCATGGCCCCAAGTATTTGAGTCCGCTCAGCCGAGCTTCAAATACTTGTCAATTTTTTTCAAAGGAAGCTGGCTCGAGCCGAGCTCCTTGCAAGGCCTCGTGGCCCCATGTATTTGGTGTCTAGCTCGAGCTGAGCTCCAAATACTTGTCAATTTTCTTCAAAGGAAGCTAGCTCAAGACGAGCTCCTTGCGTGGCCTCGTGGCCCCAAGTATTTGGAGTCTAGCTCGAGCTGAGCTCTACTTGTCAATTTTCTTCAAAGGAAGCTGGCTCGAGCCGAGCTCCTTGCGTGGCCTCGTGGCCCCAAGTATTTGGAGTCTAGCTCGAGCTAAGCTCCAAATACTTGTCAAATTTTGCGATATTTATCTCCGGACAAACAATTCTGGGAAGTAGATTATTTCATTCAATTCATAAGTAATTTCATTACATTAGGTACTTCAAATTCTAGGAATAATTCTTCTTTAAATTGTTGTTGTTCCATGCCCTTGGAAGCTTTCGCCCATTCAGTTCTTCCAGCTCATATGCTCCCCCAGCCAACACTTTCATCACCTGAAGTTGTCCTTCCCAATTTGCATCCAATTTTCCCTTGTTCTTGCTAGCATCCGACCTCCTTAACACCAAGTCTCCGACCTGAAAGGCTCTCCTCGCCATTTTCTTGTTATATGCCGCTTTAATCCTCTCTCTCGTTCTCTCCATCTGTAAGAACGACACCTCTCTTTTCTCATTGATAGTATCCAATGCTTCCTGAATCATCATTTCGTTTTCGTTTTCCTCAAAAGTTTGCACTCGGTGAGTCTCCATCCCGATCTCTGCAGGTATGACAACATCCATACAATATACCAAACTAAAAGGGGTTTCCCCTGTTGCCTCCTTCGGATTAGTCTGATAAGCCCAAAAAACCAAACTGAGCTCTCAAACCCATGCACCTCCGCTCTCTCCAGCCGAGCCTTGAGTCCCTGGACCAAGATTCTATTGGTAACTTCCACTTGCTCATTGGCTTGTGGATGAGCTACCGATGTGAAGTTGTGCTTTATCTTCAACTCCTCACACCATGCTCTGATTCTCGCTCTTGCATATTGGGTCCCATTATCGGATATAAGGACCCGAGGTGTTCCATATCTGCAAGCAATATTCTGCCAAATAAATTTCATCACTGCATCTTCGTTTATCTTTGCTAAGGGTCCGGCTTCCACCCATTTGCTAAAATAATCAATTACCATGATCAAGAACTTTCTCGGACCTGAAGCATGAGGAAATGGTCCTACTATATCAATCCCCTATTTTGCGAAGGGGCATGCCGAGCTCATAGTCATGAGCTCCTCTTCTGGTTGATGTATGAGCGGTGCATGAATCTGACATTTTTTGCATGCTCTTACTAACTTCTCAGCTTCCCCTTTCAAATTAGGCCAAAAATACCCGCCCTTAACACCTTCTTTACCAAGATTCTCGCTCCCATATGATTTCCACAACACCCCTCGTGTATTTCTCTAAACACATATGTGCATTCTTCTTCACTCAAACACCTCAGCAAAGGCATAGAGTATCCTCTCTTGTATAGCTTGTCCCCAACAATGTAAAATCGTGTAGCCTGGATTTTTAGCCGAGCTGATTCACCCCTCTTCTCCAGCAGAACTTCTTTCTTCAAGTAGGCCAAAATAGCAGACCTCCAATCCTCCTTTTCTTCAATTTCTCCGACCTCCAAGCTTAACACGACCTCTTTTGCTAATAGAAACGTTATTTGTCTAGTCTTGCTCTCCACGGCCGAGCTGGACATTTTTGCCAAAAAAATCCGCACGACCGTTCTCCGCCCTTAGGACCTGGCAAATCTGAATCTCCTTCCATTTCCCCTCCAGAGTTCGGTAATGCTTCAACATACCTCTTCATCCTCTCTTTCCTGACTTCAAATTCTCCTATGATTTGTTTATGGACGAGCTGCGAGTCCATATAAATTACAATTCTAACATCACCCATCTCAATGGCCATTTGAACTCCTCTTATAAATGCCTCATACTCTGCCTCATTATTGGACAATTTGAACTCCAACCTTACAACAAAATCATTTTCGACTCCTTGTGGACTAATTAAGACAATACCAACACCACAACCTGAACTTCCCTACTGAACCATCCACATAGATCACCCATACTCCTTTCTCACTACTGGCTCTTGTTAACTCTTGCACAAAATCCGCCAAGACCTGAGCCTTGATGGCCGACCTGCTCTCGAACTCAATATCGTATTTGATTAGTTCAATAGCCCATTTCATCAATCTTCCCGCCACCTCTGGCTTACTCATCACATTTTTTAATGGGAGATTAGTTCGGATTATTACCTTATTCGAAAGAAATTTTTTTTTGAAGTCTCCTCACAGTTACTACCAATGCCAAACCCGCTTTCTCGATCTTTGCATATCACAACTCGGCATTCCTTAACACTTTACTGACATAATACACTAGCTTCTGGACCGATCTCTCCTCCCTGATTAAGACCGTTCTAACACCTTGCTCTCTCACCGAGATATACAAGTACAAGGGTTCACCTGGCACTGGTTTGGTCAATAACGACAAATTAGCCAACTAATCTTTCAAGTCCTTGAAAGCTCTCGGCAATCTTCATCCCAAATGAACTTTTTAGCCTTCCTTAACACCTTAAAGAAAGGTAAACTCCTCTCCGCCAAACGATAAACAAATCTATTAATATATTCATGGACGTCAGTCGGCCTATTAAGCATTGCACTTGTTTGGCATCTCGAGGTGGTTCCATTTCTCTAATGGCTCTGATCTTCTCTGGATTAACTTCTATTCCCTTCTCCGTCACCATATACCCTAAGAATTTTTCCGATCTCACACCAAAACCACATTTCTTAGGTTTGAGCTTCATTTGGTATTTTCTCAAAGTATCAAATGTCTCATCCAAGTCCTTCACATGATCCACCGCCTTCATGCTCTTGACTAACATGTCATCCACATATACCTCCATATTCCTCCCGAGCTTTCCCTCGAACATTTTGTTTACTAACCTCTGATACGTGGCTCCCGCATTTTTCAATCCAAACGGCATCACCACATAGCAAAAGGTGCCAAAAGAGATGGTGAAACTCACCCTCTTTTGGTCCTTCTCCGCCAATCTGATCTGATGGTAGCCCTGCGACGCGTCCATCATGCTGAGCAACTCACAACCCGAAGTCAAATCTACCAACTGATCGATTCGAGACAATGGATAATAATCCTTTGGGCAAGTCCTATTCAAGTCCCGAAAATCCATGCACATCCTCCAATCATCCTTTGTCTTTGGCACTAGCACCGCATTAGATAATCACTCCTAGAACTGAATCTCTTTGATATGCCCCGCGTTCAATAATTTTTTTACTCTGCTCGGATTATAGCGTCCTTCTTAGGACCAAAATTTCTTTTCTTTTGTTTCATAGGTCTATACAAGGGGTTCACATTGAGCCTATGCTCGGCTATACTCGAATCAATTCCTACCAAATCTTTTGCTGACCAAGCAAACACATCAATATTGTTTCTAAAATATTCTACCAGCTCTTCCCTCAATTTATCTGAGAATCCTTTCCCGACCTTGGTGACCTTATAATGGTCCCCCGACACCAGCTTAACCACCATTATCTCCTCATTAAGTTGTACGTGTTCCACAAGCTCATCAAGTTTAATTATCTTATCCTTATTTTCATCATTATCGAAAATATTTCCCCTTTTAGCTTTTTGAATACTCACCACATATAATTTTCTTAACATGTACTGGTCACCGTCGACCTCACCAACCTCGTCCCCTACGGGGAACTTCATATTTCAATGATACACTGACACTACAGCCTGGAAAGCATTCAATGACAGTCTACCTAGCATAACATTATATAAAGAAGATAATCTGAGGGTGAATAGATTATCTCCATCTTTTCGAGTGAACAAATAAATGACAAGAATGTAAGTGCAAAAATAAACAACATGCGTCGATTTATAGAGGTTCAACCCACCTAATCTCTAGAGATATCCGGATGGATTTCAAAAAGAATAGATTATCTCCATATTTTCAATTATGCCCTCTTTTTTTCAACATTAATACAACAACAACACCTTGAATGAACAAATAAATGAAGAAGAATGTAAGTGCAAAAATAAACAACACGCAATCTTCAATTTAAGAACACAAATTCTTCAAACACCTCAAGAGCACCACACTCTTGAAACACCTATCACCTAGATCACCCAAGTGTATTCTTTCCATCCTCACAAGGATGGTGTTGAATGATTGACAAAAATCAAGAATTTAATGAATATTACAATTTGAGTGCAAGTGTAATCAAAATAAAAAGCCTTCAAGATTGTGCAAGTGCAAGAACTTAGGCTTATTACAACAAGAATGTAAAATATGAAAGCTTGGTGAATATGCAGATTTTTCTTGTTGTTTTGATTGCTTGTGTTGTATTTTGTGACTTCAAATCATCCTCTATTTATAGGAGAGTCTTCACAAACATAGGCTCCTCCTTCTTCACTTTTGTCTACAAAAAGAGGATCACAAGATGTAGAAATATTGTACAAAAATAAAAAGTAAATCTGCTGATAAGGATGTCCAACGGTTCAAATTTTGTTGTCAAAAGATTACCGTTGTAGACCAGGTCGCTTCTATAGAAAATTTTGAACGTTACGGAAATTAGTGCGATCCAGGTACCATTCGCAGGGGCCGACCGGTCAAGGGGATCCGACCGATCGCCCCAGGGTCCAACCGGTCGGCCCCTAGGTGGACCGTCCCCCGCTTTCGTTTTTCAAGTTCAGTGCTCTTTGTTTTCATTTCCGCATTGTTCGTGTAACGGTCGACCTCTTGTTCGACCATTGGCCGACTCCAATTTGAAATGTTGTCCAATTTTTATCAAAAATAAACTTCAAAAAATACTCCAAAAATTTAGTAAAAATATTTTCAATCAATTGGGAGTATTTGGACAACAATTATAAACATTGTTTTGGTGAAAAAACCAATTAACACAAAATCATTAAAAGTGTTGTCCAATTTTTATCGAATAATAAACTCTAAGAAATACTCCAAAAATTGGTAAAAACATTTTAAATCATTTAGGAGTATTTGGACAACATTTATAAACATTGTTTTGGCATAAAAATTTATTTAAATAAAATCATCAAAATCTTGATAAAAACATTTATCTAACAATCTCCCCCTTTTTGATGATTACAAACCAAAACAATTTTAGGAAGTCGATTTTAAAAACAAAACACATTTATAAACATTGTTTTGGTATAAAAATTTATTTAAACAAAATCATCAAAATCTTGATAAAAACATTTATCTAACAATCTTCCCCTTTTTGATGATTACAAACCAAAACAATTTTAGGAGATCGATTTTGAAAACAAAACACATTTTCCGGAATAAAACATCAATCCATAACAAGCAATATTTGTCATAAGTACAAATACTAGGATAAGAGCAAATATATTTCAAAAATATTTTTGCACAAGCTCCCCCTATCAATATGCATAACAAAAATAAGTAGAGGCAAACAACTACAAGCTAAAAGCTTGAAATTCACGAGCTTAAAAGCTCCCCCTGTCACAAAGACATCATTAGTTAAACATAAAAGTTCATAATACATCAAATGGACTAAGTATTATTCACAACTTTTGGCTTTTAAGAGCCCTAGCTTATAGCTTTTCTTGCGAGCTTATTTTCGCTTCTTTGAGCGTATGAGCGTTTAAAATTTTGATAAAAACATTTATCTAACAGAAGGTGCATCTACTATTAAGAATCGAAACATTCTAGTTTTACGACTAGGCTCCTTACCCAAAGATACAGGTAAAGTAATCATACCTATGGGTTGGATGGTTCCCCCCGCAAATCCGACCAGTGTCGTGTCCACTAACTCCAACCCGACCTGAAGATCCATCTTCATGTAGCATTCCTAGAACAAGATATCCGCCAAGCTCCTGGTGTCCACAAACACCCTCTGCACATCATAGTTCGAGATCGTGGCCGTGATCACAAGAGCATCGCTATGAGGGGTCACGACCCCCTTGCTAACACTTGGCCCAAATTGGATGTTCGGCCCTGTTCCGACCTGTTCCACCTTCAATTGTTCTTGCACCCGACCTGGAGCTGCTGCCCTCACATAGCTCTTCCGAGCTCTCCTCGAGTCTCTCTCCGTCGGTTTTCCAACTATCATTTGGATCACCGCTCACCGAGGCAGAGGTGGAGGTGGAGGTAGCTCCTCCCTCTCCTCCTCCCTCCACTCCGGTTCCCACCGAGGCGGATTGTAACCATGATTGTCCCTTTTATACTCCCCCTTCTACTCATTCCTATCAATATACACAAACTCCTTGAGATGACCTGCATGAATGAGCCTCTCAATCCCATCCCTCAAGTGCGTGCACCGATCTGTTGTGTGCCTATACTCGTTATGGAACCTGAAAAATTCCTTACACTTCGCCTTCACTGGTGCTTCCGAATGTGCCTTTGGTCACCTCAGGCCGGGATGTCTTTCGATAGCCACAAGCATCTCGCCCGAGGTAAGGCCAATGAGGTGTATTTCTCATACCTCGGTCGTCCACCCATCGCCCGGACTCCATTGATCATCGTCGTCCACAACAGGTGGTGGCGGAGTCTAGCTTTTTCATGCATAACTCCACCTGTATCGCCCACGGCGTGTGCGATTCAGTCTTCCGCCAAATATCTCCTCAAATCCTCCATAACCACCACTTTTTTGAAGCTCACGTCCTTGCTCAGATGTTCCCACAGACGATGCCAATTGGTTGATCCTAAAATGCTCCACCTCCTTGAGATTGATTTCTCACCGAGCTCCGCCGCGAACCTGTACAAAAAGGGGGCCGAAGAGGTGCTCCGGCGTGCCCTCTCCGATGCCTAAGTCAGAAGAGTGCTCAACAAGAAAGATGCAAAAATATAAAAGTGAATATAAAGTGTGTTTGATAAATGGTTTTATCATGATTTTGATGATTTTGTTTTTATACCAACACAATGTTTTTAAAGGTTGTCCAAATACTCCTAAATGATTTAAAATGGTTTTAATATTTTCCGGAGTATTTCTTCAAGTTTGTTTTCGACTAAAATGGACAACGCTTTTAATGATTTTATGTCAAAATGTTTTTACATCAAAACTATGTCCCTGAATGTTGTCCTAATACTCCCGATTGGTCTAAAATGTTTTTACTATTTTTTGGAGTGTTTTTTGGAGTTTATTTTCGATAAAAAAATTGGACAATACTTATGTTTCATGCTCGACCGGTCGCCCTATAGGGCAACCCGTGCCTGTGTTGAGTTTTGGAACAGAAAAAGGGACGAAGGGAAAACCAAGGGGGGCGACCGGTTGACCTCCGTGAGGGCGACCGATCGACCCTAGGGCGACCGGTGCCTGAAGCCCTCCCGAAGAATAGATTCATCTACTTCCCTATTTTGGTCATGATCGACCGGTCCAACATGAGGGCGACCGGTCGCACCCCCCTTCGACCGGTCCCCCTGTGTAAAAATTGCAGAATTTTCAATTTTAACTTATCTCTGCACGACCGGTCGAACCCCTCTTTTGACAGCAAACTATCCGTTGAGTTTACAGACAACTTTTCCTTGATTTAAGGGGTTGATTTCTAACAGCTCTTTTCTTCAATTGTCTTGGTATTTTTTACAGAATTCATGTCCCCAAGAGGAGCCTATCATGTACAAGACATCTTCTATAAATAGAGGAAGAATTGAAGCAACACCATAAGAGAGAAAACTACAACACAACAAGATACACTCAAGAATACACTTGTTCTTACATTGTCTTATTTCTTGTTGAAATTTGCCTAGCTATTCACTTTCACATTCTTGAGGTCTAGGCTTTTCTTGCTTACACTTGCACTCTATTGTATTATCAATTATCGAGTTGTAATCTTGAATTTGGGTAATCATTCAACACAAGATATCCTTGTGAGTGTTCTTGTGGTAAGAACACACTTGGGTGATCTAGGTGTTAGGTGTAAGAAGATTGTGGTAATCTTCTTGTTGAGGTGTTGAAGAATTTGGTATTCTTCAAGGTTGAAGATTGTGGTAATCTTCACAAGGTGCCGTTGGAGATTGTGGTAATATTCAAGAGAGATTGTGGTAATCTCAAAGGTGGTGTTAAAGAAGAGTGTGGTGCTCTTCAAGGTGTTGTTGTAAGTTGGTGTTCTATTAATTTTGGTAATTAATAAAATCTTTTTTCTTTTTGAAATCCATCCCGGATATACTGGGGTGGTAGAGGATTAGGCCCTAGGTGGGTTGAACCTCTATAAATCGACATGTGAAGAGGCACGATCGTCGGCTACGAACGAAGCTCATCTTACCGGCACCTCCACTACCAAGCCACCTCTATTTGATTCTAAAAATTTTATATTTTGGAAAGATAGAATGGAATGTTATCTACAAGGTTGCGGGTTCGATATTTGGAACATCGTCATAAATGGAGAATCCATTCCGATGATAGACACACCACACATCTCCAAAGGCCTCAAAGAGCTTAATGATGAAGAGAAGAAAATCATCTCCTTAAATGGTAAAGCTCTCAATATTCTATATTGTTCACTTACTTATTTGGAATATGAACATATTGTAGGAATTCGATCGGCTCATGGAGTATGGCAAAAATTAGAAGCCATTCATGAAGTATATGCAAATGATAGGAGCAACTCAAAAGCATCTACTTCTCAAAGGGATACTAGTTCAAATCTAAGGAACAAGCCTTTTACAACTTCCAACTATGAAGTAGTCGAACAATGTTTTATGAGCATTAAAGAAGAAAACGAGGTATGTCTTAAACCCTCTACTTCCTATGATATTGTTATTCAAAATGATTATAGTGATTTGCAAAATGATTTTGATGATCTTCAAAATGAATTCCAAAATTTACTTGTTAAGTACAAAAATTTGAAAAAGGAATTCAATATTTTGAAAAATGAAAAGGATAGTTTATTTACTTCCTATGAATCACTATCATGTGCTCACACCACCACACTTGACAAGGTTAGAAACCTTGAAAAACAAAATAGTACTCTTGTTGAGGATATTAATTGCATGAAAAATGATTTATCAAAATCCAACTTGAGTACCAAATAAATTGCCCAATGTTGTGAATGTTTATGATTGTGATAATTTGAAGAGTAAACTTGATCATGAGCCTAATGGTATAAATCATATGAAAAGGAATCGAGTTCCTATGCATATTATTGATGTTACTTGTTTTTATTGCGGTAAGAAGGGTCATACGGTAAATACTTGTCGGGCTAGAAATAGCTCTAATTATTGTTGGAGACCTAAAAGTCTCAAGACTAATCCCAAAGGACCCAAGCACTTGAGGGTACCACAAAACAATGTCATTTTAGGTACCGGGGATTAATAATCGAAGAAAATTCATGCCGCCAAGGAGACATCAAATGAACATCTCATTTGATCAAAGAAGGAGAAAACATTTTCAACAAAGTAAATTTCCAAGAAGAGGATATAATCAAAAATGGGAAGAACACAATCCTTGGAAATGGCAAAGACATCATCAACAAGATGATTTTCCAAGAGAGAGACATTATCAACAATGAGGAGGACATAATCCTTCAAAAGGGAAGATACCATCAACAATGGGAACGACACAACCCATGGAAATGGAGAAATTGGTAAACTGTATCTCCCTATTTAAATATGCATCTTATTTTCTTTGTGCATGTTTTTATTTGTGTCTAAATTGCAAAATGGGCCTTCATATTTCTTAAAAATTTAGGTCTTCAATATATTTGTGAGTTTCAAAATGTTTTTTTAAAGAAGACATTGCATGATGTTTTTAAAACTCTTGAGCATTTGCTTTATCTATTGTGTTTTATAATCTCCTATGGATTCTCTTGGCACAAGCATACTTATGACATACATTGTTTTTATCCTACACTTGTATCATGTTGCTTTGTGCTAGAGTTGTTTAAGATATATGTAGGATATATATTTCGTCATTCTCTTCAAGAGATGTTTTAACTATGGAGGTACGCTCATCATTGGTATTCATCTTATAGACTCGATATATTTTTGTCATATGCCTATGTGCTTATACAAGTGCCATTAAGAGGATGTTTTGATTTTTTGACATAGCTTGTTTTATCCAAGATTTGTAAAGGATTATATTTTGTTTTGATAAAACAATTGATCTACAAAGTTATGCATTTTATTGCACATATAAATGCCACTATTCTTGGATACTTATGTCAAACCTCTTGTTCATATGATTCTTGTAAATGAGGTCTCAACTATGTGCTCTCTTATTGTCTAATTTCAAAAGAGACCTTATGTAGCTTTCTTAAGCTTATTTGAACTTGAATGATTTATTAGACTCTTGATGATGCATAGTATGTGGTGCTTAAAATAGTGTATCTATTATTCGATATTACTATGCTCGTGTGCAAAATATCTTGTTAAGATTTTGCAGAAATTTGTGATATTTCGCAACAAGTTTGATGAACAAGACAAGGTTAGTAGCTCAATGATATTGTCAAGAAGAATGTAATGATTTTGATGTAATATTTGCACTCATAGCATATTTAGAAGTTATTTGCACTTTACTTGCCCATTCTTGTTTTGAGAAAATTTCAAGCTTTACCAAATGGATGTTAAATCCAATTTTCTAAATGGTTTTATTCAAATAGAAGTCTATCGGAGTTTAAAATTTTTAGGCCAAATGATTTTTATAAAAAGGTCTTGTACGGTTGATACTAGTACCCGTATATGGTTTGATAGACTTAGCTATTTTTGCAAAATAATTTTACAAAAGGTAAAGTTGATACTACACTTCTTGTTTTGAAAAAGGGCAAGGTTGTTTACTTGTGCAAATTTATGTTGATAATATTTTTGGTGCTACTAATGAATATTTGTGGAAGATATTTTTCCAAGTCAATGCAAGGTGAACCTAAGATGATCATGATGAGGGAAGCTCAAATTTGATCATTGGAATTCAAGTTCAACAATGCCAAGAAGGTGATTATATTCCACACTCAAAAGAAGAAGTGAGGCATTGAAGAAGAAAGAACCATTTCAACCTATATGGCCACAAATGTGAAAATTGACAAAGGTTGAGGTAGGCATGATTGACAAACGAATTCGAGGTATGTTTATTCATTTATTACTCCTTAGACTCGACATTCTATATGCCTTACGTCTATATGCTCGACTTCAAAAACTATCCCAACGAATCTCATTAAAGTGTCGTTAAAAGAAATTTTCAAATATTTGTAAGGCACTTTTTCTTATGACTTGTTCATCCAAAGCTTTAAAACGTTCTTATTTTTCGGGCTAACAAGTCCAGTGAAAATTATTCAAAATATAGTTCGTCATAATCGAACTAAACATATTGAGATTCGAAAAACTTTCTAAGGGATTGCGTTTTTAACAAAAACTTGAGATGTGTTTAAATCCTCGTCTCAAAGTTAACTCGTGGACATTTGTTCATTTACTGCACGAGTATTTTACCTCATTTCGAGCTTGATTATGACATAATGTATATTGAATGAGGTCTACGTTTGCATTTTGCACGTTTTTAAAACTTAGAGGCGAAAAATCGGATTTTTGGATCAAACTTGGATTTTTCAAACAGAACCAAAACAAGGGCTGCCGGGCGGGGCGAAGACCGTCCCCACCAGCTCGACCGTCGCCCATGCCCTGGACCGATCACCCTGAACGATTTTTTGGTTAAAAATGGTTATGTTTCCAGACTTAGTCATTTTGGCTTATTTTGTCCATTTTTCGTCCCCTTCGAAATTTGCACACAAACTTCACTCCAAATTTGTTTTGTTGCATACAATTCATATCTTGGACCTATTTAGGCTTGATTATCATCATCATTGCTCGTCTTTACCGATCGAATGGTAAAAATTTCACTCTCTTTAGCTCAATTGGGTTGAACCCTTGAGAATTTGGTTTAAATGTCTATTTCTTGCTGCAAATTATATATGTTTGTGATGAGCTTATTGATTGTTGATGAATGATATTTATTAATTTGCATTTGGTGATGAAAAACTTGGCTTGATTTCATTTACAAGGGTTATATATATCTTTTTCAATTTTTGACGCCCGCCAAGTGTTTGATAAAACGTTTCAATGAAAAATTCATCAATTACATGATTCTCTCGATTTCAAAGTCTTATATATTTATAAGAGATCATGTTTTTCTTATCAAATGAGTTTTCATAAGCTTCTACAAGTCGTATGATTCGACTTTTCCCTCCTATTTGGTTTATAAGCTTCAATATTCAAATAGCTCGATACATCGGTTTAGTTGCGCACTTTGATATGAATATATGATGTATTTATCGTGCTAACATTCTTTTTGATGATTCCAAAGGGGAGAAACAGGTTATGAGCTCTTTCGCTCAAAGAAGCTAAGATAAGCTCAAACGAAAAGAAGCATAAGCTATGGCTTCTTAAAGCCATAAGTTGTAGATCATATTTAGTCCATTTGGTGCATTATGGTTATGTATGAATCATGGTCCATTGGTTGTAGTATGGACTTATATACGGTTCTAATGATGTCTCTTTGACAGGGGGAGCTTTTAAGTTTTTGATACTTAAGCTCAATATCAAAAAGCTAAGATTTTAGCTTATGTTGAAGTTGCTTCTATATTACTTTTGTTGTGCATGTTGATAGGGGGAGCATTTGCTATATATGTTTGAATATCTCTACTCCCATCCTTGCGTTTATATTGCGCGGAATGTTGTCGTTCTCAACGGATATTCATTTTTGACCGGAAAACTTGTTTTTGTTTTCAAAATCGCCTCTCAAAATTGTTTTGTTTTCAAGATCGGTCTTGTTGAATTGTTTTGGTTTGTAATCATCAAAAAGGGGGAGATTGTTTGATAAATGGTTTTATTATGATTTTGATGATTTTATTTTTATAGCAAAACAATGTTTTTAAAGGTTGTCCAAATACTCCTAAATGATTTAAAATGGTTTTAATATTTTCCGGAGTATTTCTTCAAGTTTGTTTTCAACTAAAATGGACAACGCTTTTAATGATTTTATGTCAAAATGTTTTTACATCAAAACTATGTCCCTGAATGCTGTCCTAATACTCCCGATCGGTCTAAAATGTTTTTACTATTTTTCGGAGTGTTTCTTGGAGTTTATTTTCGATAAAAAATTGGACAATACTTATGTTTCAGTTCGAATTCGCCGCCCCTATAGGGCAACCCGTATGTTGAGTTTTGGAACAGAAAAAGGGACGGAGGGAAAACCAAGGGGCGGGCGACCGACTGGAGGTCGACCCTAGGGCGACTGGTGCCTGAAGCCCCCCCGAAGAACAGATTCATATGTTTCCCTATTTTGGTCATAATCGACCGGTCCAAAATGAGGGCGACCGGTCGCACCCCCCTCCGACCGGTCCCCCTGTGTAAAAATTGCAGAATTTTCCATTTCAACTTATCTCTGCGCGACCGGTTGAACCCCTCTTTTGACAGCAAACTATCCGTTGAGTTTACAGACAACTTTTCCTTGATTTAAGGGGTTGATTTCTAACAGCTCTTTTCTTCAATTGTCTTGGTATTTTTTACAGAATTCATGTCCCCAAGAGGAGCCTATCATGTACAAGACATCTTCTATAAATAGATGAAGAATTGAAGCAACACCATAAGAGAGAAAACTACAACACAACAAGATACACTCAAGAATACACTTGTTCTTACATTGTCTTATTTCTTGTTGAAATTTTCCTAGCTATTCACTTTCACATTCTTGAGGTCTAGGCTTTTCTTGATTACACTTGCACTCTATTGTATTATCAATTATCGAGTTGTAATCTTGAATTTGGGTAATCATTCAACACAAGATGTTAGGAATTTTATTGTTTAGATTTTGATGAATGCCATGTAAAACTTAGAATAGAAAGTTGGCACCCCATTCTTGATGTATAATGCATTGTAATAAATAGAGCCGCCAAGTTAGTTAAGTCGCCTCGCCTAACATGCAAGAAGACAATCAAGACTTGAAGGAAGACTCATTCGAGACAATTTGTGTATGGCAAAGAAGAGTAGATGGGAACTCTCTTCAAGAAGCAATGAGATGCAATGAGTGGAGCATCGATCAAGTCAACTCAAGAAAAGCCAAGTCTCAAGTTGAAGTGACAAAGAGTCATCCATGATTGGAAGTCGACTTAAGTCACCCGGGAAAGCAAGGAAATGCGGTCAAGTCGAGATAATCGTAAAAGATCCGTTGCATTAAATCAAGAGAATTACTTAAACAAGTAATATCTCCATACCACCTTTCTCGGAGTGCTCGGTCCCCGAAGCGTGCAAAAGGAATGAACCATTGGAAAGCACTACACCGTGTCGAACTCAAAAGGTGAAAGAACAATTCATACGAGGAAATGGCAATTCCAAGAACGCAACAAGACAAGACAAGCAACGACGACTGACTTTCAAAAATAAGCTATCTCTTCAATGGGCAAATTTTTGAAAGTTCACTATAAAAGGCCGAGGAGTTTGTTTGAGATATACATAGATGACACACATGTGAGATATACAAGCATATTAGAAAAACTCGAAATAGTCTCAATCCTCAAGCTACATTACGAAGAACATCAATCCAACACTCACCGTGAAGGAAAGATAACTTCAACCAGTTGAAGAGGAAAATACTCGAAAACAAGGGGTCTACATTCCGGAAGGATTGTAGAAGGTTCAAGGTTGAGCCAAGTCTTAAGCTTTTGGAGGGCTTCGTGATCAAATCCAAAGAGCTTGAGCAAGTGAGTCAGAAGTAGCAAGGCAACCGCCCTGTGAAGAAGCCGAGTCGTCGAGAAGCCACCGAGTGATCAAGGCGTCTCAGCACTAGAGTCCCAAAGGATCAAGTCACCGTGTGATCAAGACTTGTATCTGGACTCTTTGTAAACCGATCATTACCTAGTGGATTCCTCCAGAGTTGGAGAAGAGAGGAGTAGAAGAATTACCCCATCTTCGAACCTCTATAAAAATTTCATTGTGTCATTTACATTTCAAGACTTTAATTCTTGCAATTTTAATCGCTTATATCTCACGATAAATTTGCTATCCACTTGATAAATTATAAGTACTAAACCAAGCACTAAACTCTTACTTAATCAAACTTAAGGGTGTTAAGTCTTCCAATAAAACAAAACCACAATCGAGTTAATTTAGAGCTAACAATGAGTTATTCCATCAACACTCACTTGAGTTTGTTGAGTGATTAACTCTCTTGAGTGACTAAGTTGATCATCCATCAAGGACACAACTGTAGTATCAACTCTGAGATTTAAAAGGACTAAATCGAAAATTTGGTAAGGTTTATTCAACCCCCTTCTAAACCTTACACTTACACCCCCCTTGGGACCTACACAAGATATCCTTGTGAGTGTTCTTGTGGTAAGAACACACTTGGATGATCTAGGTGTTAGGTGTAAGAAGATTGTGGTAATCTTCTTGTTGAGGTGTTGAATAATTTGGTATTCTTCAAGGTTGAAGATTGTGGTAATCTTCACAAGGTGTCTTTGGAGATTGTGGTAATCTTCAAGAGAGATTGTGGTAATCTCAAAGGTGGTGTTGAAGAAGAGTGTGGTGCTCTTCAAGGTGTTGTTGTAAGTTGGTGTTGTATTAATTTTGGTAATTAATAAAATCTTTTTCTTTTTGAAATCCATCCCTGATATCTTGGGGTGGTAGAGGATTAGGCCTAGGTGGGTTGAACCTCTATAAATCGACGTGTGTTGTTTACATTCCGCACCTTTATTATTGTCTTTGAGCTTTCGGTTTGAAAAAGTGGGTAAAATCGAAAAGATGAAGATAATCTATTCACCTCCCCTCTAGATTATCGTAGCCGCTTGGACTTACAAAGTGTGATTAGGTCAAGAATGAACATGGACTTGGGTTTTTATAGCTTAGCTCGATCGGGATTTCCAGTAAAATCCGGTTCTACATTCGATTTGGTAATGAATCATGATTAAGATTGGATTGAATCTCCAAAACCCTAATTTACCTTCGAGAACCTCGGGCCGAGCCGACCTCTCCGACTTTCGGATCGGATTCCCACTATCGAAAACTCTTATAGGCACCTCAACTAATCTAATATGGCTTACTAGCTCTTCAGGTCAGACAAAAGAGAATTTGACCAACCCAATGCTTTAAAATCCATAAAAGTCCTATAAACCAATTTATTCTGGGTAAGAAACCTCACCAGTTCGGTCCAATAAGCCAAACACATTATCTCAGCCCAATAAGGACTCGATACAAGAGCACACCAGTTCGACCCAATAGGTTAAACTAATCACCTCGACCCAATGAGCAAAACTCCTCAGTTCAGTCCAGTGAACAAAGTTCAATAGCTCGGCTCAACAAGGTTCTTTAATACTGAATATAGAGAAAATTACATAGAATACCCTGATTTTTTAAAAAAAAGACAAAAATACCCACCTATCACAAATCTACCCAACCCGGTCCTGGACTTCACAAATTTACCCACCCTATTACTTTTCTTTTTAGTTTTTTACCCTCCTTCAATTTCTTACATTTCCATAGAATTCAGTCAATACCTAACCATGGAATATTTCGGCTCTTCCATCTATGCAACCATTGCCTTCTTCTTCTTCTATTAAATATTGCTCTGGTCAAGATCGGCTAAGCCAAAAACCGGCGCGCCACCCGAAGCCAGCGGCGCACGGCCTTTTACAGGCCACCTCCACCTCATGCCTGGTGGCTCCTCCGCCGAACTTCCTCACATAAACCTAGCTTCCCCGGATAAACACGACCCAATTTTCACGATCCGCTCGGCGTCGTCGAGCCCCCGTGGTGAGCAATGAATTAGCCAAAGAATTGTTCACCACCGCGATGTCGCCATTTCGTCCCATTCGAGATTACGAGCCGCCAAACACTTGAGCCACGACTTCGCCATGTTCGTCTTTGCTCCTTACGGCGAAGTCTACTAGCGAGCTTTATAAGCTTTGGAAGGAGAAGAAGGACGAATCGGGGAGAGTGTTGGTGGACATGAAAAAGTGGTTCGGTGATTTGAATTTGAACGTGGTCCTCCGGGTGGTGGCGGGAAGAGGTTTAATTACGGCGGTGGAGGTGAACCCAATTTTCTCGTGTTTTTTATTATTTTGTGATTTGAAGTTTTTCGTTTGTTTCGATGTTGTTTCGAAGTTGTTTCTTTTATGTTTCTTTTGTTCTTTTATGTATTTTCCATATATTTGTTCTTTTTTATTATTTTTGATTTGTTGTGTTATCTATTCGACTGTGTATTTTTTTATTTCTTTTGTAGTGAATGTGGGATTTTTTGTTGTTTGTTATGTCGTTGTTGGGAAGGTTATGGACGTTGAAGCGTTCAAGATAGAGAATGAACAAGCAAGACTCAGTAATCTGCTTCACAATCATGCTAAGTTGAAGCTGCAAAATGGTGATGACGATGACAACGACATTGAGTTTCTACCTCCACTTCCTAATGATTTTAGAGAATTGTTGTTACGTAAATCTTAATGATGGTGTAATCAGTTGAAGCATGTAAGAAACATAAATGAAACATGTAAGAAACAATTGTGAAACAAGGGATCAGGTGATAAAAGTTTGTAGTAAATTGCTTTTAAATTTAGATAAAATAGTGTAGTTTTTCCCCATATACTCTTCAGCTTTTTATTTCATGTGATATCTTTTGCAGTTTCATTTACATAAGAAAGAAGTTTTACCTCATCCAAATATGATTACATTGATTTAGAACATTTATTAAGAGTAAGCAGTTGCATCTTGAGTTGGTAAACATGTGTGCGAGAAAGAGAATGATATCGCAGTTTCAAAGCATGCCGGATCTCAGTCGTAATAGTAAGAGAAATTACATGAGGCAACTTCGGAGAGGTGATCGAGGAAAAAAGACAGATGTGGAGATGTTTATCATTTAATTCGATCAAAATAAGGATTCAAAAGGGAAGTTCCATCTGAATTAGTGAGCAACATTTGGGGACAGGATAAACTCCAAGAACATGATTAAGAAGATCATATGCATCGAGAATCACAGAGTTGAGCATGCCAAATGCTGTAATTTTACTAGTAGTTTTAGAGAATTGTCAATGTAGGTCTGTATGCGTAATCTTGAACTAAAGATCTCACGTACTGTAGCAAAGTTGTTACTAGTAGGTCTTTCACCACTATAGTTGATGCATTCAATAATTTTACGATGTTGGAAGTCAATACAAAGTATTTTTTGGTTAGACAGTGGAGTCGTGTCCATTTGTCGTAGCCGATGATGGACAAGTAAGCTCAAATTTTTTGTATTGAATTTGTTGTTCCAAGATTTCTTTTAGGGCGCTGAATGTGCAATCCATTGGAATCAGTATTCTTGTTATCTTAAAGTTGGTATACTCTCTATTTCTTCCCATTATCCATTGTGGCATACCACAACTGAGATTTTCACCATGCAACTGTGGAATGCAATGAAAAAATGGCTAAGTGAAACATATAAGAAACATAAATGAAACATGTATGAAACAACAAAGAAACAACAAACATGTTTGAAACAACAAAGAAACAACAAAGAAACAAAATAGAAACCAATGCAAAAAATCAGCGGAAAATGGGTATTTTTGTCAAAAATCAACGGAAATTGGGTATTTTTGTCAAAAATCAGCGGAAATTGGGTATTTTTGTAAAAATGAGCGGAAAATGGACATTATGCAAGGATTGGGTATGGAAAATGGAGTATTTATGTCCTTTTCCCCTGAATATAAGGGTCTTCCAACCCAACCCAATAAGCACAGATCATCAGCTCAACCCATTCTATATTAACCCTCATCAACATTGTTGAGACTCATTCCAACTCTCATCTCGTGTTGTCTAATTCAACTATTTAACAACAAATAAATACTGATCATATGATAATCATAATATAATTAACTTAATTTCGACAAAAACCAAACTTTGTTTAATTAAAATTACCCTTAAAACTCTTTATTTCCCATTTCCTTTGTTAGTAGTTAGTACTACATCCAATTATTATTTGGTAACTGATAGATAATGATGTTTTCTTCATATTAAAATGTGAATGGATCCAAATCCTAAGCATAACAACATTAAATATTTGAATAATGAACCATTTTATTATCAATACTAGCCGGGATTTTTTTTTTTAAATATACTAGCCGGGAAGTTAAAAATTGATAATTTTGTAGCAAGCATTTATGATTTAACCTCATTAATTTTATTGTTGGGTTTTCTCGCTTTTTGACAATAGTTAAAAAGGTTTATAAACTCATTAAACTACCCTTATAACTAGAGTTGGCAATTTCCAATCCAGCCCAATAATAAAACCAGTCTGGCTCACATTTATGTAGGCCCGAACTAGACCTGATCCATTTTGGCTTGGTCCAAGAGGCCTGGCATAATTTAGGCATAAAGGTTTAGGCTAGGATGAAACTGCGACCCAATCGAACTTCATGAATCTCGACTCAAAACCGGTCTAAACCGATCCGACCCGACTGTTTGTTAGCTTTACTTATTATGGAGGATAACGGTCATAACAAATTAAAGGCAAAAACTTGCGTGAGACGGAACCCTTACACAAAGTTTTAAAGATTTCTTTTTTCAGATTTTATTTTCTTAGGGTTTATATTTGTTTTTTAGGGTTTATTTAGTTTCTTGGGTTTATTTTTAATTGATTTGGGTTTTTAGGATTTTTAGTTTTTTTTTGGGTTTATTTTTTATTTTTTGGGTTTATTTTTGTTTTTCGTATTTATTCTTCATGGTTCATATTTTTAGGGTTTATTTTTGTTTCTTCATGGTTCATTATTATTTTTAAATTTATTTTCATGGTTCATGTTCTCAAGACGGAGCCCTTAGGAGGTTCGTCTCACGGATTTAGATCCGTGAAACCGTCTCACAAGAGACTTGCTCCAAATTAAAAGGCCTACATATATATATATATATATATATATATATATATATATATGGGCAAGTGGGGGCCACTGCCCCCCAAAATTTTTAAAAATTGATTTTTCTACTTGTGTTTTATTTTAAAAATATACATATACTTATGAAAAATTATATTTGCCCCCGCAAAATTTTGAAAAAAATTCATGTATAAGTCTTCAAAATAGATTTTGCCCCCCCAAGTCCCGAAGCCTGCGTCCGCCACTGACTGCAGGATTCCCACACTTGTTGCTTCCAAAACTATACACGATAAAACAGATTCTTTCCTATATTCCCTTTTCTTCTTCTTTGCTCAATTCCCAATTTCTTTTTCTTCTTTTCATTTTCATTTTAATTTTTTTTTTTTTGCAGCTTTTTCCCACATATGAATTAACTAGCAAGGGATGGGAAAACAAACACTACTACGTTTCATGTATATTCTCTCAAAAAAGAAAAGTACATTTCATGTATATAATAATATAATTAAAATAAACCATGTGTAAGTCGACAGTTCACAATCAGAAATTAAAAAGACAACGATATTGAAAGAATTGAAGGGATCCAATTCTTATAACAGTGCAGTGATATGAAATGTGTTGCCAACACTTTTGATAACACAACGGAAGTCTTGTATATCGAAATACAATCACAACAAAAAATGGAATGACCGATATTAAAATGAACACAAGAAGTTTCAAAATTGTGTACAAGTATAAAAATATATATGTACGTGTCTAGGACAATTTTTTTTAAACGAAATATTGATACAAAATACAAAAATCAACAAGACTAAAAGATACTCTCTTTTAAGTCTTGGAAAGTAAGCAATACTTTATCAAAAATGGAGAGAATCCTCTTATGCACGCTCTATATCACTCATCTATAACATAGACTCTCTCAAAATGAACAAACTAATAAATCTAGGAAGATGTTGCCTAAGATGTTACAACACTCTTGGGCACACCATCTTCTTGAAAACTTCTTGTGAGTAAAATAGTGTTTCTCTGATTTTTTTTAAGTTGATCTCACACTCTTAAATCCGTGATCTTTTTCTGCAATAGTGATTTACTTTAAATAGAGATGTTTATAACTTCTCCAAATAATAACTTCCTTAAGCACAACCACCTGCACAAAATAAGGAAATGAAAAAAACTACTATAACCTACAAAAACTGCCATTATCCATTAATCCAGTAAAAAAACTAAAATTAATTGTCATTAGTTATCCAGAAAATTAACTGACATTAAATATCAAGAAAATTGCAAAATAAAATTAAATATAATGTTTGACTTAAAAAGTCAACATTAACAAATATATACTAGAACTATATATTTCTTCCATATTTAAGAATAATAACTTCTAAAATAAAATATAAAATGACACACAACAGCTAGGAACAGCTACACTAATTTAAATTAGGTATGGAGACGTTTTACCGTTATATTCTCCACATAGCTCCTAAATTAATAACGCACATGATGGTTTCATGTGAGGAAATAATTAACTTTTTTATATTATTATCAAAAGATAATATAAAAAATAACCACAACCATTTTGTTTAGTACAAAATCCTGGGAGGGGTGGGATGTTGAATATATGAACCAGGTATGAATCGAACACAATAGAAATTGGATAAAAACGAAAGATACGAGATTTTTGGTATTACAACTTGGAAGGGAATACAACAAGTCTAAGGCATGTTGGACACTTTCCTTAAAGTGTTATTTGCCCCCACTACTTGCTAACCGAGTATATGACAAATTACTTGTAGGATACAATAGACTAATCAAACAACCAAATAACAAGTTTTTTGATTGTTTCTACAAGAATAAGAATGCTCAAAAGTTAAAACTTCTAACATGGCCTTCATAATTTATTTATACAAGAGAAAAATGATCCTTTACAAAGCCTCTTCAAAAAGTCACTCGCCTCTTCGGATTGGATCAAAGCAACTCTTCAATATCAGCTTTTGAGTTTTACTGCCGATCACCGACGTTGCATGCTTCGTGAGTAATGCATTAATTTGCCAATGAAAAGTTGTGACTTTTCATAATTAATGTACACGTTGTTAAGCATAGCATAGCAAAAGTCCAAGCAAATTTTTCATGATGTAAAACCCATATATATATATATATATATATATATATATATATATACATGGGCGTAGCCAGGATTTTCGGCCAGTGCGGTCAGAATTTTTTTTCATTTTGGCAAGACGAATATCGGACCGATATTTGACCAAAAGAATAGAAAAATGAGGCAAATATGAAGGTTGTACTTTACAACAAGTCTTTACCGGTTTTCATAATCGCCATTATGGTTTTTCTATAATGAACTTTTTGGATAAGTGACTTATCCAAAAATATATTCTAAATTAACCACCAAACAATTGTTATTAACTTATTATTATGGAATAGACTTATATACAAAAAGTCGTTCGAAAAATACTTGCAAAAAAATGGTTCATTATCAAGTTTGGAACATATATCTTTATACATATAATAAATAATACAATCATTTATCTACTAGTATACCTTAACTGAACCAGGTAATTCTTAATATTTTGAGCCAAGATAGTAAGATTTATTCGTTTTTTAAATGTAACTCAATTTTTTTTTTTTATATGAACTAGACTTTCGGTTGAATTTTCAGTGCGGTCCAACTCATATTTAACAAGGTCATCCCGAGATCGAGTGCGGTCCGCCGACCGCACTCGTCTCATGGTAGCTTCGCCCATGTATATATATATTATATTACAAACTAAATATTCAATATTCCCCCACTTAGTTTGTAATATAATTTCAAGCTAACACTCATGATATCATGCATAAGAAAAGTAACTTTCGTTTTAAACTTTTCTTTAGTGTAAATAATTCACAAATCTAAATTAAGTAATTGGTGGCTAGGTTGCTTAAACCAACACTCAAAAATAGATTAGAAATATTCCACACATGAACCATCAAATGCATTCTTTTATTCACAAAAACTTTTAGCACTATTACCGGTCATGTGCTTATCCTAGTTCATAATCATGTACAAAAGATCACCCAAAACTTTTGCTAGAAGCGGCACCACTTCTTATGACTATATAGGTGAAAGTTACTTCAAGTTTTATTTAATTGAACATAAATAAAACACTATGAAATAATTCCACTATGAATTAACTCTCAACCTGTTCACTTAAGAGTAACAAAATATACACCTTATACTTGGAATGGTATACACTTAATTAGGTGCTCACAATCACTTAGCAACTTGTTTTTACCCTTTAAACATTTCAATCTAGGGATAGTACTAGAAGAAGGTTGGGTTACCATCACTAGTGATTATAGATCAGGGGTTTTAATCCCATTCATGATGTTGTCGAATTCACCAAATCCCTAGCTAAAGGTTTGGTCAACGGACCCGCCAAATTATTATAAGTTCTAACGAACACAATAGTGACAACATCATTATTAAGCATTTCTCTAATAAATGCATGTCTTAGGCTTATATGTCTAGATTTACCATTGTACACTTTATTCAATGCTCTAGACATAGTAGCCTCACTATAACAATATAAAGTTGTTGCTGGCATTGGACGAGGCCACAGATCTATATCAAGGAATAAATCTCTAAGCCATTCTGCCTCCTTACAAGCTGAAGATAAAGCAATAAATTCAGCTTCCATGGTGGAGTGTGTAATTAATGTTTATTTCTTTGAAGCCCAAGAAACTACACTACCACCAAGCATAAATATCCAACCACTAGTAGGTTTTTGATCACTTATGCTAGTAATCCAACTAGCATCAGAATAACCTTCTCGTACATTTGGAAAGTTATTATAGTAGAGTCCTAAATCTTTAGTCTTTTTAAGATATCCAAGAACTCTTGTCACAGCTTTCCAATGATCCCTGCCAGGATTTTTAGTATATCTGGCAAGTCTACAAACATAATATGAAATATCCGGCCTTGTGCAACTCATTGCATACATCAGACTTCCAATTACACTAGCATACTCGAGCTGAGCTATTGGGTTGCCAGAATTTTCACATAACTTAAAGTTAGAATCAAAAGGAGTACTAACTTCTTTCACATTCAAATATTGATACTTCTTTAAGATTTTATCAACATAATGTGCTTGTGAAAGAGCGAAACTCCCACTATGTTTCTTAACTTTAATACCTAAGATTGTATCAACTTCACCAAGATCTTTCATCTTGAACTTAGAAGAAAGATACTTCTTAGTATCTACTACACCTTTTAAAGTAGTACTTATAATAAGCATGCCATCCACATAAAGACAAATAATCACACCATACTCTTTATTGAATTTAGAATAAATGCACTTATCAGCATTATTATACCTAAATCCACTTGAGAGTAATACAGATTCAAATTTTTCATGCCACTGTTTAGGAGCTTGTTTTAGTCCGTACAAAGACTTAACTAGCTTGCACACTTTCTCGCTCATTACCAGGGTAGCACAAAGCCTTCCTCAGTTGTTCCATGCAAAGTGGCGGGACGCAGGATTTTGACTTTGGGGGAGGGGGGAAAATCAGCCGAGTTTATAAATTTATACTATGCGAAATTTGTTTCCATATACTAATCATAATTAATGGTTTTTTATATTGTAAAAGACAACTATTTAAAGTTTTTATCAAATTTTGGGGGGAAAATTGTAAATTAGTTCATTTATTTTACCTTTTAAAAAATAATTTGGAAATTTTTTGGGGGGAAAATAAATTTTGGGGGGGAATTTTTTATTTTTTTTTTTGAAAATTTTGGGGGAAATTGTAAATTAATTAATTTATTTTACCCTTTAAAATATAATTTGAAAATTTTTTTTTGGGGAAAAAGAATTTTGAAAAATTTTGGGGGGGCAGTGGCCCCCCTTGCCCCCCTGGGTCTGCCGCTGGTTCCATGTACACCTCCTCATCTAAATTACCATTTAGAAAGACTGTTTTTACATCCATTTGATGTACATGCATATTATATATAGAAGCTAAAGCAAAAAGTACTCTAACTGAGGTAATCCTAGCAACTGGCGCGTAAGTGTCAAAGTAATCGACTCCTTCTTTTTGTTTAAATCCCTTAGCTACTAGCCTTGCTTTATAAGTTAGAATAGTTCCATATGTGGCATACTTCTTACGAAATACCCATTTACAGCCTATTGGTCTTGAACCTTGAGGTAAATCAACTAGAATCCAAGTATTGTTAGACAATATTGAATCCATTTCATCATTTACCTTTTCTTTCCAAAATGCAAAGATCTCTAGACTTTATAGCCTCACTAAATGTTTTAGGATCATCCTCTACACTAAATAAAACTGGTGTTTTATTAAGTAGAGAGTTCCTATTACCTTCCACAAGGAAGACAATAGCTTGAGAGGATATAAAATCGGAAGAAAGTTCTCTTTCCTTCCTTTGTCTTTGACTTCTCCTAGGTTCAATAGGAGTGTCAATTTATTTACTTTTAAGTTCACTAGAAGCTGCAGTTTAATATGAACTAGGCACTCATGATGGATTCACATTCACCATTGAATCTTTGAGAAACTTATCCTCAAAGAACTCAACATCTCATGATTCAACTATTACCTTAGAATCAAGATCTAGCAATCTATAAGTTTTAGAATTTTCAGCATAGCCAACAAAAACACTTTTAAGTGCTCTAGGTCCCAACTTGGTTCTTTTATTGTCTGGAACTCTACAATAGGCTATACAACCCCAAACTTTAAAGTATGACAATTTTTGGTTTTCTACCTTTTCATAACTCATATGGGGACACTTTAGTCCTTAATGAAGGAATCCGATTATGAACATGACAGGCGGCCAACAAAGCTTCACCCCACAAATTGTTTGGCAAACCTGAACTCAAGAGCATGGAATTCACCATGTCTTGTAACGTTCTATTCTTTCTTTCAGCCAAACCATTTTGTTGTGGTGTATATGGAGCACTAGTTTGGTGTACAATACCATTATCTTCACAGAATTTAGAAAATTCACCAGATAAGTATTCACCACCTCTAACACTCCTCAAAGTTTTGATTTTTGTACTTACTTGATTTTCTACAAGAGACTTATAAGCCTTAAACATACCAAATACTTCATCCTTAGATTTCATCAAATAAACATGCACAAATCTAGAGCAATCATCAATGAAAGTAACAAAGTATTTATTTCCACCTTTTGTTAGAAAACCATTAAGTTCACACACATCCGAATGCACAAGATCAAGCAATTGTGTGTTTCTTTCAACTTTAGTAAAAGGTAATCTTGTAATTTTTGCTTGAGCACAAGTTTCACACTTCTTATTCACATAGTCATTATAGGAGATAAATCCATTTTTAGACATGTAATTCAAAACTCTATTACTAACATCTGCTAATCTACCATGCCACAAAGAATAAGAAGAATCAATCAAATAAAGAGAAACATTATTAACTTGATTGATACTCAATTTAAACAGTCCATTATAAGAATAACCCTTTCCAACAAATACACCATTCTTAGACAATATTACATTATTAGACTCTAGTACAACCTTCAACCCCTTCTTATTAAGAATATCCGCAGAGACAAGATTATTCACAACATCCGGAACATGAAGCACATTAGTGAGTACCATCTTCTTGCCGGAGGTGAAGTCCAAATGAAGATCTCCTCTACCAAGTACCTTGGCCCTCACACCATTTTCCATAACTACTTGTTGTCCATCCAGAATTTCATAATTCTTGAATTATTCCTTGTCATTGCAAACATTAATCGCAGCACCGGAATCATACCACCAATCCTTAGAAGAGGTTGGTGTAGCCAAGTGGAGTTCAGTCACAGTACCAAGAGATAACATTGCTATAATTTCTGTAGCATCTTCAACAAGATTAGCACTAGAAGCATTAGCATTATTAACTTTTGCTTCTTGTTGGATTTGCACTAGGCCTTATAATGGCCTTTCTTACCACAATTATAGCAAACTCTATTTTTCTTTTTCTTGTCTTCAGAATTAGCATATTCAGAATTCTTTCTTTTATTCTTAAACTTCTTCTCATGAACCGTATTCACTTTAGGATCACTATCAAATTCGTTCTTATGAAAAATCCTAGCACTTTCTTCAATTCTTAGATGTTTCAAAACACTAGAGATGGTCGAAATTTCAGAAGTATGAAGCAATTTCTTTTGATAATCATTCCAAGAAGAAGGTAATTTAGCAATTATCGCACATACTTGCATAGATTCTGAAATTTCCACACCATAATCTTTAAGTTTTGAAACGATCACTTGCAAATTATGAATTTGATCCATGAGAGAAGAAGAATCATCAAGCTTAAATTCAAAATACTTTTTAATTAAAAACTTATCTGCTCCTTACTTTTGTGATGCATATTCACGTTCAAGTATTGCCCAGATTTCCCTCGGACTCTTCACAACGGTGCATAAATCGTAAAGGGTGTCTGATAAGGTGTTGAGAATATGACCCCTACACATCACTTCATCCTCTTGACGCTTCTCCCTTTGTTTCTTCACTTCGTCAGATTCGCCATCTTTTGGTGGAGGGATTTCTGAAAGATCCGGGTTGAGAACGTAGGCAACCTTTAGAGCAGTTAGGAAAAGCATCAATTTGTCTTTCCAACGATTAAAGTTGGTGCCTGTGCCATCTAGCCGGTCCAACTTCACAAAGTCTTGATTCATCACTTTGATTGCACATTCTTGAGTAGACTCCATGGAAACTCAAATAACACTTTAAGATTGTTGAATATATGAACCAGGTATGAATCGAACACAATAGAAATTGGATAAAAACGAAAGATACAAGATTTTTGGTATTACAACTTGGAAGGGAATACAATGTTAAAGGCGTGTTGACACTTTCCTTAAAGTGTTATTTGCCCCACTACTTGCTAACCGAGTATATGGAAAATTACTTCTAGGATACAATAGACTAATGAAACAACAAATATCAAATTTTTGGATTGTTTCTACAAGAATAAGAATGCTCAAAAGTTAAACTTCTAATATGGCCTTCATCATTTATTTATACAAGAGAAAAATGATCCTGTACGGTTTGGCAATCGAGCCTCTTCAAAAAGTCACTTGCCTCTTCGGATTGGATCAAAGCAACTCTTCAATATCAGCTTTTAAGTTTTACTGCCGATCACCGACGTTGCATGCTTCGTGAGTAATGCATTAATTTGCCAATGAAAAGTTGTGACTTTTCATAATTAATGTACACATTGCTAAGCATAGCATAGCAAAAGTCCAAGCAAATTTTTCATAATGTAAGACCCATATATATATATATATATATATATTATATTACAAACTAAATATTCAACATGGGACTGGTGGGATTTGATCCCAAGCTAATAGCCTAAATTACAAATAACTTATTTATGTGGTATATTGTAGATTTTGTAGCTCTTAATTGGACTTTTTATTTGTTTCATAGAAATTTTGTGCTACACGTGAAGTACAGTATAGTTTTTTTAATAATATTAATGTATTGTTGGTTTTATATTATAATCAATAAAAGAGTAATATTTATTATATTTTACAATTTTTATTTAATAGAAATGATGGTAATAAAAACTAAAACCATAATAGATAACAATCCTAAATTCAAATTTAATAACCTCTATAAAACAATAATATTCTATTATTTGGGCAATTGTCCTTCTATTGACTTGGAACAATTATAATTAACTAATAATTTTGATAAATTAATATGAAACTAAAATTTGTATAAATTTGTAATCTCGATATCTCCTACTTAACAACTTAACATAATAAATAAAATTATATTTATAATTTACGTGATGTGGTAAAAAAAATTAAAATGTGATTTTTTTATATTGTTATAATATGGTACTATTATATGTTTAGAGTATATTTAAGTTTTAAGTGCAATTTACTAACCATTTAACTAATTTTAATTTCAAATGATTTACTCTATTATTAATATTAAAGTTTTTTAAAATTCATAATAGTTGCAGTATTATGTTTTTTATAAATATATTTTATATTTAATTTATTTTTAAATAATTTGTAGTTAATTCAATATCAAAATATATAAAAAATAATAATACATATGTATTTATATAAAACATTTAAAATCGGTTCTAGCTTCAAGGAGTGGTTCGATGCGGTTTCGATGCAGTATTTGAAAAATCTCCAGAACCGTACCATAAATATTTTTAAGATGGTAAGGTTCGGGCAAAGTCAAAAAGTCAATGGATATTTTCGATTCGGAGATTTTTCGGTCCGAATATTGGTTCGATTTCGTTAATCTCCAAATCCCCTGCTCAGCCCTACTTAAAATACTTTTGGGAGGATGCAAATGTATATAATAGAACGTCAAATATATTTTTATGTTTACACGAAAATTTAATGAAATTTTTTCAACACTTTGAATATTGAAACATAAAAATAAAAATGAAAAAGCTAACAAAATTAGAGTTTTAAGTTGTTGTTTCCCCAATATTACTTCCCATTTAAAATAATACACAAAAACTCATGTCAGACCATTTAACAAGTCTTTTTCGTTAGACGGATCCAACCCAACCCGGATTTTTTCGTAATTTCATGCACCAAAGTGACGTGTTTGTAATATTCTCGGGGCCGAGTGCATCCGAAAAGTATTAGTAGTTCCTCGAAAAAGTATTAGTAGTTCCCTAAAGACTATTTTAGTAGTTCTCCTGAATATAATTAACTTTTTCTCCCAAAATGTATTAGCAATCCCTAAAAAAAGTATTAGTAGTAACAATGAAATGTATTAGTAATATCCTTGAACATGTTTTTCAGTAATCCTCTTGAAAAATATTTATTTTTTCTATGAAGAGTATTAGTATTCCAACTAAAACATATTAGTAGTTTTATTTAAAAGTATTATGTTTTCTGATTAAATGTATTTTAGTATTTCTCTTGAAAGATAATAGTTTTCCCCATAAAAAGTATTAGTAGTTCCCCATAAAGTATTAGTTCTTTCCCCAAAAAGTATCAGAGTCATCCTGAAAAATATTTGGTAGGACCCCTAAAAATATTAGTTTTTCCTCCCAAAAGTATTAGTAGTCCTCCTAAAATATATTAGCAACTATGCTAAAATGTATTAGCAGCGGCCAACGGATATGGTATTGGTACTTGTGCGGGCAGTTGGTGGGCTGACGGGTCGAATATTTGAATCTATTCAACGAATTAGATCATTAGGCCGTCGATGCGAGACTAACCCGAAATAATAATATCATGCCGCTATTCCTTACTATTTTAAATAAAATAATTTAAAAACATATGAAATGTCTCATTTTTTTTTGAACTATTGTCTAAAACGCGCTATTTCAATTTTCATCAACATTTAGTCATAAAAATAACACAAACGTTTACTCATGAATCATGATTCAAAATTTAAAACAGGCAATCCATTTAATATATATAGGAAGACATTGGTTATTTCATTCTTACTTATAAAAATCTTTCTTGTGCGTACATATGATTCGACCTTTCTGTCAAATCATCTTAACCTTTTTGTATTTGACATAGCTGATTTACTCATTTTTAACCTTTTTGTATTTGACATAGCTAATTTACTCATTTTTAAAGTAGTTAGTATTGTTTTTGTTACTGTTAATTGTAATGATTAGCAAACATTCCAAGGTTTGACTAATGATGATGTTCCTCCTATATGAGTTGCATGTTGCCATAACTTGTCTTCTTTTTTCCTTTCTTTCTTGTCACACCAACTTTCTTTGACTTGCATAAAAACTTAATTTAGTGGCATGCATGCTTAATTATTTTCACCTATATATATAACATAATAATCCCAACAACCAAGTCTCTGATCCAATCACACTTTTCTTTTTAACTTTCCATCCTTTTTTTCCTTATTAATTTTTTAAGTATGTATATTTTATTGGCAATTATTTTAGAGTTTGAAAGAATAAAGATAAAATTTTCTAATGACGTGTACGTTTTTTTATTCGCATTTAAAACTTGTGTTCTATTTGCATTTTTGATGGCTTGGAAGAATTAAGAGATGATGAAAGTAATATTTACTTGCATTTTAAACGTGGACAATTTTTATTGTAGCAACCCAACAACCAATTCTTGGTCCATTAATCTACTACTTCTTGTTTTTTATTGAAATTTCTATTTTGTACTTTTTTTTTGAGAAAAAAAAATATAATTAGGTGTTATATGCATTGGAGGATCCATTAATATGCTACTTTTTGTTTTTAAAATTTCTGTTTTGTACTTTTTTTTGAGAAAAAAAAATAATTAGGTGTTATATGTATTGAAGGATGATTATCTCAAATTTAGTTAAGAATGAGTTATTTAGAAATTGAAAGTTTGGAATTTTTTTTTTGAAGGAAGAGAAGACTATTTCGACTAATAAATAAATGAGAGATTTTGTTAAAAGAATATTTGCTTCTGTTGATTGTATTTTTTCAAATATTTTGGTTTCTTACAAAATGATCAAGACATCCCTATTTATAGATAATATCATAACTAATGATATTTGAAATATCATAACTAATGACTGAGATTTATTCAATCTAATGGTTATACTTCACTAGAATCATCCTCCGAAATATCTACATTACTAGAAGTTTCTACAAGTTTTTCCTAAAGTAATATCTAAGATATTTCTTTTATATATTTCTAGAGAAATCATAGAACTTGGGCCTTTTGGACTTGAATTCTTATTTTATCTTTTAACTCAAAATATTCTTTCAGGCTCAATATTAATTATTTGGGCCAAATCAAATTTAATTTCCAACACAACATGTGGGGTGTTTTGAGAAAATGCTTTATTTGAGAATTATGTTAGTTGGTAGCAATGTTTTTTTAGCTAAATAATAATTTGGCGTAACTCATGATTAGAAAAAATAAGAATGAGTAAATATTGTATTTTTGAAAATCTTCACAAGTAATTGCATATATATTGTGGCAAAAAACACTTTGAGGGAAAGTTGCACAATTTTCTTGTGTAACCATCCACAACCTTTATAATCGAATTGAAAATCAAATTATAAGTTTTGCTCTCGATTATGGATTTAAATACTCGAATAGATTCAACTACCGATAATCTAGGTAGATATATATAATATAATTGAATTTATTATTTTTTATGTCAAATAATAATATAATAGTTAGTTTTGATTTGCTAAATTTTAAAATTAAAATATATATATATATATATAGCTAAATAATCAACTACGAACACTTATAGCAAAATTCAAAACCCAGAAAACCTTATACATTGCATATTATATAACGATCTAGTCGTGTCTTGTATGGATGTAATAATTTAATTAGAGGTGTCAAAATAGGTTTGGCCCGTGGGCTATAGCTCGCCCCGCCAAAGGTAAGGAGTTAGGTTGTGGGTTTTTCGTTACTTCCTTAAATTCGAGCTCAATTAAATTAGGAAATTCAATAAAATATTCAGTCATGAAAAAGATTTTCTAATTTGGCGATCTTCAGTATTTCGAGCATAACTTCATCTACAAAATTAATATCAAGGTAATTTAATTTTATTTGAAAAGCTAAGCAGAACTACAACTCATATGAAGACACCAAAGTCAAATTCGCAACGAAAAATATTTTTTTTTAATTATATATATATGGGTTACCCTGCCCAACCCGCGGCCCATAGCGGGTTGAGTTGGTTGGGTTGAGATTTCCCCAAACCTACCACCTTGGCAGACTGCGGGCCAATCCATCCTGTTGGTCTATTTCGACAACTATAGATGTAATTCCATCCAATTTCAAGTTTCTAATATTGAAAATTAAATATTGAAAAGTTACGTTATTGGTTTTCATGTGAAAAATTAAGGATGCCAATTTTGGCCCAATCCACCTTGGTCGCTAGCCCGACATGTTTGAGTCGTCCCGCCCCATGACCCGCAGCGAGGTATGACGAGCATGAGTATCACTTTCATCCCACGAGCACCCGCTCTGTCCTGCTCCACCTAACATTTTTATTTTTTTAAAAATATTAATTATATATCTTAAATATATAATATATATGACATGTAATTCTTATATACTTAATATTATATCTAACATATATACATTTATAATGATAATTTTAAAAATAATATGCATTAATAAAATAAAATACAAGATAAAAAAATTTATAAATATGCTTATAAATATTTTACACGTTTTTAATAATTTATTTTCATGTTTCATGTTTCTTTTTATTTCAATTTTATTTGATAATTGTTTATTGTATTATATAATAATAATTATTATTCTACACGGCTCGACCCGTCTTACCCTGACCTGTCTCATGTCTTGTGACAGGTTGCCCTGCCCAACTTAGTGAGATCGATGGGGCGGGTATGGGTCTTCAAGTACTCGCCCCGCACCATCGCCATTCCTATGTAAAAATATGTTTGATTTGTTGTTTGATATTCCATATTTGAAATAAAAACATGTTTAATTATAGTTTTTGAAGTGTACTTGTGAAATTGATTTGTGCGGTTGTAGTAAAAACTTGTTCCGTTATAGATCTTGAAATGTGTTTTTACCAGAGGTGTCAAAAATGGACCGACCCGTGGTCCCCATGATAGGGTTAGGGTGACCGCATTTTCACAAAGCTAAAAAGAACTAGGGCTATTTGGCCCGACCCATTTGACTTGAAAGGCATATCGGCAGTGGCGGAGGGAGGGGGGGCCAACCTGGGCCCTGGCCCCCCCATTTTTTAAAAAAAATAAAAATTTATAAGGTAATTTTTTTTTTAAAAAATTTTTTAGTTAAAATTTATATGGTTTTTCTATTAGATTTTTATCCTGCCTACCCCGATTCCGTATCGCCCACCCCAAATTTTCCCTCGGCTACGCCATTGCATATCGGTCCACTGAGCCCGATACAATTTAGTTGTATTTTAAAAAGCATGGACCGGACTTGGGCTCCAAAAATATTAGTTTGACGGAATTTTAGCGTGACTCGATTTTTCACTTTAGCCCAACGGGCTAGCCAATTTGACGCCTCTAGTTTTTAGATAAATTTGCGTGGTTAAATAGAAAACTTATTTAGTTGTGTTCCCATAATCATGGATAAATAAAAAATTAAAAATGAATTCATTTCCAATTAGAGAACTTCACTATCTATTTTTCAGAATAGTTGAAGAACAGAAAAATAGCATCTGAAAACACAACCACACATACCCTAAATTTGAGCTTTGAATGACAATTAACAGGGGGTAAGTTCAAACTTGAACTCATTAATTATAATTATAATTTTCTATAAATAATTAATTTATATATTTTAATTTCTTTAGTGAAAAGAGAAAGAGAGTGAGCGTGAGAGTGTGTGGGGGGTGGGGGTGGGGGGTGATGAGAGGAATCCATTATGCATATCGTCCAAACACATGCAGACAAATGAGGTTCAGAAGAGAAAAGCAACCTTTGCTTTAAGACACCAGAAAAAGGAGATTTCAAACCCCAAAAGTGTGATAGAGCTTAGGAAATTGCGTGGACACCATATCATAACCCTATTCTAATTTCTAAACATCTCTCTCTCACACTGCGCCCTGTTTGGTTGGTGCCTATCTATCTCTATAAATATTTATAGTGGAGAACTTGGGTTTTTGTATACTCCAACCCCACAAATTAAAGCTCCTTCTTTTTCACTCACATGAAACCCCACAACAAAATTTGGACACACCCTACAAATCTTTGTTTTTGAGCCTATATACCTATATGATGCTTATTTTGTGCCATTCAACTGGTTTTCTATATATCTGCACTGTGTTTGTGTGTGTGTGTGTGTGTGTGACTGTGTTTTTCTATATTTCTTTCTTTTTATCTCCTTTTGCAAAAAGGGTTTGATAGCTTAGCTATATAGGCCTGTAGGGTTGATGTGTTTTGCTATCTTCTTTTGATGTTAATTAATTTGGACACATTTTGAACCATTTTAAAATCTTTATTGTATCTAGATATGTGAATGTTTTTTTTTTGTTCTATATATTAAGCACCATCCTAACCCTATATTTTTTTTTTAAATCTCAACTATAATTCCTTTCTGTCTTTTTTTTTTAAAAATTTCTTTCTACTGTTTCATCATCTTCGTGTTTTGATCATAGCAAATTCAGGGTAAGGAAAATTGCACACTTGCAATTTATTGCATGTAGGGTAGCAAGTAAACACACACGCACACGCACAGTAACACATACCATTGTATGCTATTAATAATGTAAATTAAATATGTATTTTTTTGTGCATTTTCATATTTACACATACTAATAAGATGCATATGTAAATATATATATGCCTGGCTCCCTGTATGCCATTTGCAGAGCCCACCGGAGAAACCGGTGGCCCTCCGTAGATGGCGTATGAGGAGCCAAGCATATAATTAACACACATATATAGTATGTGTATTATTTAATTATTAATTAATTAGTACTGCTATTTAGTTTATAGTTGTGTGGTGTTTTAATTTCTTGGATGAGGATCAAGGTTGCATTGGGAAAAGTTACAAGCGTGCTAAAATTCTCATCAATTCTTGACAATTTGTATCCAGATTCCAGGTAAATAGTACTAGTACTACTTATTACTTACAATTATCTTATTGGATCTCATTTATTTGCTTTAAATTTTTCTGTCTTTTGGTCATTTTTGCCCGTTTTGGGTTAAATATAATCATATAATAAGTAGCTAGCTAGCTAGTGATTCTTAGTTTCTTGGAAAAATTGAAATGGAATAAGGGTTTTTTTTTTGTGATACATATTTTTACAAATTTTTAAACCTTGTTCATATTTATATAAGAATAAGAAGAATTACATGATAATTATTGGGAGCTAGGCAGAAATGAACAAAAACCCAGTTACAATAATGAAGAAGCTCATATTCCCAGAAAGAAGGCATATCCTGGTTGTGTATATACAGACAACATAAAAGTTACAACCTTAGTATTGCCCAATCAATTTCACCCCACTCTTTCTATATGTATTTTTCTCTAATTAGTGACATTAATTCTCTAATTATATTTTAAATTTGGGCTAATTTTTTGGATTTACGAAGGTTTCCCTATCAGATATTATTAAGTTAGACGTTTCTGATTAATTAATCTTCCAAATTTTTGCAGGGTTTGGATATACTAGCTACCTAGTAATTTCAAGAAGTGATCCATTTAATTACCATTTTTCTGTAAGCAGACACATTTTCTTGACACTTGTGTTAATTAATAATAATTGATGGAAGTTTTAAGGGTAGTTTCTTATTTGATCATTAAGTTAGTTTCTAATTTAATATTTGAAATATTTGCAGGATCGATTTGGAAATCAAGAACTGATCCATTTACCATTTTCCTGTAAGCAGCACATTTTCTTGGGACTAGATCTGATTTGTATGGATTGATCTTATAAAAACCTAAAATTTAATTATATGTAGTATATATATATATATATTTCTTTTTGATTAAATAGTACTAGCTGCAAATATTGACCTCATTGATTTAAAATTTTCTTTAACATTTCATGTGGTTTCTAAACGTTTATCTAGAGCACATCTTCATCGGATTAGGTGTAGTTTCTGATTAACCATTGAATTTATTCAAGCATATGTTTGTAATACTAGACCATCTCCAATATTTTTCATCATTTTAGTGCAGATCATGTATTGTTTTAGTGCATTATATGCACTCCATCTTCTTTGCTAGTTTGCACTAAATCCTGCACTAAAAATGAATATTCCATAATATTCTATTTTAGTCTATTTTAATACACTTAAATCATAAATTATCAAAAAAAAACGAAAAACATTAGCGTAGCTACAATGTTGCGTCATTTTTAGCGCTAAACTATTCACATCTTCAAAATGTCACAGATTTTGGCGCAGTACTAGAGCAAGGTTTTGCTCGATCTAAACTGAAGATAAAACACTCTTTTGGAGATAATCATATGATTTCAATGCTAACTAATAAGCTAGTTGTCTTATATCCGCAGTTATTTTTGTCCATTTTTTAAAAGCTAATTAAAAATTATAATCCATTTGATAAATCCATCACATTAATGGTGAAGTAACAATATTCTTTTATAAGATTGGCCCTCACAAATTGAGAATACTACTATTTATCACAAATTAAGTGAATTAAATATATATGTCAGCATCATCCGCTAGATTGAAATATGTGCAGTATTATATATTACTTACATTTAATTTGGGCATGATTCTAATTATAAAATGACAAATTTAACACATCAAAACTTCAAAATTCATTTTCATTTAAAAAGTTTTGATTCATTATTTAAATCCCATTCAAGTGAATTCATTATAATGATTCCAAAAATAGGAAGGCGTGAAAAAATGGGGAAGCTCATATGATAATGTAAAACATTTATCCTACAGTAGGGTTAATTGCAAAATTGGTCGCATAACTATAGGGTGACTATCAATTTTGGTCCTATGAATATTTTAGCTAGCATTTTTGATCTCGTAATATCTTGAATATTCTATGCAATTTTGATTTATAAGTTTTAATTTGTGCAATTTTGGTTTTACAATTTTTGATTGTTCCCGCAATTCCTTTGTCTTTTAACCAAAATACTCAAAATATATATGATCGTTAAAAGTTATAGGAACGAAATTGTTATTTGACTCTTGGGTAAAAATTAAAATCATCAAGGACTAAAACTACAATATCAAGAAGTTACAGGATTAAGTTTGTCAACATCCATCAATTACATGATTAAGATTGCCATTAAGCCTATGCTACATAAAGATATCTAATAATACGAAGACGTAGTGGAAACTGGAAATTTTAGGTCTTGCATGAACATATTTCCAAGTCCAATTTTCAGTGTTGAAAAATGAATTTTCAAACTTTATTGATTTTCGTGTGAGAATTGAAAATATGTTTGACACTGTTTGGAAATAAAAATATATTTTGTTATCGTTTTTTGAATATATTTTGACATAGATTTGGGTGATTGTAATGTATTTATGAATAGCTTATATGCCATTACCCTATCACCCCCGCCGGGGGCAGAACTAACTCGATAAGATCAAGATCCATTGAATCCCGGTGTAATCAGTACGTATGACTCTGTCCTCCCGCGATGTACGCATTGTAGGCGGTCATTTTATATAAATTTACGTGATTGTAGTGAAAAATTGTTTGAATGTGTTTACAAAAGAATGTTTTCATAAAAAAGTTAAACTGAAAATGACTTCATTTCTGCTGAGAAATTTTTTTTTTTTTTTATAACTCAGCTTCCAAGCTTACGCCTAACTATGTCTGAGGACAACAACTCCGACTCCTCATTGTGCCGCCAAGGTAAACCGCGGGATGTGCACGCACTGGCCAAAGTGTTCTAACAACAGGTCTGTGACGACAAACCGTGATCCTCCTGTAAAGAGAACAATTATGTTCGACCCAATCTATTGATAACGATCTCTCCCCGAATCGAACCCACACGGATGCTATTCAGTATGAGTTTCCACCAAATCTTCACCAACTCGCATATGCCCCGGAACAATTTAATAGAGAATTTTCTAAACAAACATAAACGCGTTTTCTAGAATTGTTGGAAAGTGAAAAATCACATTTGAAAACACGTCCAATGTGTATAGGGTTTGGGTATTTAGGTTTAGAGTCTAGGCTGCAATTCATATGCATCAACACACACACTAATGTGTATGTGTGCGTGAGAGAGTAGGGTTATGTAGATCAGGGTTTGAGAGTGGAGAATATGTGTGATTATCTGGGAAAAGTCATTTGAATGAGGAAAAAGAGAAATGCTATCATGATATATAGCAGCTTTTTTGCTGGGCTTTAGGGGAATCTTAATGATAATAAAAACCAGTCTACAAAAAGGGAATGGGGAATAGGCCCCACCCCGACCCCCTTGGCCAAAATTTCATTTAATTTATGTATTTCCATTTCTTTATCTTCTCCGGTTGGTTATTAGGGTCGTATATTTTTATACAGTAAATGCAGGTCTAAATGGACATATGTGGTGTTTCTTGTAAAAAAGAAAAAGAAAAAAATAGGACCACTTTTACTCCGTTAGAGATCTCCTGAGACCAATTGGAGTTCTTTCTCGGTTAGACATGTTCAACAGTTCCGAGCCAGTTCAAAAAACCCTGTAAGGCGTAACCAGAATCGAATTTACAAGAAAATTTTAGTTTACCGACAGAATTGACAAACATAAATGATTTTCTCACTAAATTTCACAGTTAACTACAGAATACCTATAGAATTAAAAATATTATTTTTCCTAAAATTATACCGAAAATTACTGACAGATTACCGAAAGTTTTTCAATTTACCAACAGATTTTCTGTAGGTATTTATCAATAGTTTTAGATTTTGTAGGGAAATATTTTACCTATAATGATTTTATCCACACTTTACAATTTTCTTAATACTTACCTACATATTTTTCTGTAGGTAAACTGGTTTTGTTGTGGTGAATTACTGATGCGACAGTTCAGTTATAACTTCGTGAACCGGTGGTTTACAATTTTTTTATTTTATTTTGATGAATTATAATTTAAAATGAAGAAATAATGAGAAAAGAAATATATGCGGGTTTGAACTTAATTATAATATTTTAAGGCATATAAATGAGATGAATTATGCTTAAGTTCTCGTACCTTCTAATTAATTTACATTAGGGAGGTGGGAGCAACAGTGCTCGATCAATAATTTGGTGAATCGGTGTTGCACAAATGAGCTCATTCGTTGATCCATAACGGTCATCAACGGAAAATTGATCTCCGCTGTCAATTCAGGGGTAAAAAAAGCAAGTAATCATCGGTTCACGGTTTTGAAATTGGATGAACCATCATCTCATGACAGAATCAAAATGTTTTCCAATTGCGGTTTTAAGTGAAACCGTGGTCAATAATTTCGGTTTCGGTTTGAACCGAACCGATAAACACATCTATTCTTGGTTTTACTTATCAAGCTCTTTTTGCCTCTCTCATATATACTTAAATAGACACATGGGTCGTTTTTTGGTGAATTTAATGCAACTCGTTCATCAATAGGAACTGTCGTTACTAGTTAATAGAGATCAAAAATATGTTTAAAGATGTTAAATGTGCTAGTAGTTTTGGGTCAGTCCTAGCGGGATTCGAGTTAAAACTGACCAGTCTAAATCGACCGTCAATATTTCGAACTTGACTCTAACCCTATCGGATTAAACGGGCCACTATTTGACTAGAAATCAAAATGTTCAAAATCATATACTTGTATCATTTTACTTGTTTGGTCGGCACTAAAATGTCACCGCCCAATAATCCATACTCCGCCACGCCACTGACCTGAGAACTTGCAACACAATCGTTAGAAAAGGGGGCCGGAAGGGTTTTTCGGCGTACCCACTCCGACGCTCAAGTCAGTATCGTTTAGAGAGAAGAAAGTATCAAATGGCAAAGTATTGGAAAGAGTATTCAGAGTCTAACTAGCGGCGTACCTTACTCTTGCCCCTTTTATAGGTTTTGGAATTAGGGTTGCGTAGGCATCAAACCATACTAAAACCCTAATTAACACACAGGCCTAGGTTAATCACCCGTATTGGGCTATAAGCCTATCAGGTCCAAAAGAGATCGGCAGGCCCTTAAGTTGATCCATTTTATCATCCGACCCAACAGGTCGGTAGGCTCTTAGGTTGGCCCATTCAAGAGTCGGTCCAAATTCAAACAGTCCTGTAGGCCCTTATCTTCGGTACATTCGGGTCCGCCCAACAGTCGGTAAGCCAGCCCTTGGGTTGCCCATTCGAGGTCCACCAACAGCCTGGTCGATAAGCAGTTTAGGTTGGCCCATTCGAAGGTCTAGCCCAACAGGTCGGTAGGCCCTTAGATTGGCCCATTCGAGGGTCCAGCCCAACAGGTCGGTAGGCCTTTAGGTTGACCCATTCGAGGGTCTAGCCCAACAGGTCGGTAGGCCCTTAGATTGGCCATTCGAGGGTCCAGCCCAACAGGTCGGCCCACTCATCATAGGTCGGCCCAGTCTAAGGCCACCCCCTGGCCCAAGTCTTTCATCAAGCTCATAGAGGTAGGTCGGCCTAAATAGGTCCCCATCATTATTAATTTCAAACAATAGAATAGTTATTGTTTATTAATTAATTAGTTTGTGTTCTAAGATAGCTTCTCAAGCAATCTTGATTGAGTAGAATGATATTGTTAATAGAAAAATCAAATGAATCTGATTTTATTTTGTAAATTAATGTCGCATATCGTAACGTATAGTAATTTATTTTATATATCTCAATTATGTCTCAATATAATTGATCTAATTTAACTTAGTTAATGAAAATTATTAAATGATCATATAACTTTTTAAAGTTTTATACAATTGATCAATATGTGTTTAGGTGTATAAACTTGCCTCAAATATATAATTAAATTTTTTTTCTTCTTTGTAATTTATTGTTGGATATTTAACATAATATTCTGTAAAAAAGTATCAAATAAAAATTATTATTATTATTATTACTATCTAATAAATCCTATATTATTTTATTTGGGCCAATACGTGTCAATCTGCAATCCCTTCCCCAGTTTAAAGGACATAGCAATTTAGGGTCTTGAGATAACCGCCCCCGCCCTGCCCTATTATTATTCCTACAATATATCAATTTCTTAATATAATATCAAAACTATAAAATACTTTATAATATTACACTCCGTGCATCGCACGTGCAATATACTAGTATATATTAATTAAGTAATGAAATGGGTCTATTGAAAACTATTAGGTCTATATTTGAACTACTTAAAAACCTAACTTGACTAGATCTCCGGTCCAAATAGGCCCAACCCAAACTCAGTCCATTGAGTTTGCTATGATTTTGGATGGATATGGACCAAGTGTATTACCCGATTTGTGCAAATTACACGATCAATTAATCCACGAATTTGACAAACTTACGCTGTTATATATTTTATTTGTCATATTCAATCATTATTTTACTATGACATAATCACATGGAATAGAACCCTGACCTTAGGCATGAGGCAATATGTAGTCCATAGTACCAACTTACGCTATTGCACATAGACTCGCATAAATTCAATAAAAACAAAAAAGGAAAATAAAATAGCAAAATTGATCGATGCAACTAGGGAAACCAAGCTTTGGACAAATTTTTAGAGTTCTTCTTCCTTTGGACAATTTTTTCTTTTTTTTGAAACGCTTCCTTTGGACAAATTAATTAGCTTATTCGTCTAAAAAGGAGGGAAAGGACAAAGAATGCGGCCAGGAGGGTGTCACCTTTTTCTTATTGCATTGTGTTCAGATTGTACTTTATAGTAGATTCTATTTTCTCTCCCAATGGTTTCAACTTTCAACATATACACGTACATGCATATATTTTCAATATCCCATATTTTTTCTTGCTTAGGTATTTTAAACCATTATTCAGTAAAAAATTATGTATATATTATGTATATATAATTTCTGTAGCACAATTTACTTACATTAATTTATTTGGAAGTGAAAAATATATCCATCTTAGATATAAAAATCATTGTAAAATAATATCGCAGGAAAGATGTATTTCATTGATAATGTATGTACAATATATATAGGAATTTACAACAAGAAATCAGCCTTCTATAAGGAAAATAATATTACAGCTATATATGGTAATTTGAATTTTCTTTTGGTGCCAAAGAATAGCTTAATTGATTTGTTTCTTTTTCTTTTCTCTGGGGCCGTTTTATATACTTAATTAGTTGACAAGCGGTAATTACATGTTGGTAACTTATTTAAAGAAAATTTGACCATATAATTCAAACAGAATATTTCATTAATCAATTTTCTTATGAGATATAAATTATAATCATGAATCCAACCATTATTTACGAAAACTTTCCCTTATTTTGCTTCTGGGGTGAGCATTTTATTATTTCATCAATCAATGAAATAATTGCAATATTTTTTCCACCTATAAATATTGAAACTAATCTCAGATTTTTTTTCTACTCAAATATATATTCTTCCAATTATCTCAATGGAGCATTTTTCTTTGCCAATAATTGCAATATTTTTGCTGGTTTTATTTTCTGGACCAATTAGATTTGGCAATGGTCAAACAATCATAATAAAATGTGATGAAGCTGATTGTGCTGCTCTATGTCAAGAAGCTTACAAGGAGAAGCTAATCAGATCATATTGTTTGGAATTGCCTTTTGGAATTGGAAGGATTTGTGTATGTGAGCATAGCTTAAGCAAATCTAGTAGCAAGGATGTTGTCAACAAGACTTACATTTATAGTAAGCCTATTTAATCACAATATTATTCAGATGGATAAAAGAAAATGGAAGAAATAAGGGTTTTGCTTGTATTTTTCTTTTATGATTGTTAGAGTGAAGAGGAATTGAAAGAAATTAATATATCATTTGGGTGTGTTTTTTATGTCTTCCTCTATGAAATTTTGAGCAATTATGTTGTGTTTAATTTAATTTGGATTGCAATATGAGTCAAGTTTGGCTCAAGTGAATCCCAATTCAAACTCTGCCTAAATATATATAGGTGCACAAAATATCCGAGGTTTGCTCTTTTTCATCATTTTCACAATATTACATTAGAATAGTTACAATTTGTGTGAGACGGTCAAAACGTGCGACTGAAACAAAAAATAAATATTTTCAGGTATAAAAGTAGTACTTTTCGGAAAAAAGAAATAATTTGTTTGAACATATTTTTTTAGCTATGCAATAATGTACTAATTTTTATCCTAAAAATATTATTTTTCACATTAATTTTTTTTATTTCCGTCGCATGGTGTAACCGACTCATAGAAGACCTTCTCTTACAAAAATTACCCTTGAGTTTTAGTTTAATCACAAAAAGATATAAGTTTTCTTTTAAAATTTACAAATACCCCATTAAAGTGTTACAAAAACACTCCCTTGGGGTTTTATGACCCGCCCCCCTTTTTGAGGATGTAATTTGTAAAATAAAAGCCAACAACAATTAGGTATTATAATTTTGAAAGATAGCTAGTTTCTCTTGTAATTAATCTGAACTTTAAGAATACTTTTTTGTGATTGTCCCTATTACTTTATTACTCTATTGTTATTAGTAGTGGCCATTGGAGGGCCTGGGAAATATTGTTATGTCTGTTTTCAAAGTGCCTGATAGTATTTGTAAGAGTATTAGTCAGGTTATTGCCAATTTCTGGTGGGGGGAGTCAGATTTGGGGAACAACAAGCTTCATTGGAGGGCCTGGGAAAAATTGTCTGTTCCAAAGATTGATGGGGGCTTGGGATTCGAGGATCTTAAGCAATTTAATATTGCTCTTTTAGCTAGACAACTATGAAGAGTAATTCAGAACCCGAACTTGTTAATGAGTAAAATGTTGAGAACAAAGTATTTTCCTTCAGGTGATCTACTGAGGGCCAAGGTTGGAGGGGGAGCCTCTTGGTTATGGAGATGTTGGATGGGATCAAGACTTGCTTTGGAGAAAGGGCTCAGACTGGAGATTGGCAATGGGAAACCTGTTAAGATTTGGGAAGCTCCATGGGTTCTAGGAATTTATAAGTTCTATCCTAGTGCTGTGGACCCTGACCCAGCTTTACTAGTTAGAGTAAGTGATCTTATGCTTGAGGATGGAAAAAGTTGGAATGAAGAGTTGATTAAGAGTATTTTTCGCAAAGAGGAAGCATCTGCTATTTGTAAGATTGCTCTGAATAGGCCAAGTCAAGATGACAAATTTGTGTGGCATTTTGAGAAGAAGGGAATTTTCTCAGTTAAGTCCATGTATCATCAGCTTATCAAGGAAAATCTTTATAAAAGATGTGTAAGTCCAAGCGGCTACGATAATCTAGAGGGGGGGTGAATAGATTATCTCCATCTTTTCGATTATGCCCTCTTTTTCGAACCAAATACGCCAAGACAATAATAAATGTGCGGAATATAAGTAACACGCGTCGATTTATAGTAGTTCAACCAACTTAGGGCCTAATCTACTACCACCCCAGTATATCCGGGATGGGTTTTGAAAAAAAAAAAGAATTTTATTAATTACCACAATTAATACAAATTCAACTTACAACACATTGAAGAGCACCACACTCTTCTTCAACACCACCTTTGGAGATTACCACAATCTCCCTTTGAAGATTACCACAATCTTCCTTTAACGACACCTATGAAGATCACCACAATCTTCGATCATGAAGAATACCAAATTATTCAAACACCTCAACAAGAAGATTACCACAATCTTCTTACACCTAACACCTAGATCACCCAAGTGTGTTCTTACCATAAGAACACTCACAAGGATATCTTGTGTTGAATGATAACCCAAATTCAAGATTACAACTCGATAATGAATGATACAAATATGAGTGCAAGTGTAATCAAGAATAGCCTAGACATCAAGAATGTGAAAGTGATAATCTAGGCAAATTACAACAAGAATAATGACAATATAAGACCAAGTGTTTGCTTGAGTATTTCTTGTTGTGTTGTATTGTTCTCTCTTGTTGTTGTGTTTCAAATCTTCCTCTATTTATAGGAGATGTTTGATCATTGATAGACTCCTCTTGGAATCTGATATCTACAAAAAATTGCAATCAAAATCAAGATTATAGTTGTTAGAAATCAATCCCACAATTTAGGGAAAAGTTATCTCTTTGATTACAATTAAATTTTTTGTCAAAACTTGAGTGCGACCGGTTGCGCAGAAATAGAGTTTGAAAAGAAAACAACAAAAATTACACGGGGTGGCCGGTCCAGGGGGGTCCGATCGGTCGCCCAGGGGTGCGACCGGTCGGCCCCATAGAGGACCGGTCCCCCTTAGCCAAAATGAAGAGACAGAGTTCTGTATGTCAATTCTTCATTCCAGGTACCAGTCAACGCTTAGGTCGACCGGTCGACCTCCATAAAAATATTTCCATCTCATTTTTCTGTTTCTAAACTTATCTCCAGGTACGGGTTGCCCTATAGGGCGACCGATTGACCTTAAAACAAAAGTGTTGTCCAATATTTTATCGAAAATAAACTCCAAGAAATACTCCGAAAAATAGTAAAAATATTTTAGACCGATCGGGAGTATTAGGACAACATATTGTTTCGATGTAAAAACCCATTGATACAAAATCATTAAATGTGTTGTCCAATTTTATCGAAAATAAACTTGAAGAAATGCTCCGGAAAATATTAAAACTATTTTAAATTATTTAGGAGTATTTGGACAACCCTTAAAAAAACATTGTTTTGGTATAAAAACAAAATCATCAAATCATGAAAAAACCATTTATCAAACAAGATGTAGGGTTGAGAGCAGTGAGAGCTGGAGCAGAAATAGGGTTGTCTGGAATGGGATTTGGAAACTCAAGATTCATAATAAGATAAAATTCTTCTTGTGGAAGTGCTGCCAAGGAATCTTTCCTGTTAAAGGACTTGTGAAGCACGGGGGGTGGATTTAGATGTTATCTGTGAAGCTTGTGGTTTGGAAGAAGAGTTAATTGAGCATTTATTCTTTGAGTGTGGAAGAGCTAAAATCATTTGGAAGCTTGCACCAGTAAACTGGGATGGGCTGAAGGATAAAAGGATGCCATTTTTTGATTGGTGGTGTGAGATTTGCTTGATGAATTAGAGGGAGATTAATGAAGAAATAGTTGAGCTTACCACTTACTTGCTTTGGTGGATTTGGAAAACTAGGAACTTATGGAATTTTGAGCATATTTGGAGACCAGAGAAACTAGTAATTGAAAATGTTGTTTCTGACTGGTTGCAGTTTAAAGAGATTAAAGTTTGATTGATTTGGCTGGGGTGGTGTATGGCGGGCTACGGGGTGTGGGATATTGGTCTGATTTTTTTTTTGTGGTAGAGTTTTGTGGATAAAACTAGTGCCTTTTTTGCTGCTGTTGTCTTGGTGGAATCTGCTTGGAAGAAATTTTTGCTGATTTCTGCTGGGAAGACTGCTGCTTTTGGGATTCTGATGTGTGGGGTTATTTGAGTAGTGCTTGTACTTAGTTTTTCTGTTTTCATTTTGGCTCTAATACCTGTACTCATCAGTACTTTGGTCGATCTTCCTTGTTTTTTGATTTGTTTGCTGGTTTGTATTATCACCGCGCTTGGCCATCCAGTTGTGGATTGAGCTTTGATGTTTTCTTGGTGACATATTGTCATCAAGATTGATGCTGTAATTGGACTTTGTCCCTCATTGTTGTGTTGAATGGAAATCTTCTATCGTTTCAGAAAAAAAAAAGTGTTGGCCACAAATCACAATAAATTTCAAAACAGTTGGAAAATAAAATTTAGATTATTCTAAGTTTCGCATGATTGCACCTTATCCCCCCTTCCCCCCTGCCTGGCTCCACCTCAAATAGATACAATTAAATAGAGCTATCAAAATCAGCTTGGTTTAATAAAAAGGCCGACTTGGACTTTATTTTCATGGGCCCGAAATGGCCTGCGCCTATTTGGCTCAAAAAGTTGGGTCGGTCCACATTTTTTATGTGTATTTTCAAAGTATGAGTCCGGCTTCATCTCCAAAACTAGTGACCTGACCCGACAAAATCATGTCCCAGTCCAACTAACCCGATGTTTCCTTTGGTCGGATAGCCCATCACCGACCTGATCCATTGAATAGCTCTACAATTAAACGAGCACAAGAAAGTCAAGTTTGAAATTTAAATATTTAATCGATCACGGGTTCAAGATTATTAAAAGTAGATCAAACTCAGCTTGAAAATTTTCAAAATTCTACTTGATTTGTTTTATTTGTGCTCTAAATATCGTAAATATAGATTATAGAAGTCGCAACTTAACATTATGAAAACCACACAAATGTACCCTTTTCATTGCACATCAAGGCTATATTGATTATTGAGTTTTACAATTGGAAATATGAATGCTTACGAATTTTCAAGGTAAAATTGATTTTAGAATAATGATGTCTCCAATGTTATTTTGCCATGAAAAAAAGCCAAGTTCTCCAATGGCCCTGTACCAGGGTAAGTCGACAGTTGCACGCAAAATCCCACAAATGCCAATAAGACTAGACAACCTAAAAACACAGATATTAGTGAAAAACAATCAAATTGTGTGCACAAAGCAATAATTCATAAAGAGTAATTAATAAAAGGATGTCAATGGGTTGGGTATGAGTCGAGTTGGCTGGACCTTAGACCTGACCGGATAAGTTTCTATGGGCCAAATCCAAACTCACTGGGTAACTCTGGCTGCGATTGTTTATGAAACTTTTTTTTTTCGTTCCGCTAGAGAATTTTTTTTTACCGAAAATGTGAATGCTTAAATTTTTTTCCAGAAAAATACATTATTCACTCACTTTCTCTTTTCTTCCATCAATCACTTTTATTCATTTTTCAAAGAACCCATATAATCATCAATCATTATTACCATATTTTCCATAAATTCTACTATTCTCCCATTCACATATTTTTTGTAGGTCCCAAGGGGTGTGTTGTAAGGTTTAGAAGGGGATGTTGAATAAACCTTACCAAATTTTCACTTTTAGTCATTTTAAGAATTTTCAAAAGAGTTGACTCAAATCAGTTGTGACCTTGAGGGACAACTAAGTTGGCTATATTCAGCTAAGTTACCGACTCAACAGACTCGATAGAGTTGTTGATAATATAAAAGTAAATGCAGGAATGTAAGTGGTGAAAGTAAATTGACACACATAATTTATGTAGTGATTCGAGGATGAGGTAATTCCTCTAATCCACTCTCTTCCAACTCCTGGAGGAATCCACTAAGTAGCAGATCAAGTTACAAAGCAGTGAACAGTCTGGAGATAGCCTTGATCACACAGTTGGCTTCTCTTACGACTCAGCTTCTTCACGAGGTTGTTGCCTTGCTACTTCAGCTCACTTTCAAATTCTTGGATTTGTTCACACATCCCTCCAACAAACTTGAATCTCTTGGTTCGACCTTGAACCTTTCTACAATCCTTCAAAAAGTAGACCCATTTTTGATCTTCAAATATTTTCTCTTCAACTGGTTGAAGTTGTCTCTCCTTCACAGCGTGTGTTGGATCGAGTTTCTTCGAGTGTTAGGCTTGAGGAATATCTTGATAAACTTTGAGAATATTGCAGGTTAATTGCTTAATATTGCTTTGTTCTTGCTAGGTTCATGTAACTTTTTCTCAATTGCTTTCTCAACCTTTTATAGTGCACATTTGAAATTTGCCCGTTGAAGAGATAGACCAATTTCAAATGACACTTCTTTTTCGTTGGCTTGTCTTTTCTTGGTCTACAACACTTGTGATGTTGACCCTTCCTCGTATTAAATGGCTTCACAGCTTTACAGGTTCTGACACAAGATGCAGTGTTTCCCATTGACTTATTCCTTTTGCCTGGCAGCTTTGTCATATTACTATATCGAGTAATATCCTTGACTTCCTTCCAAAGGATCTAAGTCAGTTGTCTTGACTTGACTGCTGCCTTTGCCCCCTGTGACTTGAGTGTTCTCCAATCATAAGATTGACTCAACTATCACTTCAATTGATAGACTCTGCTTCTTAAGTTGACTTGACTGGCACTTCACACAACTGTTCTTCAGTCGAGTCCTTGTCTTCCTTCATGACCATACTCACCTGACATACAACAAAGTCTTCACTCTAGTCTGCAGTTGACATCTTGCATCCTTGACTTAGCTGACTTCACTCAGTTCTTCCAGTCCTATCTATTACAATACAGAATTATAAGAAAAATGGGATTCCAACTTCCTAGTTTAAGTTTTACATGGTATCATCAAAATCTAACAAATTAATTTTCCTAACAATTTCCCACTTTTTGATGATGCCAAAACTTAAAACAAACAAAATAAGTAAACAACAAACACAAACAGTGCAGTAATAAAGAATGTATGCTTTTGAATAATCATTTTATTGATCATAACATTCTTGTCCTTTACAAAGCTGTTTACAACAAGTAACAGAGCTATACACAATTGCATCTTTTCAACGTGTATCTAAGCTAAGTAACAAGAAGAATGAAAATTACAAGGAAATTCTTCGGAGCAACTATAAGAAAACTTACAACTATGTATTTACAAAAGAGTAAAATACATGAAGGGGTTCGCAGTACATTTCAACGCCTTTGCTGCTTCCTTCTTCTCTCTTCATCAGCAGCTCTCTTCCTATCTTCTTCAGCTCTTCTCTTTTTTCTTTCATTTTCTTCCTTCTTATTCTTCTCGTAGACACGCTTAGCAGCAGGGTCATCCCTTTGATGCATTTTCTCTCATTCGCGATTTACCGTTAGCAAGGTGATCGAATCCAGCCCAGTATATGAGACCCTTCTTCTATGGATCCACATACTTCACATCTTCTGGTCTTGGCCGTGGTTGACTGCTTCTCCCACTGCCACCATGTCTACCCCTTGTTGACTCAGCTTCCCTTCCTCTGGGAGTATATTGCACTGGAGCTTTTGACTTTCCAGCCGAGTGACTGTTGGAACTTAACTGCTTATCAGTCGACTGGCACAACTCAATTCCCTTTTCCCAGTACAAATCCCATGCTTGAGGTAGAGTCATATTTATAAAATAACCTTCTGCTTCTAGAGTTTGGAATTCCTCTAGAGATCTAGGCTCAGATCCAGCATCAGGTATAGAAAATTCGCTTGGGGGCTTTATTGCAGCATAATCCTTTCCGGTTGGAGGACTACCATACTGTTTTATGATTTCTTGAACACACGTTGATTGCTTCTCAACTATCTTCTCGAATGCAGCTTCAATGGCCTTTCTTGATTCTTTCATGGCCATCTCAGTTTTCTTTTCAACAAACAGCTCACTTGGTAACTTGCTAAGAGTGGAAACAGTGATGTCACCTTGCTGTGGGGTTTCAGCATACATGAGTTTCAAAGAAATCAAACTTCCTTCCCTCTCAGTTGTGTTACTTTTCTTCGTCTCCTTGTCACTCCGCTTCTCCTCCTTCAATCCCTTTAGGGCCTCATCTTCCCCCTTTTTGGCATCATCACCAAATGAAAGGGTTAGACCAGGGAACAGTCCACTAGGAAGGAAATCCAGTCGACTGATGGTTGAATCTTGCTTGATATCCGCTTTGTAGTGGGTTGTGCGACTGCGTAGCCTTCGACTCAGCTGTCACCAATTTTATCTATGTCATTAGAAGACTGAACTTTTGATTCATGTTGTCTAGTGATTTTGGCCTAGTGGTGCAGCTTAAACAACTCCATATCCGACTTATGCGAGGTTTCCATTTTGACCATATACTCCTAGTAGCGGACCAGCTCTGAGCGCATGGCAGTCTGCTGTGCAGCCCATTCCCTTATTCGAACAATAATCCCTCTCAAATCAGTAGTGTAGGTTGTATCCCGATTGTCCAACACATTTTTTCACTTCTTTCAAATAAGAGTTGTACCCATATGGAATTGAAGATCTAGAGATGCCTGGTGGCATTACATCTTCTCAATCTCTTCACAGATTGTCTTGAAGGCATTATGAAACTCAGCTGTCGAAGCCGACTCTACTTTTGGCCACTTTGCATCAAAATCAAAGTTCATTGGCACAATCAAATCTACGGGAATGATGGTCTTTTCCTGCACGGTATACTTCTCTTGTTCTCTGGAAGACTCAACTCCCATGTCTGGCAATTTAGCATTGAAGGGAAATATATCCTCAAAAACATCATCTCGAACAAATGGAATCTCCGAAGGTCCACGCTGGGGAGCCTTTCTTTGTTCTTGATGCATTGTACCACTATCTCGCCTTGGGCATTTGCAAAAGATCATTGTTGGATATCGCAGCACTGCGAGCTCATGAGGAGTTTGTTGGAGTCGTTACTGCTGCAGTTGTGGTAGCCTGTGCAATTGACTCTGTTTCAGCTGGAGCAGTTGTAGGGATCTACTCAACTGACTGAGCCACAACTGTCTTAACAACTTCTTCGATCTCATTGAGTTTTTCCTTTTGAGTTACCATGTCCTCAACTGTCTCCACAACATCATCGGAGTTTGATGTGGCCTGGGGTGATGCATCATCAAAGTTGAATCTCATAGGAGCTTTTTTATCACTGACATTGCTCCGAGATTTGAGAACATCCTCAACCTTGTCCATCATTGAATCTTCATGGTGTGTGGACTCGGCTACATCATCAGATCCCAGAAATGATGTGTCGATGTGTTCTTGGGAATCACGAAGGGCGCTGATCTCCTCTTCTGCAGCAGCTCCTTCAACTTGAGGAATGTTCTATTGTTCCGACTCTTTACCTAAGGAAGTCTCAACCTTCTTTAGGCCTTCGTTACCCCCAGTAGTCTCAACCATTGTGGGGCCTTCGACAATCCCTTCGACAGACTCAGCTGTCTTGGGGTTTTCGATATTGGCATCCTTCGGAGTTTCAACTCCTAGGATTGCACTTTCATGGCCAAGAGTAACAACTCCCATGGCCACACCATCTTTTGCCTTGGCTGCAACATCAGCTTCATCAGCCTGCATATCAGAGGAAATCTTAGTTGAGACAGATTCAACTATCCGAGCGTCGTTAATTTCACTCTGCTTCTCAGTTGTGTTCTCTCATTCTCCTCCAAACTTCATTGAGTCATCTCCCATAGCAACCTCCGACCCTGCTGTGATGGAGAGAGTTTCATCCTCAACTGGGGCACCAGCTGAGTGAACGACAATGGGGTTACTCAGCTCCTGAGACACGACTGTAGTTCCCTTTGAATAGTCAGTCGTTGGGCAAGTGTCTCAACACCTTCTTCAGGGATAGGCTTGGATTGGGTGCCCACATTCCCAACTTCATCGCCAATTTCCCTAGAGCCATCTTCAGACTGCACGGGGGATGTGGTCGCTGCAATAATAGAAGTAATCTCTTGTGCCACTCCCAATGGACCAGTCCGAGGAGAGACTTTGGAGGACTCTCCTGGACCTTCTTGAAGGTTCTGCTTGTGCATGGCTCGCGATTCTCTAGTGGCCTACTTTAACTCGGTCTTTTCGACTACAACAACTGGGTCCATCTCCTCATCGATGCTGTTAGTGGACTCCACAAGATGTTCATGGGTCCCCATGTGCAAACATATCTTGGATTACTCCAAGGCTTTAGCTCTCTCTTGGGCCTTCTCCTTCTCATTCTCCTTAATGGCCCTAAGAGCATCCGTGGAAAACTCTTCATCCAGGGCTTGATGGATGGTTACATCTCCAAGGAAACGTAGAAGTTCCTCTTCTTCATCGATAAACTCCGGGCGAGTAAACTATTTTCTAGAGTAATCGAGTTTCCAGTTCCTCCAATTCCTTAGCCTTGTCTGAATGTCTGGATAGACTGGAGAGTACATAATAAGATCATCATCATCATTCTCTCCGGCCTTTAGAATAGTGGTTAATGGAGCTTGTTCCTCCTCAGATTCAACTGCATCAGTCTGAGGGGGTGAGACAACCTTTTCTTCCTGGGTCTTGTCTGTCTCTGCTCCTTCTACCTCCGCAGCTGTCTCCCACACAGCTTGGTCTTCAATACCCTGCTGATCAGCATCAACAGTCTTCTTGGACTTATTCACTTTCTCCTGAGACTGCTCCTCTTGAGCATCGTCAGTCTCAACAATCTCTTCCGGCTGAGTACCAGACTCGGCTGTCTTCTCTAGTTCGGACTTCTTGAACAACCGTCTTCTCTTTGTGGCAACCAGTGGAATATCTGGTTCCACTTCTTCAGGCTCTTCAAGGGTGAAGGCTTGTGTTTCAATAGAGGTTTTCTTCGATGCAGCTGACTTTCTGGACTTGGCAATGGGCTTCTTCTTCATGACTGGTGAGGAAGGTAGATGTTCCTCCTTAATCTCTACTGCGGGGGCAGGGGCATCGGCTGCTCGGGCAGGTGCTTTAGGTTTGGCTGCATGGGCAAGTGGTTTCTTTGTCTTGGCTGTTGGGGCAGGGACAGGCTTGGCTGTCGTAGCTTCTTCTTGGAAATCGACTTCAGGAAGAGAGTTGGGGAGGTCTCAGCTGTGTCTTCGGCTGGGTCAACTGATTCCCCCTCACTTGTATCTACCTTCCTCGCATGGGCTTTCTTCTGCGCTCCAGAGAGGTTTGCCTTGAACATCCTCTTGTTTGCATGGAAAGGTTGTCCATGGCATAGTGCAACCCCCTTAACTTCCATCAAGCGGCCAATGACAAGGCCATATCCCAGTGAGCATCCAAAAGTCCCATCCTCCTTATAGGACTTGTTGATCATATTATGGCACACTCGGCTGAAGACAAACACAGCCCAGTTCACCTTCTTGTCTTGCATAATCGCAGCCATCACAATCAGCTTAGTCCGAGATAGCTGATTGAAGCTTCCAAACTTCATATCTATGCATTTGGATACGATGTCCACCAACTTATGGTAATCTTCCTTTAGAAAATATTTCTTAGCTGTATACACAGCTTTAGCAGCATACTCCGACTTTGCAACTTCCTTCCAAGCTGCAGCCAGATTGACATCCTTCTCAGCGATGTCCTTCAATCCTTCAGAGGGCAAGAGACAGTGCTGAGCAATGTCCTTTGCAGTTATCTTGATGGCTTTGCCGTGGACGAATGAGTGAATCTTATTGTCATGCACCTCAGCGCTTACGTAAAACATTGCGACTTCTTCCAAATAGGTATAAGTGAACTGCATCAAGAGAAAGTCCTTCAGACTAGACTTTTCCAGCTTTTTTGCGATCTTCTTCACCAGGGAATCATCAACGCCCTGCTTGATCATGCCCTTAAAATCCACAGACGTTCCTGAGTGGATTTTCTCTGAAAGCTTGACGAAATCGTGAGAACCAGCCATTTTCAGAACTTTTGACCAATGAAAACACAAAAAACTTGATTTCGAAAAGTAGGGTTTTGAACTGTTTTGCTAGAGAAAACTTGCTTGTTTGCTGAAGACGAGAGTTTGTGTGAGTAGAGATGTTAAACGGGCCGGGCCCGGCGGGTCAGCCCATTTAAACCCCAATAAAAACTGGGTTAGGGCCTCTAAATGCTGGCTCGTTTAAATCCGGGCCTTTTTGGCCAGGACCGGTCCAGTTGCTAAACGGGCCAGCTCGCCGGGCCACCGGGCTGGCCCGACATCCCTTTTTTTTTTTTTGGTATTTTTGAATTTTTGTTTTTCAAAATAAAGGATTGGTAAATAAAGGGATAACAAAATTTACGTAACATTTCCTAAGAAATATATTTTTATAGTGACTTAAAATGTAATCAATTATGATGATTTAAAATGTTATATAATTTATATCTCTCTAATAAATACAATACTATAATCTAAAAAGTTTAAAATTTTCATGACTTAAATGTGACAATTAATTTAAACTTTATGCAAATAATTATAAAGATGAATTTGTTGTATTTTGAGATTCCAACTTATCTCACGCATAAACATTGAACATCAAATTGCGTTTTATCATTATTTATATTTATTTAATTTTTTGACAAAAATCAAAAGGTATTAAGAAAATATTCATTATATATTGTTTATCATTCTACGTTGTAGTTTGTTGTTTCTATTTTGATTTTAGAAATGAGTTTTTGCACATATTTTTGTTTTAACTCTTCTTGCAGTAAGTATGTTCTTAAAGTTTCAAAGCCTTTGACGATAATGATGATGTTTGATTATATTTGAATTTTAAGACTTTATCCTTGTAATGCAACATAAAAAAACTGTGCAATTTAGTTTTGCATATTTAGTTTGATTGTTATATTGTAACACATGCTTTAGTATAAAAATTAGATTTAAATAAAAAAAATTGGCTGGTAGCCCGTTAGTGGTCCGTTTAGCCCGAAGCCCGCTAGGGTTAGGGTTAGGTTCGTAAAATTCTAGCCCGCATAGTAGTGGCCCGTTTAGCCCCAAGCCCGTTAGGGCTGGTCCTATAGGGCTAGGGCCAGCCCGTTTAACATCTATATGTGTGAGGAGAGAGAAAATGAATTTTCGAATATATGGGACATGAAAGGACGGTTTTCAGAATTTGAAAAATTTGATCAAAATCAGCGGTCAAGATTAAGCCTTCAAAACCACATTAAATTCCCCACATTAAATGTAGCAACATTTATATTCAATCATATATTTTATTGTGCAGCTTTTGTACTAACAATCACAATTACGTTGACGTCATCCTTAAAAATATTCTCGTTTGAATAAAACGACTGTGTTTTTTTCACTTAGCTCATAAATGATTCAGCTTCTTCCAAAGTGACTCAACTTTGCTTCTCTCTTCACATAACATCATTCAGCTGTGTGCTAACTCGATACAGCTGACTTCCCGACTAGGCTGTTTCACTTGGCTGAAATGTGAAACTTGCTTGTTTTCCATTCTCCATTCTTCTGCCTCTGCTGATTGAGTCTTCTGAGTATGCTAACTCAGATCAATTTTTTTGAGCTCTTCAAACATTGATTCACGTAAAGGCTTTGTGAATATGTCAGCTAACTGCTTATTAGTTGAGACGTATTCCACAATGATGTCTTTCAACATGATCTCTTATAAAATGATATCTGACATCAATGTGCTTTGTTCTTGAATGCAACATTGGATTCTAAGTGATTGCAATGGCACTAGTGTTATCACACATAATTGGAATCTCTCTTTTCTTCAATATCATAATCTCTCAGCTGCTGTCTCATCCATAAGATTTGGGCACAACATCTGCCCGCAACTATGTACTCTGCTTCAGCTGTGGATGTACCTATTGAATTTTGTTTCTTGCTGAACCAAGAAACCAATCTGTATCCAAGCAATTGACATGTACCTGCAGTACTCTTCCTATCAACTCTACATCCAACATAGTCTGAGTCTGAGTATCCTACCAGTTTGAATCCTCCTTCCTTTGGATACCATAAGCCAACTTATTGGCATCTCTTCAAATACCTTAGGATTCTCTTACCTGCAGTCATGTGACTCTCTTTTGGTGAAGATTGAAATGTGGCACATACACCTACTGCAAAGATGATATCTGGCCTGGTTTTTGTAAGATAGAGCAATGATCTAATGAAGGCTCTATATCTGGTTTGATCAACAGCTTTGCCATATGCATCTATGCCCATCTTGACTGATGTATTCATAGGAATTTTCACAGAAGACTTCTCTTCCATACCAAATTTCTTCATTAAATCTTTGGTATACTTAGTTTGGCTTATGAAGGTTCCATCCTTCAATTGATGGACTTGAAGTCCTAAGAAGAAAGTCAGCTCTCTCATCATGCTCATCTCAAATTTGCCTTGCATGAGGTTTGAGAATTTGTCACACAGCTCTTTGTTTGTAGATCCAAAAATGATGTCATCCATATATATTTGAACAAGCAGTATGTGAATCCTGAAGAGTGTTCCATCAACCTTGCCTTTGGTGAATCCATTGTCAATTAGAAACTGAGACAATGTATCATACCATGCTCTTGGTGCATGTTTCAATGCATACATTGCTTTCTTGAGCTTGTAGACTTTATCTCCAATAGTTTTTTGCTCAAAACCTGGAGGTTTTTCAACATAGACTTCCTCTTCTAACAGTCCATTTAGAAATGCACTCTTCACATCCATTTGATGCACAGTGAATTCTTGTGTGCAACATAAGTAAGAAACATCCTTATTGCTTCCAATCTGGCAACAGGAGCAAAAGTTTCATCAAAATCTATACCTTCTTCTTGGCAATACCCTTTGGCTACCAATCTTGCTTTGTTTCTTACAACAAATCCTTTCTCATCCATCTTGTTTCTGAATACTCACTTAGTATCAATAACATTTTGGTGAGTCGGCCTTTGAACTAATTCCCATACTTTGTTTCTTTCAAACTCATTCAGCTCTTCTTGCATGGCCTGAATCCAATGTGTGTCTTCCAACGCTTGAGACACATCCTTAAGCTCTATTTGGGAAATAAAACAAGTGAACATTGTTTCATGTTGTGCTCTGGATCTGGTTCTTATGCCAACTCTAACATCTCCAATGATTAACTCAGGTGGATGGCCTCTCAGCCATCTCACATCAGGTTGGAGTAAGTCTGCTGGATTCAGCCGTCTCGCAGCTAAGTTGTCTTGAACAACTTATTCATCTTCATTCAACTATACACCTTCCAGCTGTCTTTGAGATTTAGCTATCTCATCATCATCAGGGTTGAGTCCTCTCATATCTGCTTCAATATAAGGATTTTTCTGCATAGTTAGCTGATTCAGCTTATCATCTAACTCATCAATGTCATCTCCATTCACATTAGGTTCATAAAAAACCACATGGATAGACTCTTCGGTGACCATAGTCCTCTTGTTCAACACTCTATAGGCTTTACTCTTAGTTGAGTATCCCAAACAGATACCTTCATTAGCTTTATCATCAAAAGCCTTCAAATTATCCTTGCCATTATTAGGGATGAAGCATTTACATCCAAGTATCTTGAAATATCCAATATTTGGCTTTCTCCTTGTCCAAATCTCATAGGGAGTCTTGGTCAATTGTCTGTTAATCATGCATCTATTTTAAGTATAGCATGTTGTATTTATAGCTTCAACCCAAAATCTCTTAGGCAATCCAGCTTCAGCTAACATTGTCCTTGCAGCTTCCTTAAGAGTTCTGTTCCTTCTTTCAGCTACTCCATTATGTTGTGGAGTCTTTGCTGCTGATAACTCATGAGTAATACTATTTTCAACACAATACTGAGTTATTATTCCATTGACAAACTCAGTTCCCCTGTCAGAACTTATCTTTATAATGGTTTGACTCTTCTCATTTTGAACTCTTCTCATCAGCTGAGGCAACATCTGCAGTGTTTCATGCTACAACTTTAAAGTTGCAAACCCAAGTGCATGTTGTCTCAAGTAATAAATTTCTCGGGAGTCCAAGGTCGATCCACAGGGAAATTGATGGAAGTTTACAGGGGTATATCTTATTTAAGTGATGAGTAAATAAATTTTTAACTAGTAAGAATATATTTTTTTACAAGAAATTTAATTAATAGAAATGTTGAGGATTAGGGATTCACTCTTGATTTTGGATAAAGGAATGATTATATTTTCTTACCTCTTAGATTGCCACTATTGGAATCCATACACAAAAAAGGTTCCAATGGGAAGATATTATACATATAAATCATGCAATGAGGTAATCATGTTGTATCATCAATTAGAATTTATCTTATAACACCAATACTTGTTTATGGGATCAAGTATTTATATATTCTTTCGTCTACAACAAATCAAGGTATCCAAATTAGTAGTCGGTTGAAATAAAATCAGACATTTAACTAAATGGAACCAAATATTTGTTGTGCCAATAGATATACATAAATCAAAAACACCACCAAACAAAAAGGTATAAGCTAAAGACAAATTGATGATACAAACAATGAAATTTAATACGAATCTACAATCATTCATTATCCTTCATCAAGAGTTTCACCCTATTTCCTCAAGAAAATAAACTTAGAATAACATGAAGAAAGTAGAGAAAATAAAACATTGAAGAAAAACTAAAGCAAACATTTTGTAAAATACTAGAAATCTTACTATAATTTAAGAAAAACAAGAGAAAAAAATTCTTTTGAACTTTCTAACTCTAACTTTCTCTACATAGAACTTGCTCTTGGCTAATGCTAATGCCCTCTTTATATAGCCAAAACAAAATTAATTTACAATTATTTTATTCTTTATTTTTATTACAAGTAAGAAAATAAGGAAATCAACACCAACTTTGCCACCTTTTTTGACTGGTCATTTTGTCCATGATATCAGCCATCTTTGCTCAATTTTCTTCTACAAATCAATTATCACATGTGTTAGCTTGAATTTTCAACTAATTTCATTAAATTCCAACAACCATGGGCCAAGATATGATTGAATAGTTGATATGTGGTTGGCATACGGGATTGACTAGTGCATCAACCTCTTGGATTTTTTATAAATTCAACAAATCCGAATCTGACTTTGGGGTCTTCATCAATGTTGTAGCTCTATGATTTGTACATACTCAATAAACATTTCAGATACAAATAACTTGTATTTTCTGAGTTATGTCCAAAATACCAAACTTGGTTAAGTTTGGAAATTAAATGAGCAACCCTTCAATCTTCATTTTATGATGAATTTTTGATCCAAGAAAATATCATTCCAAACTTTTGGTAGCTCTATTTGCCTTTTTAAAGTATTTTTACTTTGTCTATTTGAGGACTGTTCTGAATTTCTTCTCAGTTGTTCTTTCAGCATACTCTATTTTTTTCTTTCCTTTCCCTTTATAACCAAGGCCAGTATGATTGTGATTGTGCTTTGGTGTGAATGTGGGTGCAGAATTTGGTGTTTTGGGTTTTTTGAATCCTTCATTGCTTGAAGATCCTTTTTCCAAAATCACTCTTGGAGTTTGACTATGCACAAAGAAATTAAATCGTATGCATATCTTATCTCCACATTCTTTTTGACTCATAATAAGTTCATCCAATGATTTGGATGCTTTTGTAAATGAGACAATCACATTTTTGAGATCTTTTTCCCTCTTTTCTGTAGCGACTAACTCTGCTATGATCTTGGCATTTTCAGCCTTCAGCTTAGTGTTCTCATCAGCTATTTGGCTCAGAGTACTCAACTCTTTTGTCAGCTTTGAGTTTTGGCTTTTAAGCTGGTTGTTTTCCTCATTTAAAAGTGTGTGAGAGGTTTTAATGTGCTCAAAATCTTTCATCATTTTGCCCAATGAATCATAAAGATCTGTGGATGATGAAGTGTGTGTATCACAGTCACTATCACCTAAATCATAATGAGATGAGTTAGAATGTACCTCATTTTCTTGATCTTGTTCTTTGGCCATGAGGCAGATCAAAGTCTCTTCCTCTGTATCACTTGAGTAGTCAGTTTCACTACTATCTGAGTTTGTTGCTTCTTTGCACTTGGCTGGCTCAGCAGTCTCAACAGCCAACATAACTTTCTTCTTTTCTTGTCTTCTTTCCCTTAAGACTTTTCTTTCTTCCTCATTTCTATACTTGTTGACTGGTGGATATGAACAGTCAATGATAAAATGTCCTGGTTGTCTGCAATTTTAATACAAGTTCTCAACTCTTTGATCAGCTCTGTCGGTCCTTTGATTATCAGCTCTCTGATTTTCAGCTCTCTTGGGTGGCCTGTCCTCCCTTACTTTGGAGGGTGCTGAATATCTTCTAGAGGTTTCACCCTTGTTCTTTTTATAGTTCTTATTAAAGAACTTATTGAATATTTTACCATGAGGGCAATTTCCTCCTTGTCAATGGTTTTCTTTGGCTCAGCTCTTTTCCCTTTACTGGCCAATAATGCAGTTGTCTTTGGTACAGTTGTTTTCCCTTGCTCTTTCCTTCTCAGCTCAAACTCATAAGCTTTAAGGTATGAGAATAGCTCACGATTGGATGTTTTTGAGAGGTCTATTGAATGTCTCAGTGCCATGACCTTCATTTCCCATTCAACTGGGAGGGCTCTTAATATGTTCATACACATCTCCTTCTGAGTGTATTCTTTCCCAAGAGCTGAAAGCTCATTTGTTATCTCTATATATCTGGCATCCAACTGATCCAGAGTTTCACTTGCTAGCATTTTAAAATTTTTAAATTTCTGAACAACAATAGTTAATTTATTCTCTTTAATTTGTTCTGATTCTTCACAAATTAGGGTTAACTTTTCCCAGATTTCTTTGGCTGATTTGCAAGACTTGATTTTGTTGAACATCGCATTGTCCAACGTCTTGTAGAGTATATCCTTAGCCACATTGTCCAGGTTATATCTCTTTCGATCTTCATTTGTCCAATCTGTGCGTGGTTTTTCAACCATGGCTAGTCTAGCCTCAGCAGCTTCTCCTTCAGCTGCAGGTACTACTCTTGCAGCAGTGTTGACTTTGTGTATTTGCAATGGCCCATCCTCTATCACAAGCCACATTTCATCGTGTAAAGCAGATAGATGAGCATGCATACGAATTTTCCAGTCATCAAACTCTTCCACAGTAAACATTGGAATACGAGTTAGATTTGCTTCCATGATAATAACTTTGCTTAAAAGATGAAAGACTTTGAAAAAACACAAGTGCTAAAACCTTTGAAAAAGATTGAGATCTAGTTCGGTAACCAGTGCGGAAGGCTCAATTAACCAACCACTATGATACCACTTGTAGGTCCAAGGGGTGTGTTGTAAGGTTTAGAAAGTGGGGGGGTTGAGTAAACCTTACCAAATTTTCACTTTTAGTCTTTTTAAGAATTTTCAACAGAGTTGACTCAAATCAGCTGCGTCCTTGAGGGACAACTAAGTTGGCTATATTCAGCTAAATTATCCACTCAACAGACTCGATAGAGCTGTTGATAGTATAACTCGGCTGCTTAAGCTAATACTTAACTTTAGTTGATTTGGTTTTCAACATCGGAGGACTTAACACCATTTGATTAAATTTAAGCTTATTTTTAACACTTGTTTCAGCACTTTGTTATTTATCAATTGGATAGAAGACATATCTAACAACATATATAAAAGTAAATGTAGGAATTTAAGTGCTGAAAGTAAATTGACACAAGTAATTGTTATAGTGGTTAGAGGATGGGGTAATTCCTCTAGTCCACTCTTCTCCAACTCCTGGAGGAATCCACTAAGTAACAGATCAAGTTACAAAGTAATGAACAGTCTGGAGACAGTCTTGATCACACAACTGGCTTCTCATGCGACTTAGTTTTTTCACGAGGTAGCTGTCTTGCTACTTTAGCTCACTTTCAAGTTCTTGGATTTGTTCACACAACCCTCCAACAAACATGAATCTCTTGGTTTGATCTTGAACCTTTCTACAATCCTTCAACTTAGAAAGTAGACCCCTTTTTGATCTTCAAATGTTTCCTCTTCAACTGGTTGAAGTTGTCTCTCCTTCACAGCGTATGTTGGATCGAGTTTCTTCGAGTTTTAGGCTTGAGGAATATCTTGATAAGATTTGAGAATATTGCATGTTGATTGCTTGAATATTATTTTGTTCTTGCTAGGTTCAGGTAACCTTTTCTCAATTGCTTCCTCAGTCTATTATAGTGCACATTTGAAATTTTCCCGTTGAAGAGATATGCTAATTTCAAATGACATTTCTTGTTCGTTAGCTTGTCTTTTCTTGGTCTGCAACACTTGTGATGTTGACCCTTCCTCGTATTGAATAGCTTCACAGCTTTACAGGTTCTGACACAAGATGTAGTGTTTCCCATTGGCTTATTGTTTTTGCATATTTCTGGGCCAAACACTTTAAGACCTGGCAGCTTTGTCATATTACTATATCGAGTAATATCCTTGACTTCCTTCCAACGGATCTAAGTCAGTTGTCTTGACTTGACTGGTGCCTTTGCCCCTTGTGACTTGAGTCTTCTCCAATCATAAGGTTGACTCAACTATCACTTCAACTGATAGACTTGGCTTCTTAAGTTGACTTGACTGACACTTCACACAGCTATTCTTCAATCGAGTCCTTACCTTTCTTCATGGCCATACTCAGTTGACATACAACAGAGTCTTCACTCTAGTCTGCAGTTGACTTCTTGCATCCTTGACTTAGCTGACTTCACTTAGCTCTTCCAGTCTTATCTATTATAATACAGAATTACAAGGAAAATGGGGTGTCAACTTCCTAGTTTAAGTTTTAAATGGTATCATCAAAATCTAACAAATAAATTTTCTAATATTTTTAACTACCAATTATATTCAATTATTGTTACCCATTTTCCCATAAAACAACAAGTATGTGTTTGATTCAATCTGAATCGCCCATATGTGTATTCTATTAACTCAGAGATATAATGTTCTTAAATGCTTTGAATATAAATGGTTTCCACAAAACCATTCTTAGTCATAAGTGAGAGTATTTATAGGAACCAAGATTCTATACATGTTATGCTATACATGTTATGCTACTAAGTATATGCTTAATCATCACTGAAATGAGTTGTCCAACTATTGTCTTGGTCCTAACAAAATGGTTGTGAGACAGGTGATTTGAGAGAGATTTGATGGGCATTAACTACTCACATGCATTTAATGTGAACAAACCCCCCTATTAAGGATTCGTCAGGTCTAGTTGTTTGGGTCGGGGTTCCCGTCATGTTTTTTAGAGTGGGCCTACAGGTCGAACTTCCATCCCTTAGACATTTCTTAAATTGGTCTGTAAATGTCAGACCAGGTGCCACACAAATAATATAGCCTTGAAACAAAAACTTTCTTAAAAGCCAAATGGAAATATACATAAACCTCATATTAGTATTTCATAACACCAATATAAAAGAAGTTTTTTTTATAAATATAAAACAGTCGAGTTAAGCTAAATATTAAACTATTAAACTTATTTAAACTTTGATCGAATTTCAATAATTATATTTGCGCATGATTCAGTTAAATTAATTTTTAATCGAGTTGAACACACATTAAACTCAAGTAACTTAATTTTCTACATATATCTTATATATCTTTTTACTAATAAATTGAGCACGTCCAAATTTTATTTATTATTAAACAAAAGAAAAATCAAAATTGATTAACTATATTTACCGTACTAAATTAAAAATCAATTTCTGTCGACTAAGCTTCTTTACCTTTCAGCCCTAAATATCCCCGAAATTGCAATTAACATTCTCAATGGCAATGGACCTAGGGTGGCAAGTCGTCCGTGTCGGGCCTTTATCAGGTTGACACGATAACAACATGATACAATGAACTCAAACCCCAACATGACACGATAAGTTTATCGGATCTAAAATTTAAAACCCTAACACGATACCCTATACACGAAAAGCACGACGCGATAAGCACAATAAGCAAAACAATTAAACTTATTCAGTCAGACCTCTGTTAGGCCTGTTTTGCCATTAATTAATAAAAATATTATTACTATTTTCATATTTGATACTTAGAACACATATAATAAACTAACAATACAAATAGTTAAGTACAAATAGTCAATTACCAACACAAATGATAAATTACCAACGCTTAAAAAGTTGTTGTGCCCGATAGTGGCCTAGTTTTAACGTGCCTTATCGTGTCAGCCCAACAACAACCTGAACCCAACAAGTCCCAACCCAAATCCTATAATTTTGTGTTGTGTTCGTGTCGACCAATCGTGTCGTACTTCAAATTGTCATCCTTAAGTGGACCCAGTTAGGACTGAAAAACAAACAAACTTGCTTATAATTAACTTGGGATCAATCGTTAAAGCTCGGTTCATTAATATAACGAACCAGATTTGAACACAATTTTCCATTCGATAATATGTAAAGCTCGGTTCGACTCGATTAATAAAAAGAATAAAAATATATAAAAATATTAAGTTACTCAAGCTCTCAATTTATGTTCAACTCAAATAGAACTCGTTAAAGCTCATCAATTCAATTAATAATCAAACAAAATTGAAGGAGAATTTTTTAAGTTCAACAAAAATTCAAGCAAATCTTTTATTAGCTCGCCTTACACGCTAGTAGTGTGGAGTTGATATCCATTTTTTCCATTTTCCAATCTCAATCTGCTGCTCTACTTGCACACACAACAAAAAGTTACCAGCAATTCGCGATACGCTATCTCAAGTCTCAACCCAAATGGCCGCCAGATATCCACTCATAATCCCGTGATTATCCACAGCCCATCACTCAGAAACCTGTGGAAAAATTCGGGTCTCTATCTATGGCATCAGTGTCGTCACTGGTCCCTGTTCTTTGCTCTGCAAGAACAACAACTCCACGAACCAGGAAGAATGACCCCAACAGAATTAGTAAAAGTGTCAGCCCAAACAAGAAGCAAAAACTGAGTAAAAATGGTGGTGGATTGGGGAATATTGTGGAAGTGGTGCAGAAAGACGTAGCGTTTTTGAAAGCGGGTTTCAGCAAAGGATTGCGATGGGCTAACAACGCATTTCGAATTCCCGAGGTATCCAAGTCGGTTGAGGATTTGATATGGCTGCGGAATATAGAGGATCCGCAAGCGTCTTTATTTCGGTTTCCATCCTGGCCTCAGCCTTACTATCCAGGTAGTTGATAATGTGGCACTTTATTGTGGTTTCAAGTAGTGGCTGGAGATGATGTTGTTTCGTAGTTACACTAAGAGAGAGTAGTTTTGGGAAGTAAAGTGCTGCTTTAGATAATAGAATTAGGAAAGTATTCCCAAGAGAAATTGGATAGCAGTTATTTACTTGTAACATATTTTTTATTTATTAAATATCAGTGTAGCACCTTGATTTGATTTTTGAATTCTTATACTCTGTATTTCTTGAATTGGGAAGAAAGTAGAAATTTTGTGTAGTGATGATGTACAAAATGTTTTGATCATGTGGGTTGTAGTTTAGGATTTAATCCAGCAGGTGCTACTTGGGCAATTTTTCATAAAGGATTCGATATGATTTTAGCTAGCCTTACCTTTTAAGGAATATAAATATGAACCAAACAGTCCTTTTGACATGTGGAAGTTGGTTTATGCATAGCCAGTGGCGGACGCAAGATTTGAGACTTGGGGGAGGTAAGAGCGAAAGGCTTGAGGATCAAAGGAACAAAACCTATATTTGAAGACATTTGCAAGACTTTTTTCTCAATATTTTGTGGGGACAAATGTATTTATTCCCTTAACTTGTACATAAATATAGACTAATAGCAACTAAATTAAAGAAGAATAAAAATTTGGGGTTGGGGGCAGCAGCCCCCTCATGCCCCCTGGATCTGCCGTGTGCATAGCGAAAGTTAATCGTTTACCCGTTATGTTGTGCTCTGCCTTGCTCAGGTAGGTCGCGTATATTTTGGCATGTCCATAGATATGTCTAGTGAATCTGATCAAGTGTAGCTTGATTGGAACTCATGCTAGGATCGGCTTGAAAATTATTTAACTGAAAGTACGAATTTCAAGCAAACTTAAGCTTCCTGACAATTGTGGAATGAATATATTGATCAAACTGAATTTGTTGTAAGACATTAAGAGCTTCAATAATATCTTTTTACCTGAATTTTTGTAAATCACTTGTTGCATAAAAGATAATCCAGATGGTGATGATGATGAAGAGCACAAAATTCTGCGATTTTGATTTATTGATTATGAGTGATTGCACATCAGCTTTTGTTTTGTTCGTGTAAAGAAGAGATTCAGAAGACACACAAAACCAATCTAGCAGAAACTGTTCTATGCATTTCCGTTACTGTTGTTTTCAAACATATATGGGGTTTTTAATTTCATTAAGATTGAGATTCTGTTTGTGTTTACCTGCTTCCTTTATACAACTTGAGAAATTTATAAGAATTCACTTTGCTTTAGAAACTAGCTATCTGAATATAATTCTTTTTCTTGTTTTTGAAGAGCTCTCCGGTGTTGATTTGTTTCTGGCTGATCTCAAAGCCATGGAGGTTTATGTTGGCTACTTTTACTATCTATCGAAGATGTGGACAAAGCCTCTTCCTGAAATTTATGATGCAGAGAAAGTTACAGAGTATTTCACCTTGAGGCCTCATGTAGTGACCCTTCGACTTCTTGAGGTAATAAATGTGCTTTGGCACTCTGTGGAGTTATTAGTTTAAGTTGGAAATTGAGTTTTTCTTTGGTCTCTTCATGCTGATATTAAGATCTTTAAGTTGTTCTGAGGGGATAAAATGCCTAAACTGAAACTTGATTCTTGGTCTTCTATAACTTTCGCGTACTTTAACAAACTCAAGTCTTTGTTTCTCAATTTACTGTGATTTTTCAATGTCAAATGCTTTTAAATTTGCCTAAAGTGTGAAATTGAGTCTTTGCTCTCCTCATTCAATGCAGAGACTTGAGTCTTGGTCTCTTTATTGGAAGTACTGCATACATTTAACTCGAGTCTTGTTTCTTCAACCCAGTCGTCATGCATTATTCAGGCTCTACAAAGATATATTCTTTTGACTGTTCAATATCAATTGCTTTTAGATGCACAGGGGCCAGGCTTCAATATAGAAGGCATGGCATTCAAGTTAGAAGTTTTTAGACTCAAGGGAATCTCAATGAATGAAAATGACCTTTTCACGCATAGGAGTTCCTGCTCTAAGAGAGCACTAACGAACTTAATTCTCCAGTTTATCAAAAGTTCAAAATGCCTTGCTAGTCCTTTTTTAGTTGTCTTGATGTATTTTTTATGTTCTTGTGAGAATAAAAATGAAAAAGTTGTTCTGAAGAAACTTGTTTGTAGGCACCTGTGGCTTTTTCGAAGATTATAGGATGTATTGTCATTGACAAAGTAAGGTTTACATTGATGCAATCTGATTTCATGATGAACACTGATGACATAAAGGCATGAACTCCTTGCTAGGCTTATATCTTATCTTTTGCCAGGCGCTTATTAGGTGTGAAGTCATTTTAACAGAACTCCTCTTTGATTTTGCTCCTCCTACAAGTTTGAACTCGGCAATCTAGATCTGGATAGCCAAAGATATGATAACAATCAAACTAATATCGAAATAATTTAAACCAAATTAAATATGACGTTAGCACCCTGCTCCATGCAGCATGTCCTGCAACTGTCTTTCTAGATGTACTCAGAAACAGAAACATAAGTGGTCTTGATCATTGGATTTTGATTACTGATATAAACTCAAGAGTTTTGGAAAATCTTGACTTCTATGTTGGACTTTATTGTAGGGTTTTTTTTGGATTAAGGGGTTAACAGACCAAATGTTTATGTTGCTGAAATTGTCAGAAGAATAAGAATAGCAGAAGAAAATAAAACAGAAAGTTTAAGGGAACAGTAAATAAGAATCTTGGCATTAAGAACCAATTCCATAGAATATCTAGGTCCATAACGATCAACACTACAAGAAGACAAGTGTGAATAGACCAAATGAACTTCTCCTAGAGAATAGAGGTGATATTCTAAACTAAAGAAAGTAAGGATATAATTTCCTTATTGTTTGCTAAAGATTATTCTTGACCAACGAAAGTCCTTCATTGTTTCTTTTAAAGTCCTTCATTGTTTCTTTTAAAGTCCTTCATTGTTGAGTACATGGTTGACTATGGACAAATATAAATAATTGACCTTGTGTATATGTTCCAGATCACACTCTTTTCTTGTCAGGCCATGCCATATGAAGCAATTTGGTTGCAGCCAAAAGTTGTCTATATCCCAACCCAGAATATATATTTTCTTCTTTGACTAGAATTTTAAGCTTCGCATGATATGTGCATTTAATGTACTCGAACTACCATGCATTTTAATTTGTATTATTTGAAGTTCTTGTTGATTATTCTTTGGTTTATTAGACAATCAGTGTGCAAGAGCTGTTGCTTGAGCTATAAATTAATTGAACTACATCCTTACTGGCTTTTATCTTGTGGAAGGTCTTTACTGCCTTTGTTTCCGCCACAATCAAATTCAGGATCTCTAGGATCAGTTCTGCGGAAGATGAGGATGCTGGTGGAAATGTTTCTGATCACAATTTTGGGATAGTTTTAAAAGAAACAATGCTAAACTTGGGCCCCACTTTCATAAAAGGTAAATACAGGTTTTGTGTAAATGTATGAGTCATTGGAACGAGATAGTTAAAGAGCATATTACACTATTTAAGTTAATGTTGAAAGTTCAACATCATTATTCTCGTTTATCATAAATTTCCTAGTATCATATTACTATTTTCATTTATAACTAATTTCCTACTGTTCGTGTGCAGTTGGTCAGTCCCTTTCTACAAGGCCGGATATTATTGGTTATGAAATTGCAAAGGTGTGAGACTGAATCATCTCTATTTAGTTTAAATTCCATACACACCTAGACAAATGTATAAATTGAATTATAGTATAGTGAGCACTAATTGACAAAACTTGTACAAATTTAAGTATTTGGGTCAAGGTTGTGCCCGATGGTTGACCTTTAGGCATTTTCTGTTAGGTTGACACACCAAATGCTACACTGTCGAACTTGATTGTCTATCTTCTGCGATCCATTTAACTGGACTTCCACATCTCATGATCAACATACCACAAACTCGGTCATAACCAGTATTATCATACTTTTCTTAAGATAAAAGAGAGAACATTTCATTGACTTATCACCTTCGAGTCATTAAAGATCCAACTCAAACTACCACTCTTAATGTGAAACTTATGTTATAAGAAGCAGAAAGTGAAAGACTGTGCAGTTAGAACAACTTCATCGTGATTTTGTATTCTTTTCATTGTGTGAAGTTCATCCATGGAACCTTTCGGGATATTCCTGTTTCCCTCATGTTATGTATTAACTGAACCATGTATATATTGGAATTTATGAGTGATCAGTGAGTTCTCAAAAATACGTGTGTTGCCTTTGCTCGCTGGATAGAAGAATATGAGGTAAACGAAAATAACACATCCCACTCATTAGAACCAAGAATTAATTGCGATGATCACCATGCAAGTATATATATTCACCAAAGTGGTCACATTAATGCAGCTATTTAGCTTGCCTTCTGCCAGAAAACTCATTTCATGTTCCTTTCTGCCAATCTGACTAGATGCAACAGATAATTCATGTTTCATTTTTCACTGTCTGCTTAAAGTTATGATTGCAGGCACTGTCAGAGCTGCACGATCAAATCCCTCCTTTTCCCCGGGCTGAAGCAATGAAAATTATCGAGGAAGAATTAGGTTCTCCTGTTGAGACATTTTTTAGCTATGTCTCTGAGGAACCTGTAGCTGCAGCTTCATTTGGGCAGGTGTAAAAGGTTTCCATGCTTCATGAACTCTAGACTTTACCTTATATGTGGGAAGTCTTATATTGATATCTGAGGAAAAAGATAGTATACCATACATATTTCATGTTTTATAATTGTGTATGCCCTCATTTGTCTTTTCTGATAGTTATTGTTGACTAATTTTATAGGTTTACAAGGCAAGCACTCATGATGGGTTTGATGTTGCTGTGAAAGTTCAGCGTCTAACTTACGCCATGTTGTTGTTCGAGATATTTATATTCTTCGTATGGGGGTTTGTCTCGAACTCTTGTGCTCGGTATCTCTCTTTCAAAGTATCAAGCTGCTGAAATTAACTTTGAGTTATTATTTCAGCTAGGGCTTTTGCAAAAGATAGCAAAAAGGAAAACTGACCTTCGTTTGTATGCGGATGAACTTGGAAAAGGCTTCATCGGGGAGTTAGATTACAACTTGGAGGCAGCGAATGCTTTAGAATTCATGGTATTTTTTCTTTTCTGAACTTGGTTGTTTCTCACACAAGGACTTCCTCCACATTTTCAAATGGTACTTGGAGAAATTCCCTTAGAGAAATAAGGGGTCGGAATGTTTCTTGACTTGATTCAAATTGAATCATAGGACAGTCTGCTACCTTGAGGTTAGAGTTAAATGAACATACAATAATTACAAAAAAAGAACAGAATCAAATTTTCTTACTATCATAGGGCTGGGACAAACTTTCGCCTGTCCTCATTTACTGTAAGTGGCCATATTTTGACCTTACAAAAGTACGTGGTAATTATTGCTGTTGATCTTGAGAATGATACTGCTGCCCCTTTTCATAATTTAGTTGCTTCTTGTGATGTGAAGTGTTGCGTAAATGTACTTTTTCACAGTTTACATTTGACTGAGTTTGGTGTGGTAAATATTGGTGTCATAACTCATTGAAGTCCGATACCGACTTTAATGCTAGTTAGATGGTGCTTTCAAGCTTTATTTGCACCACTTTTTTGCTGGATTGCTCGATGCTGAACATTATGATTATGCAGTAATTATAATTTTATAAGATCAAAGACATGGGGAAGAAAAATATTATCTTCTAATGGGGAAGAAAAATATTTACTTTATGAATGTATTTTGGAATTATAGAGTTAGTTTGTGTTTCCTTAAAGGAGACATATCACTTCACAAAGTGATATATCCTTACATAGAATCTTCATTGTAAGTTATGACTTTTTCCCGAGTAAACCCAAAGCCTTGGATCAGTGATTATTTGATCCCGTGGTCATAAGTAAGTACTACTCATTCCTTTCCAGATTAAAATCTATAACATCCAATTTCTTAATTGTATTGCGACGTTCAGTAATGCAAAGTTTGTTTGTTTTGATTCTGCATGTGATTGAACAGAGTTGTACACTAGGGAGATTCGTTTGAGCTTCCATCTGGTCTGCTGACCCTATTAGAAAAGTTATTGCTAGTCCATTTTTATTAAATTTCTTTTGACTGCTACTCATTCGTTTCACTGCAGGAAGTTCATTCTCGCTTTACGTTTATTTGTTCACCAAAAGTATTTCAGCATTTGAGCAAGAAGAGAGTTTTAACTATGGAATGGATGGTTGGTGACAGTCCAAGTGAGTTAATATCCGTGTCTTCTCAGGAGTCTAACCGAAAGCTTCTTGATTTGGTATGAAGATCTCTTTGAATTATTTTTGCTCAAGTTAAAAAAGAAGTTACAAGAACTTTGTGGTTGGTCTTTTATGTCGTTAATCTTATATTGGACCGAACTGAAAACAGTATGGTTCTAGTTACACCTTGATAGAAAAGTGGTAAGCAAAAGCGATAAAAGTACCTTTCAGAACCAAAAACTTGTCTACACACTGCTCCAGCTTTTTTGGTTGAATAGTACTCAAACAAAGTTTTCGGCAAGGTATGGGAATGAACAAGTTTCACTTTGTATGTTCCATATTCACTTAAGTGATCCACTGATTATGGACCTTGTAATGCTATTGTCCTTGCCATGAATGATTTCGTGGAACCACGTCTGAGTGGAAAAATTTAGAAGCAGGTCATATGGTTATCCCAAAAAAGAATTTGTAAGAAACATGGCTGAACTTGAAAAGAAAATCATGTTGCACGTTATATAGTTTCGTATATACAGGACATAAAGCATTCTTCTTCCAAAGATTGTTGCAGAAAACAATCATCTTTTTGAACCAAAGAAGTTATGACATTTTAGGCAGAGGATACATCATCAATGTCACATGGACTTGATAAGGATGTTGGACTACACATCACAAATGCCTTCCATTTTTTTGGTCGCAGCCTTATCCCAAAATTGAAGAATAGAATTGTAATTGGACCTAACTGTAGGATTGCATATAATCATATGAAATATATGACTTAGATTGGGACATTTGCTTGGGTTAAAACTTGCAGAACAATGGCCTCATATTTTATTTTAACCTAATCCACGAAATAGGAATATTGTCACATCATTTCTCTCCAGAAAACTTGTTCTCTTCTATCATTTTATGCTTATCGATAACTCTGCTTGAACTATTTTAGGTTAACAAAGGTGTGGAGGCATCACTAGTTCAACTTCTTGAGACTGGCCTAATGCATGCTGATCCACATCCTGGAAATCTGCGTTACTTATCATCTGGGAAAATAGGGTATTTCATATTTCTAATATTAATGCATGATTTATCATTGACTATCATTACATTTTGAAATCCATAAGTTTAACATAGATTTCTAATAATGGATACCTAACACTTGAGTGCTATTTTTAACTTTTTATTCCAATAGGTTTCTTGATTTTGGCTTGCTTTGTCGGATGGAAAAGAAGCACCAATTTGCTATGCTTGCTTCCATTGTTCACATAGTAAATGGTGATTGGGCATCCCTTGTGTATGATTTGACTGAAATGGATGTTGTAAGACCTGGAACTAACATAAGGCGTTTCACCATGGTAGTATCCGTATCTGGAATATTTTTTGGTCCTTCCATGCATAGTTTTAATTCTACTTGCATTAACTGCTGACTTTGCTTTGAGTATTTGAGGTTTTTTCCCTCAAAATTTGGAATGTTATCTTCTAATGGGAGTTTGGCTCAAAAAATTTTATCGGCATGACTGACATTTTGTGGATGACACAGGACCTGGAAAATGCCCTGGGGGAGTTGGAATTTGACAATGGCATGCCAAATGTCAAGTTTAGTCGGGTGAGTATCATGTCTATATTGCTGTTTCTTATGTGTGAACTGTGACATCTGGCCATACGGCAATCTTTGAACTCCGATCAGCGAATTCTATTGTTTAACATTTTACTTTATCTATGCATTTCAAATAATTTTAGAGTTAATGTGTGAATTACATGTTAGCTTAAAGAGGAGTTTGAGCATAAAATATCTCGCCTGCTCTCCATAGACACTACTATTTTTGCCGGTAATGCAGTTGCTTACAGTTTTTCAGTGACTATTAATCAGAAATCTTAAGAACCGGAGAGACTGCAATCTACGTCTTGGTTGAATAACCTTATCATTAATCCATGCCTGGAATTATGCTATAAACTATGCTGGTTAAATTTTCTATATTTTGGCCAAAATTTTTAGGAATATAATGATATAACATCGAGTTATATTTTCCAAGTTAAAAGGTAATCAGTTTACAGAATCTAGCGGGCAGATTCATGGAGGTAGGCAGCAGGGGCGCAGCCAGAGTTTGTCCTGGGGGGCCAATAGTAAAAAACCCGATCACTTACATATATATATACACGTACAAGATAATAAAGTTTAAATATATTACATTTGCATAAAAAAATACATTAATACTCATTAGTATATATATAAAATACGTCATTAAATCCTTTATTGATTTATCTTAGAATGTCTCTTGCATATTACGAAAATCATTTACATTATAATAAGGAAATTGCAATTTGATTTTCAATGTGCACTAGCAAATAATAATTAAGAAATTCATTTATTTCTTCCGTTTGATGAATAGAAAAAGAGGAAATATTATTTTTAATATAATAATAAGAATACATAAGGCCCACAAAATTTCTAATTACACTTACTAAAATTCATGGGCCATTTTACTCATAATAAATTTTACCAACAAATTTTGGGGGGCAAAATATAATACATATATACATATAGGTAGTAAAGGATAAAAACAAAAAGTTGGGGAGGGGGGGGGGGCAGGCCCCCCTGGGCTTAAAGGTGGGTCCGCCCCTGGTAGGCATGGCCTGGACTGTTGCCTACTGAATACATTCTATCATCGAGAAATCTCTCTGGAAGTCGATATCTTGAATTTTCTGAGTCTAACATCAACAGCTATGGACTTCACATTCTTTTTCTGGGATCAATTTGACAATTGAATGCATCTGCTCTTTGAGGTTTCAGATTCATATGAATCATCACTAGATAAATATTGTATTTAATTGAGCTGCCGGCCATTATTTAGTACTTCTAAACATTGTTAACTATAACAGGATATGTTTTTATGATTTCCTATTTATAATGTTAGAAACTTTCCCAACATGTGCGCAGATCTGATATAATCTCTTCATATATTAACTTATATAAGGAGATACTCGAAAGTTGTGTGATTGCCTTTTTTTTCCTTCTAAAATCAAATTATCAGTTCCGTACTTCTGTTTTTTGATTATTTGTCTGATTGCATATCATGAAGGTACTGGGTAAAATATGGTCTGTAGCACTAAAGTATCATTGCCGCATGCCACCATACTATATACTTGTTTTGCGGTCTCTGGCATCTCTGGAAGGTAACTTTTCTGTCTGTCTTTAGAAGAACAATTCAAGTTAACAGCACTTTGTCCGCTTCTATTATGCTATTGTCTCAGTCTGTGAAAGCTAAAATGTCATTGATGTAAAACAAGTAGATGCAAAAGGACACGAACTTGGTCTTTTACGACATAGATTGATCCTTCCTCTTTTATGAGTCATATGGATATGATTGATAGAATATACTAGCTTGTTAATGCCTTCCCAGAATATACCGAGTCATCTGGCTGAAGAGATGGTCAATTTGGTTGCACGTAAAGTGTCCATGCGCCAATACTGCACATCTTGATATGATAATATTTTCCTTGGCAGACTACTGACATTTAATTACCAGATTATGTCATATGCATAAGATAAGCTGGGTGGAGTAGGTCAAAATTACTGTTCCATAACACTAAGATGAGCTGTAACTAGAATAATTCGTGATAATTAAAGTTTATAATCTAGTTGTTGAAGAAAATAATTTCCTACAGCACCATTTTGAGATTTTTCACGATCATAGGACACATGGATACCTGGGCCTACGTTTGGTCAATGAGATTACCGTAGAAATTGCTATAGAAGTTCGTTAATTAATTTTTTCTTTTCATCATTCTCAAAGAGATGTTAGTTGTACTCATTGGGTAGTTACAAAAACAAATGAAACATGAATCCATCTGTAACTAAATCGAAGTTCTAACTTGTTAGCTAAACCTTAGAAACTGATAATATGTTAGGGGACAAATCTGAGATGAATTGTGCGAAGACAAAGTGTGTGGATATGTTGTGCTTGTGTGTGTTTGTGTATGCATGCGTGTGTGTGTGATATCTATCTGTCTGTCTGCCTGTCTATGTATCCATCTTCGGCTAATGATTGGGGGGAGGGGGGGTGCATTATACATCTCGATGTTTACTCACTTATTGAATACTATATGCAAGTGAAGAACCATTCAATTATAAACCTAAAGATAAAATTGTTTTGCTCTACGGCGTCAGCAATATATATCCCCTGATTTTTATGGCAGTAATTTGTTACACTGTGGTATACTGGGATACCTATTTTCATTTTTGAACGGCATTTCTTGTCTGTGTTATATACACACTTGTACTTTCTTTAACGTTTATTTGATTCCTTTTTCCGTTTCTTAGGATTAGCAGTAGCTGCTGATCCAACATTTAAGACATTCGAAGCTGCGTATCCTTATGTTGTTCAGAAACTTCTTGTTGATAATTCCGCTGCCACAAGGAGAATTTTACATTCGGTACTATATACTTTCCGCTAATACATACACAAATCACGTTTTGTCATCTAATCACTGCTGAGTGTTTGGTTATCAAGAGTTAACATTTGGAATATATACGTTTAGTTAATGTTTGTGGCAATCTCGGTTTGTTTACTTCAGTTTACAATTTCAGGTTGTATTCAACAGAAGGAGAGAATTTCAATGGCAAAAGCTTGCTGTTTTTTTAAGAATTGGAGCAACTAGGTATATTAATCCTGGGATTTGTTCTCAAATATTGACTTTGAAAATAACATTTCTTGCACTATAGTGTTGGTAACTGTATAGAATAGAATCATTGTTGTCCAAATACACTGTTGTCCCTTTTCTTTTAGAAACATCTTTTTCTTTTCTTTTTTCCTATTTTTCTTTTTTTTTGGCTGTTTTTCCTCCCACTGCATTTGATCAATAACTAGGATTGCCATTTGGTTTTCAGGAAAGGACTGCAATCGTTGGTGCCATTGAATACTCAAACTTCTCTTACTCAATCTGCAAATGGAGTTGGCCCTATGGTGGATCTTGCAAACTTGGCTTTGAGAATCCTACCATCTAAAAATGGTCTTGTCTTAAGAAGACTTTTGATGACTGCGGTGAGCACTCTTTTACTTGCTTTGATCTAGTTTACTTGTTGAAGTTTTGCTTATATCTTCAATTTGATGGAAGGGGCAGTTGTTATAATATTATTAAGTGTGGTTGTTTAACGATAATCTAATGTATGAGTATGACTCGGGGTAAATTGGCTCGACTGCTTCTGATATCAGTTTTTCTCCTTTTCTTTCTTTTTTTTTTTGCGTGTGTGTGTGATCTTGTATGCATGTGAGGCAAGGGAGCTTGGGGTGTTTTCAGGGGTTGCAATACAATTAGTGAGAATTAGATATTTGGAAATTAGTGCAAATTGAAAACAAAATCGTTTCTGAAAGGACGCTTGGTTTTGTTTCCACATTCTATTTCTAGTTTTCAATATTTTCAGTTGAGTTTTCGAGGTTGTATTGGTTTTTGTGTGAAACATAGAATATAATTGGTCGAAAGGTTTTTGTTTTTGATATTAGATTATTATACAATTTATATTTGTTAGGGGTGGGCCCATGTTGAAATATTTAAATGTAAGAAGGTAATGTGTAACAATAAGAGTGGTGAGTCTCACATTTTAAGTTAGGTTTAATGATTCTGTATTGGTTTTCTACATTTTGAAAATTATATATGTGAGTTTCTAGTGAAAAAATTATGTAAAACAAACATGTATTCAAACTGTTGAATAGTGTAAAACTGAAAAGATACTTTGAAACCTAAACCAAACACAACCAATTTTGATGTCGTTACTATGAAAACTGTTTAGTTTATTATTTCTGAGCTTGAAACTGAAGCCACATTCTGACAAACCAAAACAGGATGGAGCTTCATTGGTACGAGCCCTGGTTTCAAACGAGGCAAGTCCTTTCCGCCAACTACTTTGCAAAATCGTTGCTGATATACTCTACCAGTGGATGTATGAAGCTTTAGAAAAAGGTCTCAACTTCTCCAAATTTAGTTCCCCGGTGTCGACAGCCACTGCGGCCAACAACCCACAAATATCAGCCACTAGCGACGAATACGAATCCATCCTCAAAGATCGTCGACTTAGAGTTATTTTCTTTAAGTCCTTAAATTCTGCTAAGAAAGATCCCATACTGTTGTTAAGATGCTTCTGGGCTTCGTTCGTCATGTTCTTCGTGGCATCGGCTATGGCTTGTCACAGAGTGTTGGTATCTCTCACTGGAGATTACTTGAGTCGTTTATCGTATAATTCGAAGCAAATTGCTGTGACTGCCTAAGTACATAATTTCAGAACATTTGGGTTCGAAATTTTTGTGATGACAATCTGGGAGGATGAAAAATCTGCTGACGATGACTCGGTTGAAAAGTTCTAGACAGGTTTGTCAAATTTTATCTTTGCACTTGCAATGTTTACTGATGTAAAAAATTAAAAGGTTCTAAATTTTTCTCTACTATGACTGCCATTTATCAGTACACAAATTTTCGCATAGGAGTTGGAAACACAGTGGCTCTGGAGATGTCATATAGTTGTAACGCTGTACATATGTATATGAATACTTACTCTAATGCTATAATTTAAGTCATCATTTTGTTGATTGCTTATTTTTGTATATGTTTGTTGTGAAAGTTGTGATGCAAGAATCCTTTAAATTGATATGTTGAACTTGTCATTTTTTTTTTTGATAAATATATAATGTAATGTAAAAAGTATATAATGTAATGTAATTAGGATTGTTGCACGAACCAAGTCGATTCGAACATATCTTAAAATTGTGTTTAAAGCTAAACTTATTCGCTTAAACTTGTTTGAAATTTTATCGAATATCTAATATTGTGTTGGAATTTGGTTTGTTGATAGACTCGACTTTGAATGAGCTTTAATCATGAATTGAGTTCAAGTAGTTTGATTATTGTACACGTTTTAATTTTCTTTTGATCAAGCAGAGAAAATATGTGTTCTATTGAAAATTTTGAAGAGTGAAGAAAGAAGGCAAACATATAATGTGGTTCGGCCATTTGACCTACATCTACAGACAAAATGCTCAAAGGTCTATAACACTTTCATTTACTCTCTTACTTCACCACTACAATATCACTATAATATCATATGTATAGGTGTAAAAGACGTGGAATACATATAAAAAGGAAATAAATCATTGCTTAAATGTAAAGAGATTGTCCATATTAATTTACATTGAATGAGATATTCTGATATCTCAACAAATCAATTCTAATTTGATTCTGGTTTTCAATATTGTACAAGAAGTTTAACACGAGAATAATTGTTGGAGTGTTCAACTCGAAATAGAATGAATAACTTCCAAAAAAATCTTGAATCGGATATACTGTAGGTTTGCCTTTAAAGGTCCATAGTAAGATAAATGAGGCACGTAATGTTTATCACGCAATTCTAAGATGTAATAAGCCACGACATATTGGCAGTGCAATAAGATAAATGTATGGAATGAACATCGTTCTATATAGAAAAAGGATTTTGCACGACAAAGCTAAGGAGATCGGACAACGACTAGGTGTTCGCTAACAAAGAATTGGCTACACCTCTGTTAAGTCGTAACTACACGATTGTTTTTCACCCGTCACGTAGCCCAATTGAAGACCAAAATCAGATACACACAAAGTACAAAGCATTTGTGCTGTTGATCCCAATTCTCCTTTATTTGTTGAAATTGACGTCTTTTTGTCGGATTTCGTTGTCATGCAGTTGACTTTTACAACCAATTTTTCATCACCTGTGGGGATAAAGAGACTCACCATTGTACATGGTTTATGTTATACTTAGAATTATCTAGAATACCCCAGCATGATTCTAGAACATTGTATAAGAGTATGGAATATACTAGAAGATTCTAGAATGTTCTAGAACAGTGTAGGATGTTATAGAATATTCTGAAATATTATAAAGTAGTATGGAACCATGTGTGTGAAGTAGTGTAGATATTTGTAGACTAACATAGAGAAGTCTAGAATATTTCAAGAGTGGTAGAATATGTAGGAATTTTTGGAGATTTTTGAAGAACTGCTCTTATACGTCCTATCAAATAAACGGAGAAAATTCGTGACACATAATCTTGCTATTTTCGTCTTCATGTGGAATATTTGTTTGATAAACTTTTATCATATTAAGAGTATGGTTCCCGAATGAAGAGTAAAACGCGCACATATTTATATCGGACCATCTGTCCCCTCTGGTTGTTGTTTATTAGTTCCGTAGTAGTATATGCTTGGTTAAACTGTTTGAGAAATCCTGCGAAAAAAATATCCTCAAAAATATGATGGTCAATAGTTGAATTCTTTGCATGACATTTACAATATTTTCGTAACAAAATTGAGCAATGTATTACCACTAGCGTTTTACGAGTTGGTGTTCATGCTTTTCGACAAACATGATTTTTTTGTCAGTACCCACTGGGGAAGTTATGAGAAAATGTTAGAATAACATCCTATTTTCAGGTGTCGTTAATAGATGTCATGTAGTTAGAACCGTTTCCTTAACGATTTTATGCTATTGGATGGACTTTTTTGTTGAAGAATTTTAAGGATTCAATTTCAGGCACTAAACACTATTTGTTAATGTATGAATCTTTGAATTGTTTTGGTCATGAACTGATATAGTCATCCTCCTCATATTCACTTATTTTGTGCAGAATTAATATTAATAATTATTTTTAAAATGTGGGTTTTATTGTGATATATATAACTTGTGGATATTCACCATCCTGCTCCAACAACTTATGACTTGCAATAAATTCTGTAGTAGCCTGCTTCACCATTTTTGCCGTGCAACAATTTTTGTAGTAGTTGTGCAGTAGTCTGCATCATCAATTAAATTAATTTGCAGCTTAAGCTACTTCTACCGTGTCAGCAAATGTGCAACCAGAAGAATTTGGTGTGCACATTAGGCCTTGTTACACTTGTATATGTCGGTTGCTTATTAACTATGAAATTAATCTAATACTTGTTGACTTATGTTGGTTAATTATATATCTTAAAATTGAATTTATGATTACTTGTTTCTGTTATATATTATTTAATAAAAGACAGTTACGGTACAAGAAAGACCAAATGTATTAATAATTAATTGAAAAAATATTAAAAATTTATAAGAGAGGAAAAAGAAGACAAACTTATGACGTGGTTCGATCATTTGACCTATAACCACCAATAAAATGACCAAAGAAGCCCACTTTCATTTTTTTCTTGCTTCACAATATCACTTATATATATGTGTAAAAGACTTGTGTGAAACACATGTAAAAGGAGAGAAATCATTAAATAAAGAGCAAATGGTGGGATTTACCCACTTGGAATAGGAGAGACTTTTTTGACATGTAGGATAAAAAACTATTTCTACCCACTTTTGGGGATCTTTTACCACAATACCCTTGAGGCTTTAAATGCAAACCTTTAAAGTAGGTAAGTTGTATTTCTCTCTCATGTTAAATACATACATAAGATTCTTCCCCATTTGCTCTTTATTTTTTCTCTCTCTCTCTCTCTTCTTCTTCTTCACAAAATATCAAGAAGTTTAAATTGTTCAAGACACGAGCACGATATCGTACCCAATATAGGGCACGATATATCGTGCCTAATTTTAACTGAGGCATGATATCGTGCCCATATTAGTCACGATATCGTTGTTAAGAATAAAGAATTAAGCAACTTGATTAAGGATAATGGCATGCTGCAGGGATGTTAGATTTCTTTTCATAAAGTATATTATATTATAGCAAATGACAATATTATAATATGTAGACCATTTTGTTTTGTTCCCAGCTTTTTGTATAAAGCACAATGTAATTGATGCAATTGTCCATTAAAAAGCAATACAAAATATTCCCTCTGCAAATATTCTCTCTTTCTTTCATTGTCTAAGTTTTTGTCGTCCATGGCTTGGAATCTTTTTCAGCAATCGTGTCTCAGTTAAAATTAGGCACGATATATCGTACCCTATATTGGGCACAATATCATGCCTATTTTTAACTGGAGGCACGATTTCGTGCCCAATAGAGGCACGATATTTCCTGCCTCGTTTAAAATTAGGCACGATATCGTGGCTCATTTTCGTGCCCAATTTTAAATGAGGCACGGTATATCGTGTCTAATATTAAATAAGGCACGATTTTGGGCACGATATGTATATGTATATGTACATGGGGTTGGCACGATATGGGCACGATATGGGTATACGATTCTATACATAGGTGTGTGTGTGTATTTGGGAGAAAGTGTACACGATTTTCAAGGAAAGCATTAATTGCACCAGTTTCAAAATTCGAAATCTTCAAACTAAAGGAGGGACATTTTTGTCAAATTGGGTAGAAAAGAATTTTCTTATGTCTATGGATAGAAAAGAATACCCACTATCCATAGTGAGTACTTTAAAAATTCCCCCTTAAATAAATGTAAAGAGTTTGCCCATATCAATTTACATTAAATGAGATATTCTGCTATGTCAACATAGCAATTTAAATTTTGATTTTCAACACTCCCCGCAAGTTGAGCACATGAATAATTCTTGGAGTGGTCAACTTGAAATAGAATGAATGGCTTCCAGATAACTTTGAATTTGATGCATTGTAGTTTTGCGATTGAAGATTCATAGTAAGATAAATGAGGCATGTAATGACACACCGTGCTATTTTAACATGGACATCATGTTGTATAGAAAAAGAATTTGCACAAAATGAACACCGTGCTATGTATAAAAAATATTTTAAGAGATTAACAGGATCAAACCATACTCTAATACCATGTTGAAATTTTTAAAGAGAGAAGAAATAAAACAAAGCCATAATGTGGTTCAGCCATTGACCTACATTCACAAACAAAATACCCAAAGGGTTATAATACTTTCATTTTTCTCTTACTTCACAACTACAATATCACTTATATACAAGTGTAAAAGACATGTGCGAAATACATATAAAATGAAAGAAATCATTATATAAATGTAAAGAGATCGTCCATATCAATTTACATTAAATGAGATATTCTGCATCCTCAATAATTCAATTGTAATTGATTATGATCCATTCTGATTCTCAACATATTCTCAACCCTATATACTAAAAGAAAAAATAAATATGACATATGTCATCACCTTGCTATTCTGGGATATGTCCACATTCTCTCAATTCCACATGGCGGTTTCACATTTATCTATGTGGCAACCCTATATATATAATTTCCATATAAAATCTAAGAGATAACAAATTATCCAATAAATCAATGATTATATCTATACCATCTATTTTTTTCGTAAAATAAAGATTCTGTTTATAATGTTTATTATAATATAAAATGTAACAAATAAAAAAAAATCAAAGATTCTATATATACAATTTTTTTTTTCTTTCCCGTAAATCAAAGATGAAGAATAATGAAAAATATTTTGAGTTTTGACTTTTTAGGGTCTTCTCACTATTATTAAGAAATTCATTTCCAATAATTTTGTCAATATACATATCACACCGATGATAAGATGACTTATGTTAGCCATAAATGTTGTCTTTAATATTTAACTCAATATAATTCTGATACTTGATATATCATTAAATTTATCCATATATTTGAAACAAAATAAAGTGGACTTGGTTGGATGATACCAACATTCCCGTTGTTTTAATATGACAAATGTTGTGTTTCAAAAAAATCAAATAATAAAATGACCAATGTTGGAAAAGTAGTGACAAATAATATATATTAATATATTTCATTCATATCGTGTTCTAAATTCCAATATATTTATTATTGAAAAAATGAAAAAAAAATGACTAATGTTGGAAAAAGAAGTGACAAATAATTAGGGATGATAATGGGGCGGTCAGGGCGGGTACCTGAAGACCCGCCCCGTCCTTAGAATGGGACGGGGCGGGTCGACGGGCCTGGATCGCCCCTCTTGCCCCGCTATAACTAAAATTAAATATAAAAAAATAAAAAATGGAAAAAAGTTATATTTATAATATATTTATAAAATATTCTTTACAAAAGTTGTCATTATCAATTTATAAATATTAGATATAATATAAGAATACATAAAAATTATATTATAATATATTATATGGGGGATTGTTATATAGGACCCAAACATTATATAAGTACGTATGACCAAATCCAGACCACATATCTACCTATTTCAACTGCTATTATTAGATATGTCTATTATTTATAAAACAATTAATAAAATTGAAATGAGGGCAAATTAGTCCATATAAAAAATAGAGAGGCGACTAAATCTAGTAAATCCCATGAAATCGGATGAGTTACCCACAATTGGTGCTATCTTATCTTACGGACCTGACCATAATCTCGATAAATCAATTAAATCCTATGAAAATAGGAGCAGTTACCCACAATTGTTTAGATGTTGCTTAGTTATGCATAAACAATTGCTTGTGAATATGAAAAATATTGCTCACTTATTTACTGTATTTTGCGTTCTCACATTAAATATAGTTTACTAAATAGAAATTGTTATGTTATGCAAAAAAATAGTATGCTTATATAATATACTCATAATGCTTGTCTATCGAGTAATTGTTGCATATGGACTACAAACACCACTAATGTGTGTCTGTGTTTAAGGGAAAACAATTTGGGGTGCTGCTTATTGACGTATTAAGTACTACTTATGTGTGCTTGTTTTATTGCTTTTTTGGCAAAATGTTCAGGAACCAAACAAATTGTTTATTTAGTCCATATGTTTTACTGCTTATTGACGCATGAGGTGTTGTTTATATAAGCTTGTTTTACTGTTTTTGAGCAAATTGTTTAGGAGCCAAACAAATTGTTTATTTAGTCTATATGTTTTACTGCTTATTGGCGTATTAAGTATTGCTTATGTATGCTTATTTTACAGCTTTTGAGCAAATTGTTTAGGAACCAAATAAATTACTTATTTACTCCATATGTTTAACTACTTATTGACGTATTAAGTACCGTTTAGGTATGCTCGTTTCACTGCTTTTTGATCAAAATTTTCATGATACCAAACAAAAAAAAAGATGTCCATGTACTCAACTATGAATAACACAGCGTATGTTATACTAAAAAACTGAACATTCATCAAAGAAAATACACAACTAACTAAAAATATTCTTATAGCAAACTACGCATGTACGTCAACTACTCAAAACCAACCATAAATTTAAATTAAAAAAAACACTACAATATTCAACCATTTGATCAAAAATAAAAAACATAATCGTTTCGTTCTGATCCTACGTTGTTTCAGCAAACTTCTTCGCCTCTCTCAAATTCAACTCCCTCTGCTCATTTATATCATCCAAACAAATTGCAGTGGCATATTTCTAGGGATGGCAACTGATAAGGGTCTTTTTATGCATGTTTTATGTGTATATTTAAGTATGATTTGAGTTATTTTATTGTTAGTTTCATAAATTTTTGATTGTACATGGTTCACATTACTCTGAGGTGCTTTTATTGGTGTAGATTGATGATTTGGAGCTGTTTTTGGTGAATTTTGGGCCATGCTTTCATGTCAAAACATACCCGGGGGTTTCTGGATGCAAAAACACTCAAAATCCCAAGCTAAACGCTGTCGTTTCGGGCCTTTTCACAAACACGGGCGGGTGTGTTTTTAAGCACGGCCGTGCTTTTGAGATTAAAAACGAGCAATTTTTCGACCCCGACGTACCAAACACGGCCAGGCCGTGCTTTTCAAGCACGACCGTGTTCGAAATTCCAAAAACACGGCCGCTGCCGTGCTTTTAAAGCACGGGCGTGCTTTTCGTCCCGTGACCCGGTTTTTCTTTGGCGGAAATTATGGAGACTTTCCCTTTCTCGCTTTTGACAACCTTTGAGCAACTTTTACACCTCATTTTGATGCACCAAGCTCTATTATTCCCTCAATTGTCATGTGGACACAATGATTCAACCAACTCAACCATGAATGTGCACACAATGATTCAACCAACAACCATGGAAGTGGAGCATTTGTTAGCATTATTGATGTGTTCTTTCACAAAGATGGTGCCTATAAAAGCCAAGAGTTTGAGTTGGAGAGATTGATAATTCATGTAGTATTCATTGATAGAGAGATTCATTGTATATTCATTGTATATTCTAAGTTTCAAAGCAAAATACATTGAGAGGATAAAAGAGAGGTAGAGTTGGAAGTTGAAGAGCAATAGAGGAGAAGGCTTGGAGCTCAACATCATTGCAATCAACCAAGAAGGAAGTCTTGTATTGGTCTTGAATAAGAGCTAAGTACACCATGTTCATTTTATTCATATCTTCTTGTGTAGTATACTCTTTTGTCAAAGCCATGTGTAGCTAAATTTCTAGTGTTTGAATGTAATGAACTCTAGAATGAATTTGTGATTAAGGCTTGTATGTTTTTAATAAAATCTTCATGTTTTGTGTGATTCACTTATATTATGCTTTATTCATTCGAATTGGTATATGCGCAATATTGATTTGAAGTTTATTTTTCATCAGGGGAAATCGAGAGATTCATGGTGAAATAGAACCTATATAAGTGAAAAGAGTTGCATGCAATCCTAGATATAGGACGGCATAAATCTTCTGGATTAGGGTCAAACCTAATATGGGAATTCACAAATCGTTATAATGTTGTCTTGGGGGTTTTAACTAGAAAGAGATTTCAGTTAATCAACTTGAGATTAGAAGTTATTCGCGCTCGATAGAGGGTTTAACTTAAATCGGGAATTTCTACGGTCCACATAACATGAGATTTTATTAAAAGAGGTTGGTTTTTGCTTAAGGGCTTATGGTTGTATTTTTATCTTGTTGGATCACAAAAACATTCTAGAGGGATTTACATTCAACACATTTATATCTCTTGATTTCTCATTCCATAATCTACTTTTGTTTGATTTATTGTAAGTTGCAATTATTTTAAATTCTCTATTTTTCATTTTCCATTTTAACAAACAAAACTCTGAAAATTGCTAGATTAGATAACAAAAAGACGGTAATTATTAGTACTTACAATCCTCGTGGGAATGACACTCGGTACTCAATAATCTATACTACAAAACGATAGGTGCACTTGCCTACGGTTTTATAGAGTAGCTTTTGAGCCATCAAGTTTTTGCGCGCGTTCGGGAATGTAATATTAAGAACGCTTTATTTTTGTTAATTTAATCATTTTTTTATTTTACCATTATTTTTTTCTATCTTTGTAATTCTTGGTTTATACTTATCCTCTTTGTTTACCGCAACATATGCCTACTCGTCCGAATTTGGAAGCGCGACACCGCCGGTAGCAACACAGATGAAAGTACTAACACGTACCACGAAGAGGATACTAACGAAAGTAAAGATTTCGTCATGGCGGATGAACAAAGAACTATGTATGACTATGCCAAACCATCCATGGACGGTGACGCCATCTAGATCGTAAGGCCATTTGCAAGCGCGCCCCAATAATTTCGAAATCAAACCAAATGTCATTCAAATGGTGCAACAATTTGTTCAATTTGACGGCCTACCAGACGAAGATCCGAACAATCATATCGCAAATTTCCTCGAAATTTGTGATACCTTCAAAATAAATGGAGTCTCGACGATGCCATCCGTTGCGCCTATTCCCATTTACTCTTCTGGGGATGGGCTAAACAATGGCTAAATACTTTGCCAAAGGAACAATCACAACATGGAGCATCATGGCGAAAAGTTCCTTTTGAAATATTTTCCACCGGCCAAAACTGCACGATTGAGGAATGAAATCTCTTCATTCACTCAAGAAGACGACGAGACCTTGTACGACACTTGGGAGAGATTCAAAGAATTGCTCCGTAAATGCCCACATCATGGTCTTCCTATTTGGATGCAAGTCCAAACATTTTACAATGGGCTACTCTCGTCAACAAGGCAAATGATTGATGCGGCGGCTGGAACTTTGAACAATAAAACACCGGAAGTCGCCAAGATCGATAGAGGAATGGCCATGAATGGCTATCAATGGCAATCCGTCACGAGGTAAACCTAACAGAGCAGTGGGTGTTTATAATGCGGATGCAAAGGTGGTTACACTAGTTTTGCCAAGTCGAAACTTTGACCCAAAAGATCGACGATCTAGCGGATCCTAAACCACCACCGCCGCATGTTTTATCTTGTGAAACTTGCGGAGGATTGCATAATCATCGGACTGCCCACACACACCTACCTCCACGCCGAACAAAGCTAATTACGTTGGGAATCAAGGCGAAAATTACCCAAGTAATCCTTACAAAGAACACATACAATCCTGGGTGGCGACAACATCCTAATTTCGGTTGGGAAAACCAAGGCCAACCACGACCTAATCCCAATCTTGATCTACATACGTCTCCCCGGATTTCACCAAATCAAGGTAAACCTAATTTGGAAGATCTTATAACAAAGTTTGTGCAATCAACAGATACCCGATTCCAAAGCGGTGGAAACATCCTTGAGAAATCAAGAGGCATCTATCCATAATTTGGAAAACCAAATAGGCGGATTGCGAAGATGATTTCGAAAGGCCACAAGGTAGTTTACTGGGTATCGAGCCAAACCTGGGAGCACGTAAAGGCAATTACCATCGATTTTCTACATGAGCATGATTATGCCAATACCGCCATGCAGAAATACGTGGAGGATGACATACCCAAAGAAAAGCTCATGAAAAAGGAGGTCACCGAATACAAACCCAAGATCCCTTACCGGAGTCTAACCGAAGAAGATAGAAGAGAGGACAAATTTGGTAAGTACCTTGAGTCATTCAAGCAACTACATACTAATATTCCATTTGTTCAACCTCTTTCAAAGCATGCTAAGGATCTAAATGACATCATTTCTAATGAAAATAAGCTTAACGAACTATCAAATGTGCAATTGAATGATAAATGTTCTTCCAATAATCTACCACAAAAATGTAATGATCCAGGAAGTTTTATTATCCCTTGTACAATTGATGGTTTACCTATTGATAAAGCACTAGCTGACTTAGGAGCTAGTATCAATGTGATGTCTTATGAAATATTCAAGCATATGGGATTAAGTGAACTGAAACCTATTAGGATGGACATACACTTAGCCGATAAATCAATTAAACATCCTAGAGGTATTATTAATGATGTGTTAGTCAAGATCGATAAATTCATATTCCCAGTTGATTTTGTTATTCTTGACATGCATAATGATATTGAGGTTCCTCTAATTCTTGGGCGTTCTTTCTTGGCTACGGCAAAATCAATCATTGATGTGCATGAGGGAAAATTAACTTTGAGGGTGGGGGATGAACAAGTAATTTTTAAAATTCATGATGATATTGAAAAGGATACTACTTGTTCTTTTGCCGATTCAATTTCGTTGCACGATGAGACATCTAAAAATTTCTTGGAGAAAAGTGTTGTTCAAAGTCCATGTTGGAAGCTTATGCCCGAAAAGGGGACCGGAAAGTTCAAAGAGCACATTTTGAAACATAAAGTTGGAGGTAATACTACTAAATACCTAAAGGATTTTCATAAGTCCAAAGCTCCACCCGACTAATCTCCACATTTGGGTAAACGGTCCAGCTATACGACTTTAAAGAAGCGCTAACCGGGAGGCAACCTGGCATTTTGTGTGCATTTTCTCTTACTTAATTTTTTTTTATTGCTTGGGGATTGAAAAAAAAAATTTTAAAAAAAAAAAAAAAACACGGTCTGGCCGTGCTTAAAAAGTACGGCCGTGTTCGTCACCCACCCGCGAACACACCCTGGCCGTATTCAAAAATCCAAAGTTTTGTAGGAAAAAATTCGTACCGAACACGGCCGTGTTTTTCAAGCACGGCCGTGTTTTTAAAAAAAAAAAAAAATTTAAAAAAAAAAAATTTTTATCGAAAAAAATTCGTACCGAACACGCCCTGGCCGTGCTTTTTAAGCACGGCCGTGTTTTTATTAATAAAAAAAATTCAAAAAAAAAAAAAACAAAAACTCAAAAAAAAAAAATTATATTTGATGATTTCACGGTATTCGAGTTGTGTATCCTTGATTAGGTATGAAGATGCCGATGAAGATCCCGTACTAAACAACCCAATGGTCGCTCAATACCGATTTCATTCTTCTAGTAAGGTCGTATTTTTCTTTTCTACCTCTTTTATTTTCTTCTAGTGTGGTTGATTTTTGAGTATTTTGTTTGTGTTCATTTATCTCTTTCTTTCACATTGAGGACAATGTGAACCTTTAAAGTTGGAGGTGGGTGCAATTACATTCTTAGTTTGTGTGTGCTTGCTTTTATTTTTAGTTTGTCGAAAAGAGGTAAAAAAAAATTTTTAACAAATTGAGTGTTTGCTAGTCAATAACTTAGCCCAATTACACCAAAATTAACTTTTTGATTTATGTTTTTAATGTGAAGCAATTGATTGTCTAGGATAGATTGATGTAGATGTGTGCTAAATTTTGACGAGATTTCCAACTCCATAATACTTGATTTGTTAAGGCATTTACGACAAAGCTTAGTGTTATGAACGTTTGAGAATTCATGATTTAGTGGTGGTTAACTAGTTGTTATACCAAGCTTGTGAAAAAAATGAAAAAAAAAAGAAGAAAAAAAAAAAGGAATCCAATCGAGGTTATACTCCTCTATTTGTTGTTGCTTAGAACTAGGAGCATTCATGAGCCCCATGTTTGTCTTTTTACGTAAAACGGCGACACAAATATGAGTATGGGAAACCACCCTAGGAGTGTTTGAACGAAAATTCAAAATATAAACCTAGTGGAAGAATGCCTCGAAAGGACCTACAAAAAAAATATAAAAAAATAATCGAAAAGGAGAATGTATATTCCTTGAATTCTCATTCCAATAAAAGTTCAAGAAGCTTGGTTATATGACTAATAGGCTAACTACAATGATCCATTGAATTCTTGTATTTTCATGACATTATTGAATTGAAGTTATTCATAACTATCAATATTTGTGGAGTGATGATTTCAAGTTTGAATAATGCCTGCTGATGTTACAGTCTTTCTTGACAGTCGATCGCTTTGCAAAATTGTATTTTTACTGAATGGTTAATTCGGGTTGAGAAGGCTAAGAACTTGACTGCTTGTGTTCAATGTGTTGAAAAAAAAAATCCTTGTGTGTTTTAATTTATTGAATCATTTTTTTGATTTAATGTTTTGCTTGAGTACAAGCAAAGTTCAAAGTTGGAGGTGGTTTGATAAGGGTCTTTTTATGCATGTTTTATGTGTATATTTAAGTATGATTTGAGTTATTTTATTGTTAGTTTCATAAATTTTTGATTGTACATGGTTCACATTACTCTGAGGTGCTTTTATTGGTGTAGATTGATGATTTGGAGCTATTTTTGGTGAATTTTGGGCCATGGTTTCATGTCAAAACATACCCGAGGGTTTCTGGATGCAAAAACACTCAAAATCCCAAGCTAAACGCGTCATTTCGGGGCCTTTTCAGTCAAACACGGGCAGGGTGTGTTTTTAAGCACGGCCGTGCTTTTTAGAAGTTAAAAACGAGCAATTTTTCGACCCCGACGTACCAAACACGGCCAGGCCGTGCTTTTCAAGCACGGCCATGTTCGAAAAATTCAAAAACACGGCTGCCGTGCTTTTAAAGCACGGGCGTGCTTTTAAATCGTCGATCGGTTTTTCTTTGGCGGAAATTATGGAGACTTTCCCTTTCTGCTTTTTGACAACCTTTGAGCAACTTTTACACCTCATTTTGATGCACCAAGCTCTATTATTCCCTCAATTGTCATGTGGATATAATGATTCAACCAACTCAACCATGAATGTGCACACAATGATTCAACCAACAACCATGGAAGTGGAGCATTTGTTAGCATTATTGATGTGTTCTTTCACAAAGATGGTGCCTATAAAATCCAAGAGTTTGAGTTGGAGAGATTGATAATTCATGTAGTATTCATTGATAGAGAGATTCATTGTATATTCATTGTATATTCTAAGTTTCAAAGCAAAATACATTGAGAGGATAAAAGAGAGGTAGAGTTGGAAGTTGAAGAGCAATAGAGGAGAAGGCTTGGAGCTCAACATCATTGCAATCAACCAAGAATGAAGTCTTGTATTGGTCTTGAATAAGAGCTAAGTACACCATGTTCATTTTATTCATATCTTCTTGTGTAGTATACTCTTTTGTCAAAGCCATGTGTAGCTAAATTTCTAGTGTTTGAATGTAATGAATGAATTTGTGATTAAGGCTTGTATGTTTTTAATAAAATCTTCATGTTTTGTGTGATTCACTTATATTATGCTTTATTCATTCGAATTGGTATATGCGCAATATTGATTTGAAGTTTATTTTTCATCCGGGAAATCGAGAGATTCATGGTGAAATAGAACCTATATAAGTGAAAAGAGTTGCATGCAATCCTAGATATAGGACGACATAAATCTTCTGGATTAGGGTCAAACCTAATATGGGAATTCACAAATCGTTATAATGTTTGTCTTGGGGTTTTAACTAGAAAGAGATTTCGCTTAATCAACTTGAGATTAGAAGTTATTCGCTCGATAGAGGTTTAACTTAAATCGGGAATTTCTACGGTCCACATAACATGAGATTTTATTAAAAGAGGTTGGTTTTTGCTTAAGGGCTTATGGTTGTATTTTTATCTTGTTGGATCACAAAAACATTCTAGAGGGATTTACATTCAACACATTTATATCTCTTGATTTCTCATTCCATAATCTACTTTTGTTTGATTTATTGTAAGTTGCAATTATTTTAAATTCTCTATTTTTCATTTTCCATTTTAACAAACAAAACTCTGAAAATTGCTAGATTAGATAACAAAAAGACGGTAATTATTAGTACTTACAATCCTCGTGGGAATGACACTCGGTACTCAATAATCTATACTACAAAACGACAGGTGCACTTGCCTACGGTTTTATAGAGTAGCTTTTGAGCCATCAGCAACGGGGCGGGTCTGGGACGGGTTTGGCCAAACCCAGGACCTGCCCCGCTAAGGAAAAAATGGACCCGGGACCCGCCCCCATGGACTCGGGACCCGGTGGGCTGAACCCGCCGAACCCGCCAAAAGATAATTATGTCTGAATATACTGCTTGGGTCCCTCAAATTTTGTCATGATTTTTTTCTATTTAATATTAAATTCCAAGGAGTGTATGACTTGAGTTATTTTAAAAAGATAAAAGCCTATATATCATGTATATTAAATGCAGCTGCAAGTTGAAGCCCTATAAATTAAAAAAAAAATGAAAATACACAAAGAAAAAGAGAAAAAGAGAAGGTAAAGTCACTCTAGATATAAACAAAAGAAATTCACATTCAGATGGCAGTATGAGTATGGACACAACATTTCAACTATGCACTACTAACATAAATATATATATATATATATATTTATATATATATATATATATATACTGACACACATTCTTATTGAAAGGGAATCAAAGAACTTCAAGAGAGATAAATCAGTAAATACATATACTTTTAACATACGGGGCGGGTCTAGCCGGACCCATGACCCGCCCTGGACCCAGACGGGTTTGAAAAAAATAAACCCGTTACCCGCCTCGAACCCGGTGGGGCGGGTTTTTTACGGGTCTAGGCGGGGCGAGTTCATTGCGGGTCCGGGTTTGAACCCGCCCCATTGTCATCCCTACATATTTCCTTGAGGCCTTCCTTTTCCTACTATCTTTTGCCATTTCCAAACCAAAATCTATAGGGAAAAAAAAACATCAGTCAACTGTATGAAAAATAAACAGAATATAAAGCATACATGAGCATTAAAACAAGCATATATGTTGGGAAATTATTTTGTAGATTTTGATGAATGCCATGTAAAACTTAGAATAGGAAGTTGGCACCCCATTTTTGTTGTAAATTACATTGTAATAGATAGGGCTGGTCGAGCTGAGTTAAGTCAGCTATGCCTGAACATGCAAGAAGAAAACTGGAGACTAGAAGGAAGACTCTGCTGTGAGGCAAAATGAGTATGGCAAAGAAGAGAAGATAGGAACTCGATCGAAAGTGCGGTGAGATGCAATGAGTGAAGTATCACCAAGTCAACTCAAGATAGCCAAGTCTCAAGTTGAAGTGACGGAAAGAGTCATCCAATGATTGGAAGGCGACTCAAGTCACCTGGGTAAGGCAAGGAAATGCGATCAGTCGAGATAATCGAAAGAGATCCGTTGCACGTAAATCAAGAGAATTACTTAAACAAGTAATACTTCCATACTACCTTTCTTGAAGTGCTCGATTCGAGGAAGCGTGCAAAAGGAATAAACCAATGGGAGGCACTTGCACTGTGTCGAACACCGAAAAGTCAAGAATCATTCATACGAGGAAATGGCAATTCCAAGAACTCGCAACAAGACAAGCCAACGACAACAAGTGACTTTCAAAAATAAGCCTATCTCTTCAACGGACAAATTTTTGAAAGATCACTATAAAAGGCTGATGAGTTTATTTGAGAATAGGTTACCTTGGTTACCTGAACCACGAACATTCAAGAAAACATTTGAACTATAAACAAAAATATTCTCAAGTCATTCAAGATTAATCCTCAAGCCTACATTACGAAGGAAATCAATCCAACACTCACCTGTGAAGGAAAGATAACTTCAATCAGTTGAAGAGGAAATTTTTGAAGAATCAAGGGGTCTACATTCCACGAAGGACTGTAGAAAGGTTCAAGGTCGAACCAAGCTTAAGCTATTTGGAGGGCTTTGTGATCAAATCCAAGGAACTTAAGCAAGTGGGCTGTAGTAAAGACATCTTTCCCGTGAAGAAGGTAGTCGTCACGAGAAAGCCACCGTGTGTGACCAAGGCATCTCCGATCGAGTCCCAAAGGATCAAGTCACCGTGTGTTATCAAGACTTGTATCTGGGTATTAACCACTCGTATATTGATCAATACTTAGTGGATTCCTCCGGGAGTTGGAGAAGAGAGGAGTAGAAGAATTACCCCATCTTCGAACCTCTATAAAAACTTATTGTGTCATTTACATTTCAAAGACTTTAATTTCTCGCATCTTATTTTTATATATGCTTTGATAAATTTGCTATCCAATTGATAATCAACTCGAGTGCTAAAACCAAGTATTAAAACAAACTTAACCAAATTCAAGGGTGTTAAGTCTTCCATTGAAAAAAATCACAATCGAGTTAAGTCTTTAGTCAAAACAAATTTGAGTTATTCTATCAACAGTTTAGTCGAGTCTGTTGAGTGACTAACTCTGCTGATTAACTAACTTAGCTGTCCATCAAGGACACATCTGTGAAGTATTAACTCTGAATATTTGAAAGGACTAATTTGAAAAGTTGGTAAGGTTTATTCAACCCCCCTTCTAAACCTTACACTCACACCCCCGGGACCTACAAGTGGTATCAGAGTGGTTGGTTCATTGAGCCTTCCGCACTGGTTACTGAACTAGATCTCCAAATCTTTCAAAACTTGTTTTAGTACTCAACCTTTCAAAACTCTTTTACTCAGTAAAGTTATTATCATGGAAGCAAATTTGACACGTATCCCTATGTTCACAATTGAAGAATTTGATGATTGGAAAATTCGTATGCGAACTTATCTATCAAAGATTACACGATGAGATGTGGATAGTGATAGAGGATGGGCCACCGCTGCAAATTTTAAAAGTGAACACAATCAGTAAGGAGAGCTGCAAATTGAAGGTGAAGAGGATGTTGCTCCCGGACCACCCACGTTGAAAAACCAAGAGCTTGAATGGACAAATGATGACAGAAAAGATATAACTTGACAATGTGGCCAAGGACATTCTTTACAAAACCTTGACAAAGCTATGTTCAACAAAGTCAAATCATGCAATACGGCTAAAGAAATCTGGGACAAGCTAACATTGATTTGTGAAGGCTCAGAGCAAATCAAGGAAAATAAACTATCGGTTGTTGTACAGAAATTTAAGAATTTTAAAATGCTCGCAGGAGAGACCTTAGATCAACTGGATGCTCGGTTCACAAAAATTACCAACGAGCTATCTGCACTTGGAAAATAATATACACAGAAGGAAATGTGTATGAAAATTCTAAGAAGTCTCCCAACTGAATGGGAAATGAAGGTCATGGCACTGAGACATTCCATGGACCTATCCAAGACATCCAACCATGAGCTATTCTCAAATCTCAAAGCCTACGAATTTGAGCTGAGAAGAAAAGACCAAGAGGAGACAGCTGTGCCCAAAACAGCTGCTCTAATTGTTAAGGATGACAAGAGAGCTGAGGTCAAAGAAGTTATTGACCAAGAGGAAATAGCTCTGATGGTTAAAAGATTTAATAAGTTCTTCAATAAGAACTACAAAAGAGGCAAAGGTGAATCCTCTAGAAGACACTCAGCTCAATCCAAGTCTAGGGAAGATAGGCCAACCAAGAGAGCAGAGCATCAAAAAGTTGAATATCAAAGAGCTGATAATCCAAGAATGGAAAGAGCTGATCAAAAGGTTGAAAATCTATCTTTGAACTATGGCAGAAACCAGTCACTATGCCATTGATTGTCCATATCCTGTAGTCAACAAGTACATGAATGAAGAGGAAAGAAAAGTCTTCAGGGAAAGAAGACAGAAAAGAGAAAGGCAATGTTGGTGCAGAGATCACGACACTGACCAAGACAAAAGACACAAAGCAGACTCGGAGAGTAGTGAAGCCGACTACTCAAGTGACTCAAGAAGAAGCCTTGATCCGTCTAATGGCTAAAGAGCGTAACCAACCCGACCAAGAAGATGAGGTACACTCTAACTCATCACACTCGGATACTAGTGATAGTGATTGTGACACACACACTTCATCACCCACTCGATCTTTATGATTCATTAGGCAAAATGATGAAAGACTTTGAACACATTAAAACCTCACACACACTACTAAATGAGGAAAACAGCCTACTAAGAGCTAAAACTCACAAATTTGACTAAGGAGCCGAGTACTCTAAGTCACATAGGCGATGAGAATAAAAGTCTAAAAATTGAAAATGCTAAGCTAATAAAGCGAAATAGCTGCTATAGGAAAGAGGGAGAATGACCTCAAAAATGTGATTGCCTCATTCACTAAGGCATCTAAATCCTTGGATGACCTTATTATGAGTCAAAGAGAATGTGGAGACAAGACAGGCTTAGGATTTAATTCCTCCGTCTTTATGTCAAGCTCCAAAAGTGATTTTGGAAAGAGGATCTTCAAGTAATGAAGTATCTCAAAAATCCAAAACTCCAAATGGTACACACATTTATTCCAAAGCACAATCACAAGCAAACTGGCCTTGGTTATAAAGGAAAAGGAAAGTTGCTGATTGAGTGTCTTTGAGAGGACAAATGAGAAAAATCCAGTAGAGTTCCTCAAAAACTCCAAATAGGAAATACTCGTAAAGAAGAAACAGAGCTACCAAAAGTCTCAGAAACTCTATAAAAGAAATATATATGATGGGAATGGTAGAAACTACCCAAGCCAAGCTGATTGGAATAATGTGAACTATCAGCAAAGACCTATGGAATATAAGTCCAAATGGCAAAGGCCTAGAACTCAGCAAAGGTCATTCCAAAGGCACAAGAGCTATCATCAGCACACATATGCACCTAGGCACTACACTCAGAGATATCACAACTACCCAAATACAACAATTGCTAAAACTCATTCACAGACATACAGACAAAAGAGACAGCTGTACGAACCTAGAACCCCCAAGCAATTTGCTAAAGTTAATTATGGTTATGGCACTGATAGATGGCAACCTCTTAAAGTCAAATCATTTGGCTATAGGCTGGTTGGATCATCTTATAATACTAACCCCTCAGGACCCAGGCAAGTATGGGTACCTAAAATCTAATTTCCTTGATTACAGGTTCAAGGAACAGCTGAGTGCCAAGGAACCTGGTACATGGATAGTGGCTGTTCCAGACATATGATAGGAAACAAGAAAAATTTATCAAAATTCAAGGATGTTAAAGGTGCAAAAGTCATATTTGGAGGAAATAAAGCTCCAGGAGAAATAAGAGGCATTGGATCCATCAAGAAAAATGGATTAGAAATCTCAGATGTTGCATATGTTGAAGGACTCAACTTCAACTTGCTAAGCATCAGCCAACTTTGTGACAAGGGTTATAATGTTGGATTCAACATGGGTATATGCCAAATCAAATACACTGAATCCAATGAAGTGGTGCTGCAAGGATGCAGACAAAAAAACATGTATGTGGTAGATTGGTCAATCGCAACACCAAGCACTTGTCTACTAGCAAAGAGTACAAATAGAATCAAGTTGGATGTGGCACAAGAAGCTGAGTCACCTGAATTTCAAAACTATTAACAAACTTGCAAGAAGTAATCTTGTAGAAGGACTTCCAGACTCAGTATACAAGAAGGAAAGTGTATGTGATGCATGCCAGATGGGAAAGCAAATCAAATCATCATTCAAAGAAAAGACATGTCCATCTTCAACAAGAATATTACACCTGCTACATATGGATCTACGTGGTCCATTGAACCAAACAAAGATAAGTGGGAAGAAATACACCTTGGTGGTGGTAGATGACTACTCAAGATATACATGGACAATATTCATGTGTAAGAAGAAAGAAACTCTGCAAAACTACCACAAATGATGAAGAGGATCCGAATGAGAAAAGTCAAACCATTATCAAAATAAGATCGGCTGGAACCGAGTTTGTCAATGGTATAATAACTCATATTGTATTGAAAATGGCATTGGTCATGAATTATCTGCAGCAAGAACTCCACAAAAAATGGAGTTGCGAGAAAGAAGGAATAGAACTCTCAAAGAAGCGTAAGGACCATGTTAGGTTGCAGGTCGCTAAAATATTTTGGTCATAAACACATCATGCTATACTCAAAATAGATGCATGATAAAACAAATGACAAAGACCCCTATGAAATTTGGACAGGGAGAAAGCCAAATGTTGCATATTTTAAAATATTTGGATGCAAATACTTCATCCATAACAATGGCAAAGATAATTTAAAGGCCTTTGATGCCAAAGCTGATGAAGGTATCTTCTTAGGATACTCAGCTGAAAGCAAAGCCTACAGAGTGCTCAACAAGAGGACAATGGTTGCAGAAGAATCCATCCATGTGGTGTTTGATGAACCAAATGTAAATGGAGAAGACATTGAAGAGAGTCACCGATAAGTCAATCAACCAATCATGCGAAAAAGTCCCTACGTTGAAGCTGAAGCTGGAGTTATAAATCCAGATGAAGATGAGATAACTGAATCTCAAAGACAGCTGGAAAATTTGCAGCTAAGTGACAATGAGAGAGCTGATCAAAATAACACAACTGCAAGACGACTGAATCCAGCTAACTTACTCCAACATGATGTAAGATGGCTGAGAGACCATCCACCAGAACTAATCATTGGAGATGTAAGAGAAGGAGTGAAGACTAGATCCATAACTCAACAAGAAGCAATGTTCACATGCTTCATCTCACAAATAGAGCCTAAAGATGTGTCACAAGCATTGGATGACACACATTGGATTCAAGCCATGCAAGAAGAGCTGAATCAGTTTGAAAGAAATAAAGTGTGGGAATTGGTTCAAAGACCTACCCATCAAAATGTTATTGGCACTAAATGAGTGTTCAGAAACAAGATGAATGAGGAAGGTTATGTGGTAAGAAACAAAGCAAGATTGGTAGCCAAAGGGTATTGCCAAGAAGAAGGAATAGATTTTGATGAAACTTTTTCTCCTGTAGCAAGATTGGAAGCTATAAGGATGTTTCTTGCCTATGCAGCTCACAAGAACTTTATTGTATATCAAATGGATGTAAAGAGTGCATTCCTTAATGGTTTGTTGGAAGAAGAAGTATATGTTGAACAACCTCCGAGGATTTGAGCGAAAGACTCTTGGAGACAAGGTATACAAACTCAAGAAAGCTCTATATGGATTGAAACAGGCACCCAGAGCATGGTATGATACATTATCACAATTCTTAACTGAGAACGGATTCACAAAAGGCAAAGTGGACAGAACACTCTTCAGAATTCAAGATGGGAAGAGCATACTGCTTGTTCAAATATATGTGTATGACATCATCTTTGGATCCACAAACAAAGAGTTGTGTGATAAATTTTCAAATCTCATGCAAAGCAAATTCGAAATGAGCATGATGGGAGAGCCGACATTCTTCCTGGACTTCAAGTGAAACAACAAGGATGGAACCTTCATAAGTCGACAAAATACACCGTGAGATTTAATGAAGAAATTTGGTATGGAAGAGAAGTCTTCAGTGAAAATACCAATGAATACATCGATCAAAATGGATATGGATGCGGATGGCAAGCAAGCTTTGTAGATCAAACAAGATACGAGCACTTATTGGATCATTGCTCCATCTCACAAAGAAGCAGCGGGCCGGACATCACCTTTGCTTTGTAGGTGTATGTGCAAGATTTCAATCTGCTCCAAAAGAAAGCCACATGATCGCGACCAAGAGAATCTTGAGATACTCGAAAGGAAGTCAAGTTGGCTTATGGTATCCTAAGGAAGGTGGATTCAAGCTAATTGGCTATTCGACTATCTTTGGATGTAGAGTTGACAGGAAGAGTACCTCGGCACATGTCAAATGCTTGGAAATAGGCTAATTTTTCCTGGTTTAGCAAGAAGCAAAATTCAATAGCCACCTCTACAACAAGGCGAATACATAGGCTGCAAGCGTTGTTGCTCAAGTCTTATGGATGAGACAAAGAATTGAGAGACTATGAAGTTGAAGAAAAGACATTCCAATCATGTGTGATAACACAAGTGCAATTGCAATCACTCAAAATCCTGTGTTGCACTCAAGAACAAAGCATATTGATGTCGAGATATCACTTCATAAGAGATCATGTTGAAAAGAAGGACATCACCTTGGAATACATTTCAACGATAAGCGGTTGGTGACATATTCACAAAAACATTATGTGAGTCAAGATTTGAAGAACTCAAGCATGAGTTAGGGTTAATTGAGTTGAGTTGACACTTTCGGAAGACTCAAAGAAAAGAGATGAAACATGAAAAGAGGAAAAAGAGTCAATTAAGTAATTCACTAAGTGAATCACCAGATCGAAAAGTCACCAGACGAGTTAGGCCGACAAATTGAGTCACTAGGAGATAGGGGTGGGCATCGGGTCGGGTAGTCGGGTTTTCGGGTAGTCGGGTCGGGTATCCGATTATTTCAAGTAGCAAAAATAGCTACCCGACACCGACCCGATAATATCAAGTACCCGATATTTGGTGCACCGCTCAACCCGGTGCACTGACGGTTATCGGGTTCCAGCTTTTACCTTATTTTTTTCTCTTGTAAAGTGTTATTACAGCTCGTGGGTCTTAACTCTTAGGGTCCCCTAAAAAAAAAGTAGGTTTGTCTTGGCCCTTGGGTCTTGCCGTTTTGGGCAACCAATAGCAAACAAGGAGTAGGTAGTAATAAAACAAAGGCTACCACTAGCAATAGCCTTTGAAATTCCCTAAAAAAAAAGCAATAGCCTTTGAAATTTGAATGGAGAGATAAAGAAATAGGCTTTGCCACCTCGTTCGGCTCGCCTCTGTCGCACATGGAGACTGAAGAGTGAAGATAGAATGTAATTCTTGGACTCCATTTTTGCCTCTTTTCTATTCACGATGTTTTAATTTTTTAATAATATACGGGTACCGATCGGATAATCGGGTAACAATCACACTACCCGATTCCCGACCGTTATATGAAGTTCGGGTATCGGCACCGACAACCCGATTTTTTAAAAAATACCCGACCCATTCGGGTAATACCCGATGGATCGGGTCGGACCCGACTACCCGACCCCGAATGCCCACCCCTACTAGGAGAGCAGTGAGAAGAAGGATTGAATCAGCTAAGGAATAAGCTGAGTCATTTATGAGCAAAGTAAAAAAAAACGCGGTCGTTTTTACTAAGCGGAATGTTTTTAAGAATGACGTCGGATAATTATGACGTGTACGAAAAAGTCGCACACCAAGCTTATGATTGGATATAAATCTTTGCCGCATTAAATGCGAGAAATTAAATGTAAATCGGCGTGCAAGATCTAAGCCGTTGATTTTGATCAAATTTCAAAAACCACCCGCACGTCCTTTCATGAACCATACTTAAACCATTTCGTCCGTTTCTCTCACACTTTACCAAAAACTGTTCATCTCTCTCTCGAAAGCAAAAGCAAAAATTTTCTCTCAAAACCCTATCTATCCTCAGTTCAGTTTTCAAGTTTCGTTCGGTAAAACATCTCGAAATGGCATCTACACATGATTTTGTCAAGCTAGGAAAGCAAATCCACACCGGGTCTACTGTGGATTTCGATGGTATGGTTAAACAGGGGTCCGACGACACCCTAGTGAAGAAGATTGCTGAGAAATTGGAAACGTCTGGGCTGAAACCGTTTCGACATTGGAGTTTCCGGCGACCTATGTGGAAGAGGTCGCACGTTCTACGTGAACGCGGCTGAAGTTCACGATGAGGGCATCAAGTCCTCTTCACGGAAAAACGTTCACCATCACTCGCCAGGATTTGGTGGAACACCGCTTGTTCTTTGGAGGAAGAAGTGCGAGAGATTCATGAAGTTTGAGGTCGACTGGATGCTTGGAAGGAAGGAAGTAGCCAAGTCCGACTATCTTTGCAAAAGTGGTCTACACACTAACAAGCGGGCTGGAAAGAGGACTACCACAAATTCTTTGGACATTGTTGCCAAATGCATAGACATCAAATTTGGCGACTTTGACCAAATCTAAAGCCTAAAGTGATCGCAATGGCATGCGATCCTTGAAGAAAAGAGGTGAATCAAGCTGAGTTTGTCTACAAAGACTCGGCGAATGTTGGGAACAAATCCTTCAAGGAGGATGGAACGCTTTGGAGGTTCCCAGGATACGGCCGGTGATTGGCCGGTGATGGAAGTAAAAGGAGTCCCTCTTCGACATGGAAAGGCGTTCCATGTAAACAAGAGGATGTTCGATCAAACCTATCCGGCGCACTGAGAGAAGAGAGCATACGCCAAGAGGGCGGATACGAGTGAGGGGAATCACCGACCAAGAAGATACTGATTGTCTCCTCTCCTCCAAAGAAGAAGGTTGCCCCTGCTGTTTAAAAAGACTGTTGCCCTGCAAAGAAAGAAAAAGAAATATGTTCCCGCCCCTGCAGCCGAGTCACCCGCCCCCACTGGTAGTGTCTCCCGCCCTGCAGCCGCAATGGAGAAGGAACCATTAATCCTTTCTCCGTGATCAAGAAGAAGAGGATCGCCATTACAAGGAAGGCGCAAATGCCTCTAAGACACTGCGAAGGCATTCACCTTCAATGAACCAGGAGGAAGTGGAGCCGGATATCCTCTGGTAAAAACAAAGAGAAGAAGAAGACTTTCCAAGCTCTCCGAGCTTGAGAAGACAAAATTGAGTCACACTCACCGGAGAAGTAGAGTCTCCGTGATCGATGAAATGGCCAAGTCTGCACGAGGCCGATCAGAGAGGCAAGTCGAGGACCCAAATGAGACGAATTTGAGAACAAGGAATGGCCGAGACAACCGAAACACCTATTGACAGAGTTGTGTCTCCGCTTTGAAACAGTGGCTCGAGGGTGTCGGCAAATGGGTCACTACCCTTAATCCCCGGAAACGAGGGCCGCAAGAGAATGATGAAGACGATGTAATCATGTACTCTCCATTGTATCCGCAGACATCCAAAATCGTCTGCGAGAGTGGAGAAAATGGAAGTCGAGCCTATCCAGAGTGCGGTTTGAACGTCCGAGTTCATTGTTGAGGAAGAAGAACTCTTCAGTTTCTTGAGGTGGACCGCAAAGATCTTTGCAAGCCCTTGACGAGATAATTTCATCAATATCTGCAGATTCGAAAATAAAACGAATCGAGCGAGCTAGAAGCGGTGAGGACGCAGAGACACGTGAGAAGGCCAACATCTGCCCTCTCACTGGCACCACCGATCATACACACCCTCACCTTGACGTCCTATCAGAAAGTGATGAGGATCTGGACCATGTTGTCGCCCGCGAAGAATTGCAAATGCAGCAAGCAATGCAAGAATCCAGAATCCTTTATGAGCAAAGAATGATGGAGGGACCAGGAGAGTCCTCCAAATCCCAGCTGGAGATAGATCCTATGGGAGTGGTGCAACATATTGCCACATTGTTGTCGCCGCCACCACTTCCTGACTCATTCGGAGGAAGGTGTTAAGGAACTCAAGGCGATGAAACGGGATTATGGGGACCCCAATCGAGCCAACCCCTAATGAAGGTGTCTTACCACCGCCCCAACGGCCGCATACTCAATGGGAACAATCGGGAGTCCGGAGACGAGTGACCCCATTTCAAGTCACTCACCGTGGTGTGCCACCGAGGGGAAACTCCTCCACTACAAAGAAGGTCGGAGGATCTTTGCAAATTGAATCCACAATGAATCTCGGAGGCGAAGTGGAGAAGGAACAACCACGAATACACAACAAGTTGTCATCAACGAGGCTCGAGGCGATTGAGACTGCTCACCGAGGTGCCAACCGCTCTGCAGCTAATGACGCCTTCTTGATGCGATCGAGGCACGAGAGGAAGGAACGCGCCCGGGAGTTAACACTGGGCGATGAAAGTGCAATCCATGGAGTTGAGACTCCAATGGATGCCACCTCGAAAGACCCCAAGACACCGACACTGCGAAACGGATGACCAAGGCCTCGCATTGCAGCTTGAGACTGCGGGGGGGTAATGGAGGCCAACGGGAGTTTGAGACTTCCCGGGTAGAGAAACTGAAGCCGAAACATCCCTCCCCGCTATCATTGATCCATCGTAAAAGGAGATAAGTGCTCTTCACGATTCCCGGATAATCTGATGTAACCTTTCGGGATCGGAAGGAGACGATGAAGCCGAGTCATCTCCGTGATCGATCCAAAAGACTCACCGAGGATGTTCCAACCATGAGTATGTCGACCTCAAGACTACTCGCCAAACATTCGACTTTGATGATGAGCCACCCATGGAAATCTCATCATCGTCCGATGACGCTCGATAAGGCCGAGGACCGGTCGGCTCATTTGGAAAAACCAAAGAGACCGACGGCTGTTGAGACAAATTGCGAGGCTCGGCAAGTTGGGTCAATTTCACAACCACCACCACGGCAAACAGTCCATCACGCAGCTCCCAAGCTGCAGCGGGTTCGACTCCACAGGGGACTTCACGAGCACCACTTATCATTGAATGATTCCATTGCGTGATGATCCTTTTGTAGAATCGTTTCCCTTCTTCTCTCTGAGGTACCGACCTCCCTAAAGAATCGCCTAAAGATCGTGAGCGCTTCCACGACCGATCCTCGTTATTCCATCGTACACCATTGTTCCAAATTGACTATGACTTTGACGCTGCTTGGACGTCACCAAACAGAGGCGACAATTGAAGTTCGGGACGTGTTCAAAGCCTTATTTGGCGACATAGAAAAAATGGAGAGGCACCAGGCCGCACCGGACATGAGGGATAACGAGAGACGCCAACCTTATCTGCCGATTTAAGAGGCATAATAGTCGGATCCGTGAGTGGTGGCAACAAAGAGCGACAATGCGCGTGGAACAAGCTCGTCCCGGACAGGACATTGTTCAACAAGTTGTTAGTCCTGGCGGGTGAGAATGCCGATGCAAAGACAAAATTGCAAGAGCACATTGAACAAATGCATGAATCTCATACTACGAGAGATAAAGTCAGCACAAGAACATAATAAGAACGAGCTCCTGCGTGTGGAAGAGAATATGGATCGAAAATTCGGTCTCCTCATGGCCGAGATGAAGTTGGTAGCAGGTGATCCAATGCCACCCGCTCCGAGTTCTCAGTGCGGCTTACTCCGCAGCAGATTCGACGTAACTCAACTATCAACAGACTAGACTTTTGCTTGCTAGCTTGTTTCCGGGGTCCCTCTCTCCTTTGATGATGCCAAAAAGGGGGAAGAAGAATACCTAAAGCGCCAAGAGATCCGAAGTCGAGAAGGAGGAAAGCAAATTGTGAAGGGAAAGACAAATGAGGAAGTAATAAGAGAGAAGAAAGGGAAGTCTGTGAGGGGGAAGGTTCGAAAGATGTGACCTTGATGATTGCTAAAACCCTCAACAAGGTCTTGTCACAAACCGATATTATCAAAGAAACTCCCATGACTCTGCCACTCCAACACTCTCTTTGTACCTAGGCCGAAAAGAGAAAGCAATTGAAGCGGGGATGAAGGAAGTGGAAGGAAAGATGAATGCCCGAGTTATGGATATTCTAAAACAACATGGAGGCATTCCAAATGCACGAGACACCTATGCCATTTCGGATGTCGGAACCGAGCCAAGATCTCGTTGATGAATTCAAGATGCTCGATCCAAGGTTATTTCGCAAACATGTCCATGGCTCAAGCCTGGGATTTGTCTTGGGAAAAGGGTCTCACACTATGTGAAGAAGGCGACAGCAGCGAGCAGACTCATCGGGCTCTGTTGGTCACTCTGCTAGTCACTCAAATGGGAAAAGAAGACCCCAAAGACAAGACACGCCCGAGGAGGAAGAGGAAGAAGCGGAGGTGGAGGAAGAGGTTTCGGACACAGAACTCTGCCCAAAAACATTGAGTTAGATCCTGGGCAAGAAAGGAGGGATCTATTGGGTGGATTTGAAAAATAGCCAACCCGCAAGTGGCTAAGAATAATCTGAGTATGTGAAGAGAATTGAAGAGGAAAATAAAAGACAAACTCAGCTATGGGAGGAAAGACAAGAAAGACCGAGAAGAGAAGAAGCTGCCGAGGAAGGGCGTATGAAAAAAGAAGAAAGCGATCAAGATGAGAAAAAGAGAAGAAGATCGAGAAGATGACAGTCAAGAAGATGAAAGAAGGAGGCAGATGAAGGAGATGAAGTGTTGTTGTCCACCCCTTCGTGTATTTTACTATGTAAATACATTTTTATGTAAGTCTTCTGTACATTGAATAAAATTGTACAATTTCTATATTTGTGGAGATATAGAACAACATGGTTACTTTAAGGTACATTTAAGCTCTGATACATTTTCTTTTGATTCAAGCTCTGATACACTATGTAAACAGCTATGTAAAGAACAAGAATGTTATGATCAATAAAAGATCAATTCTAAGCATACATTCTGTGATTCTACATTTACCTGTATGTATCTTTGTTGTTTAATTATTGATGTATGTTTTAAGTTTTGGCATCATCAAAAAGGGGGAAATTGTTGGGAAATTATTTTGTAGATTTTGATGAATGCCATGTAAAACTTAGAATAGGAAGTTGGCACCCCATTTTTGTTGTAAATTACATTGTAATAGATAGGGCTGGTCGAGTGAGTTAAGTCGGCCTATGCCTCGAACATGCAAAAGACAACCGGAGACTAGAAGGAAGACTCAGAGGCAAATGAGTATGGCAAATAAGAGAAGATAGGAACTCGATCGAAGTGCAGTGGTGAGATGCGGTGAGTGAAGTATCGATCAAGTCAACTCAAGATAGCCAAGTCTCAAGTTGAAGTGACAAGAGTCATCCACGATTGGAAGTCGACTCAAGTCACCTGGGAAGGCAAGGAAATGCAAATCAAGTCGAGATAATCGAAAGAGATCTCATTACGTAAATCAAGAGAATTAGTTAAACAAGTAATACTTCCATACTACCTTTCTTGAAGTGCTCGTTCGAGAAGCGTGCAAAAGGAATAAACCAACGGGAGGCACGCACTGTCGAACACCGAAAAGTCAAGAATCATTCATACGAGGAAATGGCAATTCCAAGAACTGTAACAAGACAAGCCAACGAGCACAAGTGACTTTAAAAAATAAGCCTATCTCTTCAACGGGCAGATTTTTGAAAGATCACTATAAAAGGCTGAGGAGTTTATTTGAGAATAGGTTACCTTGGTTACCTGAACCACGAACATTCAAGAAAACATTTGAACTGTAACCAAAAATATTCTCAAGTCATTCAAGATTAATCCTCAAGCCTACATTACGAAGGAAATCAATCCAACACTCACCTATGAAGGAAAAATAACTTCAATCAGTTGAAGTGGAAAATTTTGAAGAATCAAGGGGTCTACATTCCACGAAGGACTGTAGAAAGGTTCAAGGTCGAACCAAGCTTAAGCTATTTGGAGGGCTTCGTGATCAAATCCAAGGAACTTAAGCAAGTGGGCTGTAGTAGCAAGGCAAACCGCCTGTGAAGAAGCGAGTCGCACGAGAAGCCATCTGTGTGACCAAGCATCTCCAGATCGAGTCCCAAAGGATCAAGTCACCGTGTGATCAAGACTTGTATCTCTGGGACATTAACCACTCGTATATTGATCAATACTTAGTGGATTCCTCCAAGAGTTGGAGAAGAGAGGAGTAGAAGAATTACCCCATATTCGAACCTCTATAAAAACTTATTGTGTCATATACATTTCAAGACTTTAATTTCAAAGATCTTATTTTTATATCTCACGATAAATTTGCTATCCAATTGATAGTCAACTCGAAAAGCTAAAACCAAGTATTAAAACAAACTTAACCAAATTCAAGGGTGTTAAGTCTTCCACAAAACAAATCACAATGAGTTAAGTCTTTAGTCAAAAGAGTGAGTTATTCTATCAACAGTTCACCAAGTCCGTGAGTGACTAACTCACGATTAACTAACTTAGTCATTGTCCATCGAGGACACACTGTGAAGTATTAACTCAATATTTGAAAGGACTAATTTGAAAAGTTGGTAAGGTTTATTCAACCCCCCCTTCTAAACCTTACACTCACACCCCTTGGGACCTACAATATATAAGCATAATTAAAAGCATCTATGAGCAGTCAAAACCATGTTTAAAAAAAAAAGCAATCCAAGTTAAACCATATTTCACCAATTAATATAAGCAGAATATAAATCATACATAAGCAGTAAAATAACCCTATATAAGCATAATTAAAAACATCAATGAGCAGTGAAAAACATGTTTAAAATATATATAAAAAAAGAGTAATCCTATTTAAACCATATTTCACCAATTATTATAAGCAGAATATAGAGCATACATACGCAATATAATAAGCATATATAAGCATAATTAAAAACATCAATGAGCAGTAAAAACCATGTTTAAAATATAAAAAACAGAGCAATCCTAGTTAAACTTCATTTCACCAATTATTTTAAGCATAATCTAAAGCATACATAAGCAATTAAACAAACTTGCATAATCATTGCTTAAAACCTCAATAAGCAGTTTCAAACACTTAAAAAAACACATCAATCTTAATTAATCCTTATTTTCCCACTATGTTTTTTCAATTAAAACAGAACACTCCTAATTAATCCCTATTTCTCCCATTTGTTTTTCAATAAAAACCCTATTTACTTAAAACAGTAAACATAGTCTGTTAGTCCAAGTGGCTACGATAATCTGTAGGGGGTGAATAGATTATCCCGATTTTTCGATTTACGCCCTCTTTTTTGAAAGTGAAGATGATAACCAAAATAAAAGTGCGAAAATATAAACAACACACGATGATTTATAGAGGTTCAACCCATCTAGGGCCTAATCCTCTACCACCTGGTATGTCCGGAATGGATTTCGAAAAGGAAAAAGTTTATTAATAGATACCAAACTATTACAACCTTTACCTTGAAGAGTACCACACTCTTCTTACAACACCACCTATGAAGATTACCACAATCTTCTTACACCAATGAAGAGTATCACACTCTTCAACACCTAGAATCACCCAAGTGTGTTCTTACCACAAGAACACTAACAAGGATATCTTGTTTTGGATGATTTAAAACAATTCAAGATTGCAATTCAAATAAAGTATACAACTTTGAAGTGCAGGTGCAATCAAGAAAGAAGCCTAATACTCAAGATGTGCAAGTGCAAGACTTATGTATGTGAACTCTTGGATTGGCCTTGTGTTTGTATTGCTTGTGTTGTTGTATTTGTTGCTTCAAGCCTTCATCTATTTATAGGAGAACTCTTGGATTTGAATCCCAGCAATAGGCTCCTCCTTGGAGATTGAAATCTGTAAAAATATTGTAAATCAAATAGAGAAAATAGCTGTCAGAAATCAATCCCACAATTTCATGAAAAGTTGTCTATTTTAGTTTTCAATCTTCAGGCATGGGTTGCCCTCTAGGGCGACCGATTGGTCTCGAAACAAAAGTGTTGTACGATTTTTGTCAAAAATAAACTTCAAGAAACACTCCAACAAATTAGTAAAAATCATTTAAAACGTTTTGAAGTATTTGGACAACATTTGGGGATATTGTTTTGGTGTAAAACTCAATAATATGACATCATCAAAATTACGATAACAACATTTATCTAACAAACTCCCCCTTTTTGATGATTACAAACCAAAATAATTTTAGGAGGTCGATGTTAAAAACGAAATAAGTTTTTCCGGTTAAAAACAACTATCGATTTTAGGCGACACTTTTCATGATTAAAAATCATAAGGATAGGAGCAAAGATTTTTCAAAATATTTTATAAAGGCTCCCCCTATCAACATGCTAATAAAAAATAGGCATAGAAGCAAATAATTAAAAGCTAAAAGCCTAACTTTTACAATTATAGCTTGAAGTTCAAGAGCTTAAAAGCTCCACCTGTCACAAACTCATTAGTCACAAATAAAAATCCATTATGCATCCATTGGACTAAGTTTCATCCTCAGCTTTTGACATTTTCATCCACAACTAATAGCTTTTTTCGCGAGCTTTTTCTAGCTTCTTTGATCTAAACATAAGCTTATGAGCTTATTTTATTTTTCTCCCCTTTTGGAATCATCAAAAAGACTATTAGCACGATAAAAATATCATAAATACAAATCAAAGTGCGCATAGAATCGAATTATCATGCTTTTGAATATGAAGCTTAAAATTCCAAATTGTAGGGGAAATTTTGAGAAGAAAGTTTGTAGAAGACCATTGGATCGATAGAACATGATCTCTATAAACATATAAGACATTTGAAAGCAAGAGATTCATGTAAAGGATGAAATTATCACTGAAATATTTTATCGAACACTTGGCATGCATAGGATAAAATCGAAGTTGTATATAACATTTGTAAATGTAATCATGCCCAAAAATTCAACATCAATCCTAATTCTAAAATCACAATTCATCAACATTCATAATTCCCATCATAATTATACTAATACATCAAGTGGAAGCACATTCTCAAGGGTTCAACCCAATTGAGATTAAAGAGGGAATTAAACTTACCAATTGATCGGAGAAGATGAATAATATGGAAGATGTATACATAATACAAGCCCAATATAGTAGAATTTGCAAGAAAAAAAATCATTTTGAGTGATTGTGTGTGAAATGGGCGAAGGGTGTGAAAAAAGATGAAATAGAATAAATAAACCGAAATGAAGGACATAAATATTTTAACTCTGAAATGGCCTAAGTCGACCGGTCGGCCAAGAGGGCAACCGTTCCCTGGGCAGGTCGAATGGTACCTGGTTTCCAGGCCAGTTTCTATCTGAATTTGGAGTTAAACATGCGATTTTTCACCCCTAAGTTTTAAAAACGTACAAAAATGCAATCATAGACCTTATTCGATATGCATTATGCCTAAACGAGCTCGAATTGAAGTGAAAGACTCGATGACTAAAGGTTTTGTGAAAATATCCGCGAGTTGATCTTGAGACGGAACAAAACACATCTCAATTTTTTGTTTAGAAACACAATCCCTTTGGAAAATGGTGTCGAACCTCAATATATTTTGTTCGGTAATGATGAACCGAATTTTGAGCAATGTTTATAGCGAACGTATTATCACAAAAAATAGGAACATTTTCAAAAGAGCATTTGTAATCCGCTAAGGTTTGTTTCATCCAAAAAAGTTGAGTACAACAAAAGGCCACGGAAATATATTCTGCTTCGGCCGTAGATAAGGATACACAATTTTGCTTCTTTCAAAACCAAGATATATACTAGGCAATCGCCTAAAAATTAACATGATCCGGAAGTACTTTTGCGATCATCAATATTTCCCGAATAGTCCGAATCACTATATCCGTTAAGAGAAAAATTTTCGTTCTTTAGATAAAACAAGTCATATGAAATAGTGCCTTTCAAATATCGAAAAATTCTTTTAATGACACTCATATGAGATTCTTTGTGATTGCTTTGAAATCAAGCACATAGGCATACAACATGAAGAATATCGGGTCTACTTGCGGTTAAGTAAAGTAAACTACCAATCATATCTCGATATTTTGATTCATCAACCAACTTGCCTTTTTCATCTTTGTCAAGCTTGATATTGGTTGCCATTGGAGTAGCAACGGTCCTTCCTTTTTCAATTCCAAACTTCTTTGGAAGTTCTTTTGTATACTTAGATTGGGATATATAAATGTCTTCTTGGCATTGTTTTATTTGAAGTCCAAGAAAGAAGTTGAGCTCTCACATCATACTCATCTCAAATTCACCTTGCATGAGCTTAGAAAATTTCTTACAAAGAGACTCATTAGTAGCACCAAAGATAATATCATCAACATAAATTTGTACCAATAAACAATCTTGCCCCTTTTCAAAAACAAAGAGAGTAGTATCAACTTTACCTCTGAAAATCTATTTTGTAAAAAAAAAGAGCTAAGTCTATCATACCATGCTCGGGGTGCTTGTTTTAAACCATATAAGTCCTTTTTAAGTTTGTAAACATCATTCGGCCTCGAAAATTTTTCAAACACCGGGGGTTGTTTTACTTAGACTTCTTCTTGAATTAAATCATTTAAAAAGGCGGATTTAACATCCATTTGGTAAAGCTTGAAATTATTAAAACAAGAATAGGCAAATAAATTCTAATTGCTTCTAAACGTGCTACGGGTGCAAATATGTCATCATAGTCAATACCTTCTTTTTTACAATACCCTTAAGCTACTAACCTTGCCTTGTTTCGAACGATGTTGCCTTGATCATCGAGTTTGTTCTGAAATACCCATTTTGTTCCAATAATGATTTGTGATGGAGGACAATGTACCAATTCCCAAACATCATTAACCTTTCAAATTGATTCAACTCTTCTTGCATCTCAAGGAACCAATCTTTATTTCCAATGGCCTCCTTAGCATTTTTAGGCTCTTTTTGAGATATAAGAGCTTTTTCGGCAAATTTCCTTCTAGTCATCACTTTGTCTAAAGGATCCCCAATTATGAGACCTTTTGGATGATCTCCTTTGAATTTCACTATGGGAAGATCCGAAGTATCACCTTTATCCTCTTGTTGGACATTAGAAGTAGAAGATTGATCATTTGATGTGGAAGGTTGATCATTTTGACTATAATTTTGAACAATTGGTTCAACAATATCCTCTTCATCACTATCATCATTTGGAATGCATTCAACACCGAGGGGTTCATTGAATTTGGCGTGAATAGACTCTTTGACCACCATGCTAGTCTCGTTATAAACCCGTTATTCTTTTCTCTTAGTTGACTACCCCATAAATATTCCTTCATCGGTCTTAGGATCAAGTTTGTCCAATTAATCCTTGGTATTTAAAATAAAACACTTACAACCAAATATTTTGAAAGAACTAATATTTGGAGTTCTTCATTTCCAAAGCTCATATGGTGTTTTATTCAACTTGGGACGAAGGTATACACGATTTATAATATAACATGAGGTACTTACGGCTTCGGCCCAAAAATATTTTGGAAGTGAAAACTCGTTGAGCATGGATCGACACATCTCTTGAAGAGTCCGATTTTTCCTGTCGGCTACTCTATTTTGTTGTGGTGTTCTTGGAGCTGAGAAATTATGAGCATATCCTTTATTTTCACACAAGACTCTAAAATCACCATCAAATTCTCCTCCTCGGTCACTCCTTATAAACTTAATTGTATCTTCTTTTTCATTCTCTACAAGTCTACACGACTTAGAAAAATCATTAGCGGTATCACTTTTATTTGCAAGAAAAAGAGCTCAAGTATATCTAGAAAAATCATCGACTATAACAAATGTGTAATATTTTCCACTTAGACTAGTCGTGCCAATATCCCCATACAAATCTAAATGAAGTAATTGTAGAGGTTTGGTTGTAGAAATTTCATTTTTGGGCTTAAAACTACTTTTAACTAATTTGTTCATTTGACAAGTGTCATATAAGCCAAGATTTTCAAAATTTAACTTGGGTAGTCTTTTAACATGTTAGTTTTTGTAAATCTTTTGCAAATTTTTGTATCCAACATGTCCAAGTCGCCGATGTTATAAACTTGTTAAATCATTATTGGCGATTTTGACTAACCAAGTCACTAGTGCAAATTTTGTAAAGATTGCCTCTTCTACTAGCTTCACAAATAATTTTACCATTTTTAAGAAAGAAGCATTTTTATTTATTAAAAATAACATCATAATTAGAATCATAAAGTTGGCTTACACTTATCATATTGAACTTTAGCCCTTCTACTAATAAAACATTACTAAGAGAGAAAGGAGAATTTACCAATGTCCTCATTGCCAAGAATTTTTTCTTTGCCATTCCTGGACATGACCATGCCTTCTTCTTGGAGCTTGATGTTGGTAACACATTCTCTCCTTTCGGTCATATGGCGCGAACACCCGTTGTCCATGAGCCATTTTGATCTTCCGGAATTATTATACCTCTAGTACCTACAAATAAATCATTTTTAGGTACCCTATAATTTTAGGGTCCATGAGGGTTAGTCTTGAGACCTTTGGGTCTCCAAAAATGACTAAAGCTATTTTTAACTTTAAAATCATTAGCATAATATCCATTTTTACCACAATAAAAAATAGTAATAATTCTACGAGAGCTAGCACGAATAAAAGTTGGAGTTTGGTTATTTTTCTTGAAATTAACTTGAAAAGGTTTGTAACCAAATCCTAGTTTAGAATGCTCACCTCTTTATGCATCAAGGATTTTTGTGACCTTATCGGTACTTAAATTAAAACGTTGCACGGTCTTTTTTAAATTTTCAATTTCTTTTGTGAGCATTGTTTTTCAGAATTGAGACTATGAACTTTTACAAGAGTAATAGTATGAGCATGATCAAGTGATTCATAAGAAGTGAATAATTTATACTTTTCTAATTTAAGCTATTTATACTCCTTTTTCAAAATCTTGTATTTACAAATCATATCTCTTAACTCATTTTGCAAATCATCATAATCACATGGAGTTCATCATTTAATGAAGAATATGAAAAGTTAGAGCGTGCCTCGTTGTTTTCATCGTCTATGACCATGAGACCATGTTTGGCTTCTTCTTCTTCGTTGGATGTGGCAAGAAGCTCATCACATGTTTTGGTTTCCGCATTTAGAACCTTCTTTTCAGAAAAGGTTTTTTCTTCTTTTGTTCCTCTTCCGCTAATTTTGGGCAATCAGCTATATAGTGACCGGGTTCCCGGCATTTAAAACACGAGTTATCTCTAGACTTCATTGCCTTATTTTCATTAACAAACTTTGCAAATTTCCGGAGAAGGGCGGACGTCTCCTCATCATCCTCATCACTAGCATAATATGAATTATTAGAAGTAAGACCTTTAGGAATGGATTGCATACCCGATTGTGAGGTGGATGGTTTGGAGTTCTTTCTTTCATTGAGATAAACTTCGTAGATAAGAAGATTTCCAATAAGTTCATCGAACTTGAGAGTCTCAAGGTTTTGTGCTTCCGTAATAACCGTCACTTTTTCGGACCATGAGCTGGAAAGAGCATTTAAAACTTTGGCTACCTTATCGTCCTCCGAGATAACCTTTCCAAGCGCCAAAAGTGGATTGACTATGTTGTCAAGTCTTTCCACTATTTTTGAAATACCTTCACCCTCAAGCATAATGAATTTTTCAAAATCTTTAACAAGCATGGTTTTTCTTGCTTGTTTTAATTTCTTTGTACCTTCATAAATTGTTTTCAATTTTTTCCATACTTTATGTGCAGACATTATTCTTCTAATGCGATTGTACTCGGCGGTAAAGAGAATAATGCAAAATATTCAAAGTCTTACCGTTTAGAGAAAGTGGCTTTTTGTCGTTTTCGGCGAATTCTTTGGAACTCTTGAGGGTCGTAGTTCCATCCTCCAACTTCTTTGTTGGTCGAGCTATCCCTTCAATAACCGCATTTCACATATCGAAACCGCAACCTTGTAGATAGCACTCCATTCGGTCTTTCCAAAAAGCATAGTTGTTGGCGTCGAATAGTGGTGGCTTGTTGGTGGAAGCGTCGGTGGTGAGATAAGTTTTGTTCGTAGCCATGGATCTCCTCTTTACTCGCAAAGATTAAACGAGCTTGCCAAAGAGCTTGAATCTGATACCACTTGTTAGTCCAAGTGGCTACGATAATCTAGAGGGGGTGAATAGATTATCCTGATTTTCCAATTTACGCCCTCTTTTTCGAAAGTGAAGATGATAACCAAATAAAAGTGCGGAAATGTAAACAACGCACGATGATTTATAGAGGTTCAACCCACCTGGGGCCTATCCTCTACCACCTGGTATGTCCGGAATAGATTTTGAAATGGAAAAAGTTTATTAATAGATACCAAACTATTACAACCTTTATCTTGAAGAATACCACACTCTTTTTACAACACCACCTATGAAGATTACCACAATCTTCTTACACCAATGAAGAGTACCACACTCTTCAATACCTAGAATCACCCAAGTGTGTTCTTGCCACAAGAACACTAACAAGGATGTCTTGTTTGGATGATTTAAAATAATTCAAGATTACAACTCAAATGAAGTAGTGATAATTGCCCAAATTGCACCAAAAAGATATACAAAACTCTTTTTTTTTATCACTTTTCCATAACAAACTATTTCTTACACAAAAAGAGAGTATTTTTACATTTTTACCCTTGATTTAACCCAACCCATGGACTATGGTTAACCTTAGTCTCTCTCTCTCTTCAACAAACAACACACACATGCTCTCATTAATGTTTTTGAATTTTCCAGCCAACAATTTCAAATAGCATCTTCAACATTGGTGGGTTTCAACTCTCACATATATACATTTTTTCAGTTTTTTTTTCTTTCTCCGTTAATAGTCACCGGTTGATTTCAACTTCTTCTAAGACAAAAGGCTGCAATGTATATGCTTTGCACTTTCTTTCTTGACTTGTAAGATTGTAAAAACAAGTGTTTGGAATTATGTATATTTATTTTTATTTTATTTCATAAATAAGCTTTGTAATATTCTTCGTTGTTGGTGTAAGTGCTCGAGTTTAATATCGTTTTTCATGATTTTTGGTATTTATGGTGTAAAAACATCACTATATGACTTGAAATATAACATCACGATATGAATATTGAAGAACTGGTTCAGGACACGATATGATAGATGGTTCACGGTAAGGTAGATGTTATTGGTGCATATTTTTGCACATTTCACGGTATGAATAAGTTCACAGTATTCATTATGTCACGGTTATTATATATTAACCATGAAGTTATAGACTATCGTGAAACCCTGTATTCCGTGAAGTGAATGAAATAATACCGTGATGTTAGTACATTAGTGTGATGCCCTATATAGAATAATACCGTGACATTAATATATTACCGTGAAAGTATATATATCGTGAAACTAAGTTTATATCACCGTGATGGTAGTGTAGTGTCCTGATTCTACATATATATAACGTAAAATTACATGTAACCATGGAATTATGCATACCGTGAATTAACTGAGTATAATACTGTGAAGTTAGGTGTACCATGAATTATGCATATTGTGTTAAGTACAAAGTACATGGACTTTTTCTAAGACATGCATATCATTCAGACTCCCGTTATTTATTATTGTTATTATTTTTTGCAGATCTATGAATTGACATAATTTGGTAGTTGATACGATGGGAATTGACAAGGACTCGAATATATCAACGAAAAAGATGAGATAATAGTCATTCATGATGGAGAGCCACAATTATACTAAAGATAAAAAAACAGTTGAAAATAATTCATTATAATAAATAAACAAATATTCTGTGAATAATAATCAAATCATAGTTTTTATATTAATTCTAAAAACAACACATATGATTTTAAAGTTAAAACATAGAAATCAATACATTAATCATTATGTTGACTTCAAGTATATTAATCAGTTTGATTTAATGGTATAACAATTAGTATAAATTCACATATATTAATCAGAATGACTTCCCGATATACTAAGTACTATGACTTCTTGGTATATTAATCGATTTGACTTCATGATATATTAACTATTTTGACTTCACGTTATGACAATTATTATGACTTCACGATATGAGAATTAGTATGAATTCACGGTATATTGATCAATATGATTTCCCAGTATACTAAGTAATATGACTTCCCGGTATATTAATTGGAAAGAGAAGGGAAAAAAACAAAACCTAAGTCAAAAGAGGTGGACTAAGTCAAAGTGTGATTGAGTTATGGAGTGTGGTTAGATAAGTGTAGAAAACAGTTTTTTTAAAAGTGTGAGTAAAAAAGAGTTTTTGTTGTTATAAAAGTGTAGTTTAAAAATTCTCCCAATGAAATATACATCTTTGAAGTGCAAGTGTAATCAAGAATGAAGCCTAATACTCAAAATGTGCAAGTGCAAAACTTAGGCTAAATACAACAAGAATATGAAAGTGAAGAACAAGAAGTTTGCTTGTGTTTGTATTGCTTGTGTTATTGTATTTGTTGCGTCAATCCTTCATCTATTTATATGAGAGCTCTTGGATTTGAATCCCAACAATAGGCTCTTCCTTGGAGAGTGAAATCTATAAAAAAATTGCAAATCAAATGGAGAAAATAACTGTTAGAAATCAATCCCATAATTTCATGAAAAGTTGTCTATTGTGCAACAGATAGTTTGCTGATAAAACCTTAGGTCGACCGGTCGACCTCTAATATGGAAAATACGTTTAAAATTGGAAAACACTTTGAAAATACACTGGTGGACCAGTCCAAGGGGGGTTGGACCAGTCGACCAAGGGGTCGATCAGTCGCCCTACCCATTGGACCGGTTGGCCTCCCTAAAATGTGAGACAGAAACATTTTGTGAAAAAAATCCAACTTTGAAACACCGGTCGACCAGGTGGTCGACCAGAGGAGGTCGACCGGTCAACCAAGAAATTTTCTCATGTTTCGTTTCTGTTTCATTTTTCAATCTTCAGGCACGGGTTGCCCACTAGGGCGACCGATTAGCCTCGAAATAAAAGTGTTGTCCGATTTTTGTCAAAAATAAACTTCAAGAAATACTCCAACAAATTAGTAATGACCATTTAAAACGTTTTGAAGTATTTGGATAATATTTGGGGACATTGTTTTGGTGTAAAACTCGATAATATGAAATCATCAAAATTACGATAAAAATATTTATCTAACAGAGTCTACTTAAGCAGTGAAAAAACATAGATAAGCAATATTAAGAATATCAATAAATATTTGCCACATACTTAAACAAAACAGAAATCCTTAAACCCTGTTTCCCTAAATTTTCTTCCTATTACAGCCAAAACAATTTACCCAAACTCCGAACTAAATCAAAAAATAGAAACATCGTAAAAAAATCCAGGAAATCATAAGAAAAAATACTCTAACAATACTTCCTAAAATTCCAACAAAAACGAAACAATAATACATAAACTCACACTAATTCTAGGGTTTGAAAACTGCAACAAAAACAAAAAAAAAATATAAAAAAATCAGAAATATTATGCATTATCATATGCTTGTACAAAAGACTTGAACCAAATATTCTCAAAAAAAATTCCGAAAAAGTGAAGAAAAAACAAAACTTTGTTCCAAAACTCAGAGAAGACGATATGGCCGTCGACTCGGAGAAGACGATGTGGCCGTCCAGTTGGCTCGAGAGAAGACGATATGGCCGTCAAGAGGGTGTCGTCCAGTCGAAGATTGTATTGACCGCCTCGAAGAAGACAGTCGAAAAAATCACAATGAAACCGTCTCTCATTGAGATCCCATAATTCTAAGAACGTGAAAAGGCATCACCAAAAATAACTCCCCCCTAATAACTGATATTAAGTTGGAATTACCAAATAGTCCTTTTCTTTAATAAAGTAACCATAATAAAAAAAACCAAAAAATTGATTAATCTAAACCGTTTAAAAAATAATCCAACGCTCCAGATTTGGTCTCGCGTACTTACATAACTTATCTGGACTCACCTGATCTAAATCCTATATTATATATATAAAATATATATTAAATATAATAAAAAAATATTCTAGGCGGGGCGGGACAGGTCGAAATATAACAAAACTCGTTTGATTCGAAACAAATGTATTATCAAGTGAGACGATTTTTGAGCTCATGCTCTTGCAGAAGAAAAATATGAGAAAAGAGAAGCCTAGGAATTGTGAAGGGTATTAAGAAGAAACTCGTGATCTTGAAATTTAAATGATAAGAAGAATATCTCCTCCAATAGCCACCCACAAATCTTTTAGTAATGTATGAACTTTGACATTATTAAGTCCATTGAAGTAAGCCCCTATGTACCATTTAAATGTCTAATCGGCGATGTTAAATAAGATCAAACTATCTTTAACTTTTTAAATTTAAATATTAATTTCTTGAAGATTTATTAAAAATTTGTAGGGTCCGTTATCTTGTTCATAATTAAAAATATCTTTTAAAGAGAAACAACCAATTATTATTTTTTTGATCGATAAAACAACCAATTATTTGATATTACATGGGAAAACATATATAATCGTGTTGACTATATTAAATGCAGGAATGACAATTTTGCCCCAATCTAGGGATACCTCCAACCCCCTGCTTGGGTCCCCGACTCGCGGGGGGTCGGGTTTGGATATAACTTTCGCCCTAAAGGTATCCGCCCCGGCCCACCTATTTTTTTAATATATTTTACATATACAATATATATTACAATATAATTTTTATTTTTTAATGTTATGTCTATTATTTAAAATTTTGAAAATAACAACTTTTGTAAATAATATTTATAAATATATTAAAAATAAATATATTTTTTTCTATTTAAGTTTATTTAATTTGGGGCATGTGGCCCTGCCCCGCTCCGTGACCCGCGGCGAGGCACCCCGTCACGTTCTAAGGATGGGGCGGGTCTGGGTCTTTAGATACTCAACCCGCCCCAATGTTATCCCTAATTCAATGTTAAATATTAGGGTGTTTGTAAAACTTACTCAGGCATGTTCATGAGTTCAATTCTCACCTAACTCTCTTTTCTTCGAGGATTTGTACTTAAAACAAAATCAATGTTAAACATTAGGGTTAATCATTCAATTCAACTCCTTTAATTTTTGGGGCAAATAGAAGACAAGAGTGGTGAATTCGTAGGGATGGCAATGAGGCGGGTCAAAATTCGGTTCCGCATTAAACCCGTCCTATTCGGGAGCGGATTCAAACCCGGTCAAGCGGGTCCCGGGGCGGATCTTGGACCCGTTTTAAGAAAATCCGCCGGGTCCGGGGCGGGTAACGGGCCTTTATGGACCCACCCCGTATACAATATCAAGTTAAAATATTATTTAATAACTTTTTTTATCTAGTCTAGTTCACTCAGTCTTTGAGTAATTGTTCCATTCTTTTAATTTTTTTTTTCTTCGCAAATATTGAACTCAGGCAATTTAGTCTAAGTACTCTTCTCAAATTTTTCCGCCGTCAGCGAAAATCTCGAAAAACCGTTGCGGCGACGATTGATCGGAGCTTGTTGGCAGGTGTCTTGTTCATTTGCATCAAGACTGTGTGTTGACATGTACTATTTGTATTAATATGTCCTGCAAATTGCAATACTTTAATTCTATATAATTCTGATTCTCAAGCAGGTTGGTTATTTTGAAATTTAAAAATTAGTTAATTTTAAAAAGGATGGCGCTATTTGCCCCTTAAAATTTGATTAATACACCCCTCTCCCAATATTTACAAAAATACCATAAGTTAAAAAGACTATGATACACTTAATAAAATAAACAGTGTAAATACATTCTTCAAACGCTGGAAACAACTTTTTTTCCCAAAAAAAAATTGTTTCTCTTTTTCCCCAAAAAAAACTGATTTTTTCCAGCTTTTTTTCCGAGAAAAACTGATTTTTTCCAGCTGATTTTTTCCAGAAAAAAGCTATTTTTTTCCAAAAAAACGCTGGAAACAGCTTTTTTCTCCCAAAAAAACCTGATTTTTTCCAGCTTTTTTTTCCGAGAAAAAGCTGTTTTTTTTCCAAAAAATGCTGGAAACAGCTTTTTTTTTTTTTCGGGAAAAGCTGATTTTTTCCAGCTGATTTTTTCCGAAAAAAGCTGTTTGTTTCCAAAAAACGCTAGAAACAACTTTTTTCCCAAAAAAAAAACTGATTTTTTTGAGCTTCTTTTTTCCGAGAAAAATCTGTTTTTTTCCAAAAAAAAAAAACGCTGGAAACAGCAGAAAAAACTGTTTCTCTTTTTTCCCCAAAAAAGTTGATTTTTCCAGCTTTTTTTTCCGAAAAATATGTTTTTTCCAAAAAAACGCTGGAAATAATTTTTTTCCCCAAAAAAGCTGATTTTTTCCAGCTTTTTTTTTCCGAAAAAAAAGTGATTTTTTCCAACTTTTTTTTTTCGAAAAAAAACTGATTTTTCCCAACTTTTTTTTCCGAAAAAAAATGTTTTTTTTTTCCAAAATCACTGAAGCAGCTTTTTTTTCCCCAAAAAAATTGTTTCTCTTTTTTCCGAAAAAAGCTGATTTTTTAAGTTAGGGTTTTTTAGTTTAGAGGGTAAAATTGGAAATATAGGTGTGGTGTATTTAGTAACTAGATGGGTTTGTAAAATAGGGGTGGGTGTATATAGAAATGTGGTGTATTAATCAAATATTAGGGTGCAAATAGCGCCACCCTTTTAAAAAAACTGGCAGTCAGAATTTTTAAATTCCAGCGGGTCCGGCGGGTTGGACCCGCCGGGTCCAATGCGGGGCGGGGCAAGTTCCGGGTCCATGATTTTCTTCGCGGGGCGGGTCTCGGGTTTGGCCAAACCCGTCCCAGACTCGCCCCATTGTCATCCCTAGGATTCGGACCGTTCCGAAAAACAGAATAGACCTAATTGAAAAACTACAAACTTCTGAGGGGCAAACTGAAATATCCCAAAAATTACTTTCACTGCATCGTCAATTGCACCCGCCCGAATTTATTGCGGTTCAATCAAGAATTCTACAAATTCAGATCAGTGATAACCAACCCAAAAACACAGTTTAATACGTCACCTGAAGAAATTCCACCAGGTCACCCCATAATTCAAAACCATAATGAGCTATGCACAGCTCTCAGGGGTGAGTTATTAGTTGCAGATAATGTTCCGAGTGCATATGTACATACATTTTAGGTGTTTAACAATTAACAATACATTCTGAATTGAATCTGAATTTTATTTTTTCGCTTTTTTTTTTTTTCATTTTTTTCTATGAAGAAGGTTGGATTTTCTTTTTTGTTTTCTTTCATGGTTTTGTTTTGTGGATTTAGGGCGGGATGAGCATTTACACGGGATTTACAAGACTGTGCAAGGGGCTTGCAATGGTGTTAATAGGAGGTCACATTGTTCAGATTTTGCCTTCTGTAGTTTCTAGTTTCTTATCTTGTGTTGAAATATGTCACTGGTCTCACATTGATTAATTAGAGGAAGAGAATCTTGTTTATAAGCAAGTTACTCCTCTTATCACCAACTGGTTTTAGGATGGAACTTCACTTGGTGGCTTGAGCTCTCCTTTTCATATTGGGTATGCTTCATGTGTGGGATTGTTGGTTTTAGGATGGAGCACTTGGTGAGGCAGGAACCTCCTCTCATATTGGGACGCTTACGCGTGACCGGCCGTCTGTCTCCCGAATATAACATCTTGCTCTCATTCCAGCAAAGTAATTTTTCTGCATTTTCTTAGTATTCCTTTTTTTTTGTCTGTGTTTGTGCGTTTATTCTGTGTATGCAAGTACACCAGTGTTTTTTTATTTGTAAGCTTTTGAGGTGTTGGGATTTGGGTGAGTTTGCTAGCTGGCTTGATTAAACGACGCTTAGTTCTTTGTTTATTTACATTTTCAAGGTAATTAGGATAAAGTATGTTGTTGATTATCAGAGGATTATATTAAGAAGATCAACATTTGACTTTTTGGGCTTACCTAATAAGATGGAATGAATTTTATGTTTATTTTATGGAAGATTACAATGTGTAGAATCTAAGACATGATTTAAGTGGCTGAAAAATTCTGTAGCATTAAAACTTGTGATTTGGAGTGTATAATGTTGTGGAAGAATTGGGGATGTGGACTCTGGGAAATTGAAGTGTATTTGGATGAGTTGTTGTGGAATAATGATGATAGCTATTTTTATAGAAAACACAATTTCAAATTGATATTTTCTACTGTAATTGTCTTTTCATTAGGTTTTGTCTGGAAATTTGATATCAAAATTTTATACTACTTTATAATGATTAAAATTTGGAAGGTATAAATATATATGCATACATATATATTATATATATTCTTGTTATGATTGGAATATGTATAAACTTATATATCTGCAATGAAATACTGATTGAAAGATATATAAAGATGAGAGAAGAGTTCTAGTTAGATGAAACTTCGTTTTGGGGATGTTTTGCATTCCTCCAAAACAAACCTACCTAACGCATTTTCATTGTTAGGAGATGAAAATGTCATTTGGAAAATAAAACAAAATATTGCTTCTATTTTCACTTTCAATTATAGATGAAATTAGAAGAAGATTAACATAATCACCATTAGATTGGTTAACATTGGTAAGGACTTTGGCATGCTTTGAAGAGGGCTTATCACCTGATGCTAAAATTTTGTAGTCATGATGACAGGCCTTTGTACTATTGATTTTACAATTACTTCTTTCATAAAACTAAGACAAATCCATTTTTGTCTGATTTGCCATAGGACTGTTCCTTTTGCTTGAAATCTCATAACAGTTGAATACACTGAACAGTCAGTATATGGGGTATTTCATTTTTAATGTGTTTACTATTTTTTTCTTTATCTCCATTGTTGCACCTTGTTATATTTTATTAACATGTTTTCTTAGGGACATAAAGGTGGAGGTACACACTCAAAGCTAAGGGACACAAAGCTCTGAGAGCAGCCCAGGGTGTTAGAATTAAGTCTAGAAATATCCCACCTGCAAGCAATAAACGAGTTAGACCAGTGATGAATGACACAAACGATTTGATGGTGGAGAGCTAGGGAGATCAGAAAAAGCAAAATATGAGTGAATTTACGGAGCCCTCAAATCCAAAGGTGGAGGTAGCCAACGACAAATGGCCCTAACCCCATCAATGAAGGTTGCGGTGTGGAATTGTAGAGGTTTAGGGGAACCCTCTATAATTTCCCAATTAAAAGAGGTTGCTAGGCACCACTTCCCGGATTTTATTTTTCTATGTGAAACTAAAAAAAACGAGCATTTGTGTCGACGGTGTGTAAAAATCTAAAAGCTAGAGATAAATAGTTTTGTGTTAAACCCTCGGGTAAAAGTGGGGGATTATTACTAGTTTGGTCGAACAGGATTACTATAAAATAGCTAAAGAGCACTGAGTTTTGCATGGAGGTGGAATTTGAAATTGTGGGGGAACGTAGAACCAGTTGGATTGTCTTTGTTTACGCAAGTACTTGCCCAGTTATTAGGAAGACACAATGGGAATTTCTGACTGAACGATCGGCCTCTTGGAATGACTGTTGGGTGATGATGGGGGATTTTAATGATATTGTCAACATGAATGAAAAGAGCGGAGGTCGTCAAAGAGGGGTTAACAGTTTCAACAACTTCCAGAACTTTATTACTACGCTGAATATGGGTGAAATTAGCTTCCTAGGGTATGAATTCACGTGTTCAAATCTCAGGGAGAATGAAGGCTTTGTGGAGGAGAGGTTGGATAGAGCTTTTGGTTCTCCCACTTGGCTTGTTTCTTTCCCCAATGCTGTTGTTCATCATATTTTTAGAGCATCCTCAGACCATTGTCTACTCTTATTGGAAACCAGTGTCGCAGTAGCTAAATCCAAACAAAGATTCAATTTTGATAAGAGGTGGACCAAAATGGAGGGCTTGAAGGAGGTGATTGACTCAGTTTGGTCACCAAGACATCAGGGGGTCCCTATGTTCCAAGTTGCCTCAAAAATTAGAAAGTCAAGGCTCGCACTTTTGGCATGGAGTAGGAACTGTCAAACTAATTCGGAAAAAAAAATTAAAGAGACAGTGGATAGAATGGAGGAATTAGCAAGACAAGGGGGAGACCGAGATTGGGCCTCATGGAAGTCTATCAGAAGTGAGTTGCATACTGCTTATGCGATGGAAGAACAGTATTGGCAACAGAAATCCAGAAATCATTGGTTGAAGGAAGGGAACAAAAATATCAAGTATTTTCATGTGTTCATGGTCCAAAGACGAAGAACTAATGTGCTTGAAAGGCTTCTGAATAAAGATGGATTGTGGTGCACAACCCCTTCAGAAGTTGAGGAGGAAATTACCAGGTTTTATAAGGAGTTATTTACCTCAGAAATTGGTACTCCAGACTTCTCCATTTTGACTGGATTTCCAGGCTCAATTACCCCTCAACAGAATCAGTGGATGACTCGACCAGTTGAGGGCAAGGAAATCAAGGAAGCATTATTTGATCTTCATCCCACCAAAGCACCCGGATTAGATGGTATGACACCCCTATTCTTTCAATTTTGTTGGGAGTCTGTTAAGTCTGATATCTGTAGGACAGTTAAAAGTTTTTTTGCTAACTCCAAAATGCTCAAGAGTGTCAACCACACAATGATAACACTCATTCCAAAAATCAGAAATCCCACCTCCATCTCTCATTATAGACCGATTAGTTTGTGCAATACTATTTATAAGGTCATTTCTAAGATATTAGCCAATAGACTAAAACCAAACCTGAGTCATTGCATTTGTGAGAGTCAAATGGTGTTTGTTCAAGGAAGACAAATCCTTGATAATGTGATCATTGCTCATGAGTGTTTGCATTACATCAATAAACTTAGGAGAGGTTCAAAATGTTTCATGGCTATTAGATTAGATATGGCTAAAGCATATGATAGGGTCGAGTGGTTTTTCCTTGTGCATGTTTTACAACTTATGGGTTTTTCTTCTGCTTTCATCAATTGGATCTTGACTTGCATTAGCACCACCTCTTTCTCTTTTTTAATTAATGGAGAAAATAAAGGTTGGGTTACCCCATCTAGGGCATAAAGCGAGGGATCCCCTCTCCCTATCTCTTCCTTATTCTTGCTGAAGCGATGTCCTTTCTCATTCATAAATTCAGAAAGCTCAATCTCTTCAAAGGTCTCAAAATTTGCAGAAGTGCTCCTGTTGTTACTCACCTTTTTACGCACGATTACCTATTATTCTGTGAAGCAAGCAAGGAACAAGCTGAGGGAGTCAAGAGATTGTTGGACATGTATCAGAAACCATCGTGCCAATGGTGAATTTGGCCAAATCTTCGATTTTTTTCAAAGAACAATACCACTAACATCTGTTAGAAAGGATGTTTGCCGCAGCCTTGATGGTATCCAAGAACATAAACGAATGAAACACTTGGGATTACCTATAATTATTGGTTGTTCTAAAAAAAAGTCTTTAGATTTGTGGAAGAAGCAGCCAGGTGGAAAGTTGGAGATTGGAAAACATCATTTCTTAGTTTGGCTGGCAAGGAGTTTTTGGTCAAATCAGTTTTGAATGCCTTACCAAACTACCTGATGTCCTGTTACAAGCTCCCTAATGAAACCTGTTATGCGCTTAATAGGATCTCTTCTCAGTTTTGGTGGGGTAGAATGAAAAGGGGAGTAATAAAATTCATTGGAGCTGCTGGAATAATCTGTCAATTCCTAAGGATGCAGGGGGATTGGGTTTTAAGGATCTTAGCCTCTTTAATGATGCTCTCCTCGCCAAACAATTGTGGAGACTCATTATAAAGCCTAATCTTTTGATGTGTAACTTTTGAAAGCCAAGTATTTCCCCAAAGGTCACATCTCAATACTTCAGCTAGGGATGGGGATTCAGTTATTTGGAAGAGTTTGATCAAGGCCAAATATGTTCTTAAGATGGGGTCTAGGATGCATATTGGGGATGGTAAATCAACACGGATTTGGGAACATTCATGGCTACCAAACTCAACTCATTCTAAGCCATGGGGACTCCCTGATTTGATAAATCCTCCTACTTGGGTGAGTGAACTTCTTCTCCCGGATGGCCAAGGTTGGAACATAGAACTGTTGCAGCAGCTTTTCAGACCGGATGAAATTCTATCTATCTCATCAATTCACATTCCAGCCACCCCAATTAGAGATAGACTGATCTGGATTGGGACTAGAGACTTGCAATACTCAGTTAAGACAGCTTATAAGTTACTTGTACAGATGAAAGCGGACTCGTTGAAGAAAGCAGAAACCAGTTCAAGGGGTAGGCAGCAATGTAAGATGTGGAGTCGAATTTGGAAGATGAAAATCAAAGGCAAAATTAAACATTTCCTGTGGAAAGGAATTCAAGGCTTTCTTCCTGTTTGCACCACTCTTATCTCAAAAGGTTTGGAGGTCGACCCTGTTTGTCCCTTCTGTGGAGAAGAGAATGAATCAATCGAACACCTTTTCTTTTTTTGTCGAAGAGTTGAGATCACATGGAAGCTTGCACCAGTTTCCTGGGAGGGTCTCAAGAATGAAACTTTTTGCTTCAAATAGTGGTGGCTGAAGATTTGTAATATCCCCTGGACTGATAATTTGAAAGACAGAGTCAACCTCTCGTCCTATATTTTGTGTTGGCTTTGGAAGACCCAGAACCTCTGGAAATTTCAAGGAAAAAAACTATCAGAATCAGAATTAGTGGCTAGAGCAATCAACGGATGGCGGGAAGCAGAATCCTTAGGCTGAATTTTGGATGCTCTCTTTAGGGATCTCTGTTATCCGATGAAGATGACTATCCAATTTTTGGTGTTGTTTTGAAGAGCAATATGACTTTGATGCTGAAGATATAGATTTCCTCTCTTTTGTATATTTTTTGGGATTTACATATGAATCTAAAACATCATTCTCCCTTGTTCCTTTCTGTGTTTTTTATTTCGGTCTGTTACGCTGCAGGGGATTTTCTTATTTTGTTTGTGTTGTAGACAGGTAGGTGATTGGCATATATGCCCCAATGTTGTATATGTTCATTCCGAGTTTTTTTTAATGAAATGAATCTGTCATTTTTGGCAAAAAAAAAATCAACCGGGAAAATAGTTTACTACCTCACCTAAAAAATCCAATCAGATCACCCCATAATTCAAAACCACAATGAGCTCTGCACAGCTCTCAGAGGTGAGTTATTAGTTGTAGATAATATTCCGAGTGCATATATACGTACATTTGAGTTGTTTAACAATTAACAATACATTCTTCATTAGATCTGAATTTTATTTTATTTTTCATTTTTTCTATGAAGAGGGTTGGATTTTCTTGTGTTTTCTTTTATGGTTCTGTTTTGTTGATTTAGGGCGGGATGAGCATTTACACGGGATTCACAAGGTTGTGCAAGGGGCTTGCAATGGTGTTAATAGGAGGTCACATTGTTGTTCAGATTTTACCTTCTGCAATTTCTTATCTTGCTCTCATTCCGAAAAGTAATTTTTCTGCATTTTCTTGGTAATTTTTTTTCTGTGTTTATGTGTTATTGTGTGCATGTAAATATACCTGTGTTTTTATTGTAAACTTTTGAGGTGTTTGGTTTTGGGTGAGTTTGCTAGCTGGCTTGATTAGACCACGCTTAGTTCTTCTATTTATTTACATTTTTAAGGTAATTAGGATAAAGTATGTTCTTGGTTGATTACCGAGGATTATATTAAGAAGATCAAATTTTTGACCTTTTGGGCTTACCTAATAAGATGGAATGGATTTTATGTTTATTGTATGGAAGATTACAATGTGTAGAATCTAAGACAAGATTTAAGTGGCTGAAAAAATCTGCAGCACCAAACTTGTGGTTTGAAGTGTATAATGTTGTGGAAGAATTGGGGATGTGGACTCTGGGAAATTGAAGTGTATTTGGATGAGTTGTTGTGGAATAATAATGAGAGTTATTTCCATTGAAAACACAATTTCATATTGATATTTTCACTGTAATTGTCTTTTCATTGGATTTTGTCTGGTAATTTCATATGTATAACATATTGTTGTTATGATTGGGATATGTATAAACTTATATTCTAGGGAATTTCTGAAGTTCATCTTAATTTGTTGTCAACTTTCTGACACCAGTTTGTGTTTTCGTCATGGGCTCACGGCTATTTCCTTGTACTACATTACAACTCCGGAAACATACATGTAAGTGATGCAAGAGCAATATTCTGCACAAAAGTGTGTTTTATGGTACTCGGTTTTCCTATCCCCTTTGATCTTAAAATCGGCAGGTTCATTAGCCTTAAAATTCACTCAAGACTTTTATGTTCTGAATTTTAGAAAATCTTGAAGCATCAAACTGATAACACCAGATCAAGAGTTGTCTTTATTGTAGTTATATGCCTATTTCTAGTTTCCAAGGGGTTCTTTCAGGGCTCTTAGTTAGCATCAAACAGATAACACCAGATCAAGAGTTGTCTTTATTGAAGATCAAAGCAAAAGTATAAATTTCTAATTCATTTTGTTCAAAATATTCGCCTTATTGATTTAACATTCAAACTCTAAAATGCTGAGCAATTTTAGCTAAAATCTTAATATTTGTTTCTTTATTACCTTTTGTGTGTGCGCGCGCGCAGTGGATACCCTATCTTTTTATTGGTGTATATTGTTGCAAGGTTTTTCAACGAAAGATTCAGTATCATAACTTCCTACCTTAATGTATCAGCTTGTAGCTCAAGTGGTATTGTTCACCCTTTGTAAGGGTGTTAATCAGGGTTTGAACCATGTATCTTTCAATTTCTTTAAAATTTATTCCCTTCACTTCAATCACTACTCCCAACTTATTAAAAAAAAATCTTACCTTAATACCACGAGCTTGTAGCTCAAGTGATATTGTTCACCCTTTGTAAGGGTGTTGACCGGAGTTCGAACTCAGTATCTTTCAGTTTCTTTGAAATTTATCCCTTTTCCTCCAACCACTACTCCCAACTTATTAAAAAAAATTTCTACCTTAATATTTGGCAACAAAGGGATTTAGAATGACGCTAAGAACCCTGGAGTCACTATTATCGTATTAGGGCATGTACTGACATGTAGGATTGAAAACGAACCAAACTATTCGATACTCGATTTGAGATCAGTCGTTTAAAGCTCGTTTGAGCTTGGTTCGTTAACATGATAAACCAAGCTTGAACACATTTTAGCGTTCGATAAGATGTAAAGCTCGGCTCGAGCTAGAGCTTGATTAGTAAAAAAAGAGAAAATGTATTAAAATATCAAGTTACTTAAGCTCGATTCGATTAATAATCAAACTAAACTCAAACACAATTTTTCAAGCTCGATTAGAATTCAAACAAGCTTGAATAGTACAACTAGTAATTTTTTTCCCAAACGAGAATTGGGGACAAAAAGAGTTAGAGCTCTTACCAAGAAAAATCAAATCACTGGTATAAAAAGGAAGTTCCTTTTTTTTTTGTTGCTAACTAAAGTTTTCTGGAGAGTACAATTGGCTTTCGAAGTACTTATTTGGGTTGAGAATGATTATAAATATTATGAGCCTTTGTTTCTTAATTCTTAATATGAATGGCTACTCGTACTCTGCTTCAAGAACCCAAATTAATAAACTATTATTTGTGAAGAAGAAAATAAAAAGGATAGAACTTGCAAATCTTATTATAATGAACCGCATAAGGATTAGGGCTTGTATGGTTATGTTTATGTAGTCCATTTTCAGTTTCTAGAGTTAGAAAATGAAATTTGAGAATTTATTGGTTTTCGTGTGAAAATTAAAATTATGTTTGGGTTAATAAATGAGAACTGAATTTTATACATGTTTGGGAATGAAAATATATTTAGTTGAGTAGCTTTGAAATTGCTTTTATGTATATACTAATTTGAAAATTTAGTAGTGATGGGGTCCAGTTTCAATATTTTTAATTTGAATATATGATATAATATATGTGATATTGCAGGTGATAGGCCACATTAGATACATATAATTGAAAATAATAATATATTGAGTTGATATAGTTCATAATTGGTAGTGGTGAGTCCCACAAGCTAACTTAGGATGAAAAGATTGGAATAGTGATTTGCAGTTGAAAATTTCAAAGTAGTTATATTTCTAATCATCAATTAAAAGGAATTTTAGCTTAAATGAAAAATATAGTTAAAGAATATGAATGAATATGTTTTAAACTTTTTTCTGTTAAATTTGTTGGTAATTTAAAAGTTTATCAACTTCTTTAATTTCCTCTTATTACTTTTACAATCTGTGAGGAAGAATCTACCATATATATTAAAAGAAAAAAATAAATTTGACACATGTCATCACCACATTAATTTTGGACATTTGTCCATTTTCATCCTCTCAATTCCATATGGCGGTTGCATTTATTTATGTAGCAACCCTATCCACAAATTGAAATGATAACAAATTTAAAAGATAAGAAACAATCCAAAAATCAAATTAGTTTTGAAACGTTAATGCTGGATAACTTTAAGAGATGACAAATAATCCAAAAATCAGCGATTTTATCTACCATATCTTTTAAATTATTATTATATTATATGTATCAAATAAAATGGAGAAAACAAGCAAGAAAGAAAATAAAGATTGACAAGTTTGTGAGACTACATTTTATCATTAGACAAATTCCCTGTAACACACGCGTATTATTCTAGTAAAATTTATTCTAGTAAAATTATATTTTAGAATCATGTTACAAACTTGTGCAATTTTTGCATTATGATCCTATTTATTTTTCATCGTCGCATAATACATGTTTTCTTTTGTTTTGTTGAGCTTGTGTTTCTCTATGTAAGATGGATGTTGTGTCAATTGTACTCAAAATTGCCTTATTTTGGATGTGCACAAGTTGTGGTTTTATTTCTTTAACTAGTAATTTAATTTCAAGGGCATTTTAGTAAGAAATGTTAATAAATCTCCACATTTTTCGATCTTGATTGTGATGTTTTTGAAAATTAGAAATTATTATCTAAAAATGTATTTAGTAAACTTAAAAGTATTTCTACTTAATTCTTTAGTAAATATAGTTCTTAAAAGGTTCACTATTAAATACTCCTCTCCTTCGTCGAGAGTTTTCCCTCATCTCCTTCGTCGAGAGCTTTTTCGTCTTTGAATTCTAATTTTATTTAATTTATGTCAATTATCTATGGAGACTAAGATGGCAAATTTGTCCCTATTTCAAGAAGAATATGATGGATTGGTGTTTGAATCAGAAAATTCCAATGGTGAAGGTTCATATACTTCTTTGTTCCTGGTCGGAAAATTCCTTACTGATCGAAATGTCAACTTCAATGTGATGAAGGCACGGTTAGCGAATATATGGCACCCAGTTAAAGGTATGATAGTCAAGGATATTGGAAATCAACGATTTCTATTCCAATTTTATCATATCTTGGATTTAAAGAGAGTGGTTGAATAAGGTCCCTGGTCTTTTGATAGTCTGATGTTGATGTTGATTCAACTAAATCCGGGTATGGTTCCTACTACTACCCCAATTCACACTATCAATTTTTGGGTTCAAGTTTATAATTTGCCTATAGGGCTTATGTCAGAAAGAGTGGGGTAACAATTGGGTGATTATATCGGATCATTTCTGGAGTATGATGTGAAGAATTCTTCATCTTAATGAAGGTCGTATATACGGATCAGAGTACGTGTTGATATCCATGTTCCGTTAAAAAGATGCAAGAAAGTTAAGTTACAAGGGGGAGAATGGTCGATTGTCAATTTCAAATACGAGAGATTGGGGTCCTTTTGTTTCGTTTGTGGATTACTTACTCACACTAAATGATTATGTGCGAAGAGGTTCAATTACCCAAATGGAGAGGCACCAAAAGAATGGAGTTCGAACTTATGAGCCCCCAATCGTAGGATGAGTATGTCAGGTGGGGAACGCTAGTTAGTCGAAGATGATGATAATCTGAAAAAAAATATCCCATACCCTTATTAATCGGGGACACATGAAAATATGTTCAAGACAAGCGGGAAAAGCTCAGTTTCCTCCTCCAGCGGGCATGGTGTTAGATTCTGGTCTCCGCGTAATCCAGGTTATTACAGGATATCAGTGAAAATTCAAATTTGAATATTGGGGCGGTTATAGTAACTCCTCTATAATTCCGAAGAAAATGAGATAATGAGATACGTAACTGCTCCTCAGCGTGATAATAGCCCAAATATCATCACTGATACGGTCTTTGATGATTTGGAATTAATGGACGATAGGAAAAGGAAAAGAGGCTTGGTTATCAAGGAGGCCCAAGCCCATTTGTCACATAACACAAATTCTGGTTAGGCTAACTCTGCAGTCCAAATAGCGAGTAACTCGATTAATCATTTTTTATTGGCAGGTCCTGGCTCCCAGGCCTGCCAGGAGCCATGATAGTCCTAAGATGGAATTGTCGCGGGCTGGGCCACCCGCGGGCAATTTCTATTTTATGCGACTTGGTTAAAAAACATCGTCCGGATATAATTATTCTCTTTGAAACCTTGTCGCATGTAAATAAAGTGGAGCAGATTCGGATTCGGCTCAAGTATGATGGTATGTTCTCTGTTGATAAAATAGGGCGAAGTGGTGGAATTTGTGTAGTATAGAAGAATAATAATGTTTGTTCTGTTTCTGGTTTTTCTCATAATCATGTGGATATGGAATTGATGGAGGATAATGGCGTGAAATGGAGACTTACATGCTTCTACGGGCACCCTGAAAGAAACCGACGGAGAGAATCTTGGGATTCACTAAGACAACTTAAGGGACATAGTAATCTCCCTTGGTGTTGTATTAGGGATTTTAATAATTTACTACACCCGTCTAATAAAAAAGGAAGAGTTGAACACCCGTCATGGTTGTTTAGAGGGTTTCAAGAGGCGGTAGAGGAATGAAACTTATCAGACATTCCTCTTTCTGGATATCCATTTACTTGGGAAGCACGGAGAGGGACAACTGATGTTGTGGAGGAAAGACTCGATAGAGCACTTGCTTCAGGAAGTTGGGTATCCCTTTTTCTGGATGCCAGACTATTAAATACTTATGCACCTATCTCTGATCATTCTCCCATAGTTCTTCATACCAGCCCCCTCTTCGCAAAACAGTTTTTAAACCATTTAGATTTGAAAATAAATGGTTTTTAAGAACCAGAGTTGAAAAGCATTGTTTGTGAGAGGTGGAAGGCCGCATTAGAATCTAACAATAATATCACAGAGAGGTTACAAAGGTGCTCAGAAAGATTGAAAGTATGGGGCATGAAACAATTGAATATCTTCAGGGATGAATTGAAGGCGTGTCACGGGATATGGAAATTCTTCGGAATTATTATGACCCCGAATTAGTTGCACAGTATAAAGAAGCAAGGTGTCGATACGCGGAATTGCTAGTCAAGGAAGAAGCGCATTGGCAACAACGAGCGAAATTTTTTTGGCTTTGGGATGGAGATTCTAATACTAAGTTCTTTCATGCGACTGCATCATCACGGAAGAAAAATAATTGGATCACTCGGCTTCAAGATAGTGAAGGGATTTGGCATGATAATGAAGCAGAGATTGGTGATATTGCATATCATTACTTCAGTAATTTCTTTTCTGGAGGTGAACCTACGTCTAATACAGGAGTGAATCATGTGATGGCAAAAGTTAATGTGGATCAATAATTTTTTACTTCAGCCATTCACAATTGAGGAGTTTAAGAAAGTTATTTTCGATATGCATCCTGATAAATCTCTGGGTCCGGATGGCTTCAACCCAGTATTTTATCAGCATTTTTGGGATATCTTGGGGAATGATATATTCAAAGCTAGTACAGAATGGTTTCACAAGCTAGAATTTCCCCGTGGGCTCGTTGATACAAATATCGTTTTGGTGCCAAAATGCTCATTGCCCCAATCAATGAAAGACCTTCGTCCAATCTCGCTTTGCAACGTCTTATATAAAATTTTGTCGAAGGTGCTCGCTAATAGACTAAGAGTATTACTTCCTCACATCATATTGGATACTCTGTCGACATTATTCAAGGGTCGTTTCAATCTTGATAATGTCTTAGTGGCATTTGAGATTGTTCATTGTATGAAGCGTAAAACCAAAGGGAAGAAGGGTACGGTAGCCTTGAAAATTGATATCAGCAAGGCGTATGATAGGATTGATTGGGCGTTCCTCGAACGAGTTTTGTTGAAGCTGGGGTTCGCTAACCATTGGGTACAACTTCTCATCATGTGTGTTAAATATGTATCGTACTCAGTGGTAGTCAATGATAAATTGATCGGGCCAATTACTCCTTAAAGGGGTCTTCGGCAAGGAGATCCATTATCAACCTATTTATTTATCTTATGTGCTGAAGACCTAAGAACCATGCTTCTTCAAGCTGAGCTAGAAGGGAAGATCCATGGAGCTAGAATTTGTCGAGGGGCATCTTCCATCTCTCATCTTCTTTTTGTGGATGATAGTTATTTGTTCTTCTCAGCTAATGTGGAGGAAACTCAGTATGTTAAATATATCTTGCAGCAATACGAGTTCAGTTCGGGGCAGGTAGTGAATTTAACAAAGTCGAGTGTAAATTTCAGTTCTAATGTGGGCGTTGAACAGTATGACGACATCTTGAACATTCTTGGAATTCAAAATCAAGCACAAACAGGGAAGTATTTGGGACTTCCCTCTTTAATTGGAAGGAGAAAAAGGGGGATCTTCGGTTATATTCGGAACAATTTGTGGTCTCATATCCAAAAATGGCGAAGTAAACATTTATCTAATGCAGGGAAAAGTGTGCTTATTAAATCCGTGGCACAAGTTATTCCTTCATATTGTATGAGTGTCTTTCTTCTACCATCCACCCTTGGGAAGGAGTTACAAAGAATGATCAACACGTTTTGGTGGAGGTCACGGAAAGATGGTGGTAGAGGGATTAATTGGAATAAATTATGTGTTTCGAAAGTGGCTGGGGGCTTAGGTTTTCGTGAGTTTCATTTCTTTAATCTAGCATTGTTGGCAAAGCTTGGCTGGAGAAATTTTTCCAACTCAGATGCTCTTATCTCAAGGTTATTCAAAGTCAAATACTTCTCGAATGGGGACTTCCTTAATTCAGACTTGGGAGCTAATCCCAGTTTTACATGGAGAAGCATCTGGAGCTCGAGACAAGTGCTTAGATTGGGTACGAGATGGAGCATTGGAAATGGCATGAACATAAGTGTGTGTAATTCTCCTTAGATCAGGGAATCGAAGGATTTCTACATCCAATCTCCTCATGTCGAAGGCCTGGAAGATCTAAAGGTCCATGAATTATTTATTCCTGGTCTTTATGAATGGGATAAAGGTATCATAGAGGACTTATTTGGTGAGTAGGATGTTAAACAAATATTGAATATTCCACTATGCGATATGGATGAACAAGATAGGCTCATTTGGCACCATTATTCGAATGGATCATATTATGTGAAGACGGGCTATAGGTGCCTTGTGGAATCTGTTATTGATAGTAATCTTGGATGTAATGGTGAATGGGATAAAATATGGAGATTAAAAATCCCTGCTAAAGTAAAATTTTTCCTATGGTGGGATTGTCGTAATTGTCTACCTACTCGTACAAATCTTCGAAGTAAAGGGGTGGACACTTCCTAGGTATGTGTTTTTTGTTGCTCTCAAGGAACGATGTGCAGCAGCTGGCATCCACCTCCTGCTGGTACATACAAATGTAATGTGGATGCTTCATTTTTCAAAGATGAAAATAACTTTGGTTTGGGTATGTCAATTAGAGATGAGACAGGGATGTTCATTGCTTGCAAAAGTTTGTGTCTTCATGGGGGTATTATCGTTCGCGAAGGGGAATGATTAAGCCTGTTAGAAGGGATAAGATGGAGCAAAGGGCTGGGACTTCAAAATGTTATAATTGAAAGAGACAAATACACTTACCCATCCAAACTATACTGATTTTTACACTTTACCCTCCAAACTTTAATTCGTGACACTTTGCCCCCTGAACTATGAAAATCGTTACACTTTACCCTATATGGACCATTTTGCCCCTGGATTTTATTCTTTTATAACACTAGTTCTAGTTATCCCTCTAAACTCCAATTTATGGCAGATTACTACATAATTATAAATTAATTGCATTATTCACTAGACATAAAATATTACTCCGTAATTAATTTGTTTTCCAGATTTTTCGAGAAATGAAAACCTTTATTTTTATGTCCCCTGTTTTGTTCGTGGCATTGTTACACCTACTTAGATCCAGTCTCTATTCAGAGGTTTTAAATTGATCATGTCAGGTTTCCAGCCTATAAACTCAACAGGACATACTTCAATCAAAATTCTCATTTCAAGTATAAATTCGTATACAAATTAGATCTATAGACTGAAAATGAACATAGTCCATTACGACCATATCAGGCCCAACATGCTTCCGTAAAATTAATAAATCCCTTAAAATTCATACCTTCTTTGACCAAACAGCACCGGGTGAAATGGTTCGCAACACCACCAGTCGGAAAATTATTGCCCCCAGATCGTTTGACAAACAGCTCCTCATTGTTCAACACCCTCAGGGAAGATGATCTGCAAGTTATCTGACTCCTTCAGCAACTGTTCAGCACAACCTTGGTTCATTTCCTACTCCAGGCGTATAAGTAATTCTTAAACGGGATGAATTAATAGTACATTATGAACACATGTTGAAGCAGAAAGCCTCTTTTTATTAAGAACATATAGAAATATTTATTACATTAGTAATCTTCTTTTGGGAGGAGAATACTGGTTTAGCCTCTCATAGATGAGGCTTGCACTCGAAAACACATAAAAATTTGAAAACTAAAACACTCAAAATATTACAAATTTTTCACTCAGGAAGCCTTGGTTCGTTTCCTACTCACCATTCTGTCCTGCTGGAAAGACATCCTTCTGGGCTCAACTCTGAGACTTCGACTTTTGTTGAAGACTGGTTGATCTTGAATTATCATATCGATCTCCTTTATAGTTGGAGATTCAATGATTTCTGGTAGAACCACCCTGGCAAAGTCCTCAAAGATTCTTCGGACTTCAATAAATTCCTTTCTCAAGAATATCTCAGAATGATGTGTATTCGAGAGAGCATGGGAAATCTTGTATGTGATCGAGTAGGGTCTATTCCCTTCTTTCATCAAATCAACTCTTTTTAAATCTTGATGAAGGCTTAGAACTCTGTTAAAATCTCGATCTCCCAGATTGTATACAATTCTAGGATAGACATTAAATGCTAATTTTCCTGCATACAAATTTCCTGTAACCGCTCCAAGGCATGAATCCTTGAGATGCGATATTCGCTTGTCAAAAATAGCAAGATTGAGTGGCGAATCTTTCCTTGAATGTTGCCTTAATAATGACTCTTATGGCTCCGATGTGAATCCATGAGAGTGTATTTGCAACTTCTCTTTTAACTCTGTTTTTGATCTCCTGTATTTCTCTAATAGGGACCAACTGCATCTCGATCAGGTTACCGGTAAATTCCATCGGAATGGAAAATTCTCCTATTGTTACCCCCGTGAATAATTTGGTGTTTTCTCTTTATGAAACCCAATCTTATCCAACGCCTTCTTCTCCATAGCTCCGATAGTAAAACCATCGTATATCCGAAGCTTTGGATCTTCCTTCATAATTCTCATAAGAGTCATATGAGAAACCGTAGTGTGAGAGAGAAATCCTGACATATCCTCCCTAACCGTCTGTTGAAGAATTTCTTCTTCACTCTGATTCTGAACTCGATTCATTTCCATCTTCAGAATAGATCTCTTCTTCATAGATGCTTTCATTTGAGGAAATATCCTCAAATTGATACACATGTATTAAACTGGTAGTAGACAACTTCTTCGATCTCGGGTGTAGCCTCGAACTGTCTGACTCCTCATTTTTGATTGTCTGGGCAATCTGTTGAGATATGCCCCTTTGCTCCGCATGTACATCAATTACAGTCTTTGAAACTTTCATTAGTCCTGGTGTGAGCTCTTCTGAAAGTTCTCCTTCCTGGGGTTATGCTAGTACTTGCTTGATTAGAACCTGATAATGAGGCTCTACTTTTGCTTGGTACTGGTCTTTACCCTGATTTGTAACTTCGGGTTTTTTGTTTTGACCAGAACCTTCTAGGTCTCCATGAAGACCTTTTGTTGTTGCTTCCCCGGCAGTATGGATGGCTTCTCTCCTTCTTCTTCTTATGCCGTCGTGGTTGTCCTCCCACAACTGTTGGGATATCATTGTCCACGCAACATAGATGAACCGTTTTGTTAATTCCTCGTAATCTCTTATAACTCCTGTATAGAGCTATATGGTAACACCATTCAGATAACTTGGCCTTTAAGAAAGACATTCTTCTGGCCACTGTATCTAATTCTGCTCCATCCTTGTATTTCCTGATAAACATTTCTCTCCAGGAACTCGGAATCTTTGCAAAGAATAGCTGTGAAGCTTCCTTTTCTCCAATCTTGGATTTCCACCGATATTCGGTGAACAACTTGATATATTCATCAATATGACAAATATCATGTAACTCAAGGCTATAGAGGGCTTGTTTATATCTATTTCTTTTCTCTTCCTCTAATCCCTCAAAGTAACCTATGCTGATAAACTGGATTTTGAATAGTTTTGCCATATCATCGACAATTTCTTTCAATGATTCTCCTGATGTGACCGCGCTCTTCGTACCTGCATCGATCATATCCCATGCATCTTTACAGATCCCTCAATACTCATTTCAAGGAGTAAAATGAAGGAATCTTTCGTAAGATCAAGGGTACCTGCTGCAATCCTCATTGCTGATGCCCATTCATCAATAAGGACTTCTCGATTTTTGAAATCTGGGAGATACAGATTTAGCATCAATCCATATGGATATATCAAATCTAGATGCGTTCTTCCATAAGGTGTCTGGTGAATGTTTGGCCTTCTAGGAGGTACTCGAGTTCCTGCAAGAGGTGGTCGAGCTCCTGTTCCTGAAAATATTTCATTCTCTGTAGTGAAATCTCCAACGTGATGCATTCTCTCATCCTGGGTTCCATGATTTGAACCCGCACTTTCTTCGACGTTGGGATTTACTGGTGGCGGTGGTGGAATTGGCGGAATTGGTCTACCATGAGGGTCATAGGTAACGAAAGTTGATTCATCTCCTGCGTTCATCTTTAAGTCTACAATACCTAATCCCGCGAAAGATTCTGACAGGTCATGTAGATCTTTAAGATTGATCTTCTCCATATCCATCACTTTTAGTTTATGATGGATTTTCCTTTGATGATAGCAATGAGCTTTTCATCGTCCGTCATTTTTCGTATAACTTCGGTTGGTTTCCCTTTTTGGTGTAAATAGGGTACTGTCCCAAAATCAATACGTTTCTTTCCTCCGGAAGAACTTGGTCTGTCCTCCAGGTTCTTAACTCGTTTTATGAATGTCATGAAGAATTTCAAGAGTTTCCTTCTGATATTTCACCATCTTCTCCATCTGGTTCTGGATCTGATGAACTTGTGCTTGTAGATGAATATGGCGGTTGCCATAATTCTGCACCGTCTTCTGAATTTCTCTAAGATCTGCTGATATCTTAGATGTATCTGGAAGTATCTCGTTCCATTCTGGTATTCCATCAGAAATCATTGTTCTGATGGGAATTCTCATGAACTGCTTTCTTGGCGATTCATCAGATCTACATAAAAGGTCAGGTTTACTGTCCAGGAACTCATATGATATGTTGCTTGCATTTCGCATTGCCTCGAGGCTTCCCTATCGGCTCCTGCGCGTTCTTGTATCTCATATTGGTGATTCCAATATGCGATCTTATCCTGGTGTTCTTGTACATACATCGTCAAAATTTGAAGATATGTCTTGTAAGGTATACATCTCGGACAATTGTCCGGATCCATATTCTCGAAAATAATTCTCCTCACCAATTGTTAATTACATAAATATAATAAATATAGCTAAAAGTTCTTAATAAACCTAGGCTCTGATACCATTTCGAGGATCGCAAGACATTGAGGAGTAATTGTAGATAATACAATAAAATTTATGGCATAGGTGGTAAAGTGCAACAACTTTGAAGTTTAGAGGGTAAACTGTAAAACAACTTTCATGTAGCTAGGGGTAAATCTGTAATTTAAGGCAAAGTGTAAAATTCCGCATAGTTGGGAGGGTTAAGTGTAACGATTTAAAGTTCGTATGGTTAAGTGTAAAACTTCGAATAGTTTGGGGGGTTGAATGTTTTTATCCCTATTTGAAATGGATGCCAAGACTGTTGTGGATGCTATAAAGAAGACTGATATAGATCTGACTGAGTTTGGAAAAATAATTTGTAAATGTGTTCGTTTTCTTTCTTCTGAATCTAATTTATCGGTTCAACATGTTAGATGACAAGCAAATATGGTAGCTCATGCTATTGCTAGAGCCGCTATTTCTCATGCTACTCCTTCTACTTGGGTAGAGCCTCCGACCTGTGTGATTGCCTACCTTGATGACATATGTACTTCTCATAATTCGTAGTGAAGCTTTATTTCAAAAGAAGAAAAAAAAAGGTTCACTATTAGTTTATTGCATGAAATAAATTCAAAAACATCATTTTGTATTTACATAATTTTTGGAGGGGAAATTATTACTTTTATTTGTTAACGGCATCATGTAAAATTTGAAATAATTTTAAAATAACAATTGAAAACAATGGACCATTTCATAGTTGCTAAGCTTATAGGAAAATTTTATTAAGTATTTCATAATTATGATACATCTTAGAGCTTGTAAGATACAAACTTAATGAACTGGTATGGGTATCAACCTTAAAAAGTTAAAGTAATTGACATACAATTGAATCAGAAAGAGGATCAACCTTGTGCTCTAGTGGTCGAGACATGTGTTGTAAGGTGAATGACCTGGGTTTGATCCCATACGGGTGCCTGTGTCCCCTCCCCAAATTCCCCCATTATACTCAAAAAAAAAATTGAGACGGAAAGTTAAGATAGATTAGCTACAATTACAAGGTGTGTATTTAATGAAATTCAATACGAGCTTGAATGGGCTAGTAGTATTTTCCCCTCATTTATGGACTTAAACCATATTCAGCAACTTCAAACTCCACTAAAGTGAACTTTACTTCCTCGGAACCAACTCCACATGACATGGAGCCAATTATATATGCTAGATGATATGGATTTACCATTCACATAAGATGAAGTTAAAAATTCACTATGGGATCTTTTAAAGCACTAGGAGGCGACAATTTTCAACCTATTTTGAATTTTCTTTCAAAAAAAATGGGATATTGTGGATAGTGATTTGGCCGATCGATATTCTCAATAACGGACAACCATTGTGAATGTTTAATACTACACGTGTTGTTTTGATTCCTAAAATTTTCCAACCACATCATGTTTTGAATTACATGTCGACTGGTTTCTGTAATATTCCATATAAGGTTGTTATGAAGGAGGCAAACAGATGAAAAGAAGTTCTCCATCATATCTGAAGAGCGAATGAAAACATACTTTTTTGGCAATTAAGGAAAACTCATGTGCATACTTAAATCATGGAAATTAGAGGTTTTTTCTACTTGAAGTACGAAGATTCCAATCGAGACAATTGCCTAAGCCACAACACTTATATTATGAGTATTTTCAAATTACCGGGTTTTTTTATGTTAGGAACTCCTGGCTTTTGTAGCGAAAATTTGGTGCACCAAAATGAACATAATTATGCAGTAATAACTAAATACAAATTCCCCTCAAAAAAAAAACTAAATACAAATTATTTCATAATTATATATGCATCAAATTACAACTAACTATGTGTTGCTTCATAACTATATATGCATCAAACAATAATTAACTTTATATTATCTCATTACTATCTATGCACCATATAAAATATGAATATGTAGTATATTATAATCATGTATGCATTAAATAAGAACTAATTATGCAGTGTCTGATTACTATCTATGTAGTTTATTTATTTTTAACACAAAAACTCATGTCAGACCGTCTAACGGGTCTGACATGTTAGACGGATCTGACCCACGGATCCGGTGGCATTCTCGTAATATTAGCAGTGGTGTTTTAGTAGTTTTCAGAGGCCACCGGTATTAACAATCCTTCTGAAAAGTATTAGACGTCCTTCTAAAAAGTATTAGCAGTTCTTCTGAAATGTATTAGTAGTTCTCTGAAGAGTATTTTAGTATTTCTCATGAATATACTCACGAAATGTATTAGTAGTCCCTCAAAAAAGTATTAGTAGTTCCTCGAAAAAGTATTAGTAGTTCCCAGGAGATTATTTTAGTAGTTTCCCTGAATATAATTAAATTTTTCTCCCGAAATGTATTAACAGTCCTTCTGAAAAGTATTAGTCGTCCTTCTAAAAAGTATTAACAGATCTTCTGAAATGTATTAGTAGTTCCCTGAAGAATATTTTAGTATTTCTCATGAATATACTCCCGAAATGTATTAACAGTCTCTCAAAAAAGTATTAGTAGTTCATCGAAAAAGTATTAGTAGTTCCCTGGAGAGTATTTTAGTAGTTTCCCTGAATATAATTAAATTTTTCTCCCAAAATGTATTAGATGTCTCTCGGAAAAGTATTAGTAGTTTCTCAAAAAAGTATTAGTAATTTCCTATAGAGTATTTTAGTAGTGCTCCTGCAAAGTATTAGTTTTTCTTATAAAATGTATTAGTATTTCTCCATAAAAGTATTAGCTAATACTAATACATTTTACACTAGGCACTACTATTCTCAAGTTAATCGGAAAGAAAATACGATTCTTGAATGTTGTTAGGAGATAAATGTAGATATTCTTATGAATCACTAGGTCACAAAATAAGCATATTAAATCTAGCCCATGACACAAGATAGCTCCAAAATTTTATTTTTTATGGAGATTGCAGTAATATTTGAACGTCTCTTCACAAATCTTTAACATTTCTTCACCCAATGCAAATATCAACCGACATTATATTACCAATTCAATTTCGAAGAAATCGAGCAGTAATTGTTTTGCACTTAAGAATTTGGGAACTCGGAATTGGTTGAAGGAGAAGGCCAACAAAGTTTGTTTGGTGTTCGTATGTGACGATGAGAGGGTGATTGGGAGGCAGGAAGCGTCGGGTGCGTCCTCTACTACGGGCTGCGGCTGGATGGTGCAGGGATGTGCAGAGTAATTGGGGGTTATTTTTGTGGGTTTTTTCTCCTTTTCTTTTTCTGGTAATGGATCGGATCTGAATTTGGGCTAGTTATTGGGGCTCCATCTAACGGTTTAGATCCGTTAGACCGTCTGACAGGAGACCAACTCTATTTTAAATATGCATTAGAGTCACTTATGTTATGTTGGAAAAGTTGTGAAGGAAATTGCACTTTTAGGGTGCGATTTTCTTGGGACCTCGATTGTTTAATGACAAAAGTAAAAGTCGATTCTGGTTCTTCTCAGTGAGAACATTAAAATCGAATATTTGGTTGTCCAAAATGGTGTTTAGATGAAGGAGAAATTAAAGCTTAAAGATGATGTATTAGAATTAATTTAAAAGAAGAAACCATGTGGGTTTGTCTTCTTTTAAAGGTGGGTTTGTCCCACATAGGAAAACCAAGGCATTTTAGACTAGTATATATAATGCCACCTTTTAGTAAGGTGTAAGATTATATTGCATAGAGGCTCTCTCTACACGCGCGCCCACACTGGGGTGCAAATCACGGTCCGGTGCGAGCTCCGAACCACTGACTTGTGTGCGAGCGTGACCTGCGTACACGAATGCCGGGCCGAAATCGAGCCACTTAGTCTAGCCTATGTTTGGCTATTTTAATTTATTTTCGAATTTTAAATTCTGTAAATAACAGATTATTACTTTTCGAATTTAAATTCATATGTAACAACTATATTAATTCCTGAATTGAAATCGAACAAAGAAAAGTTATTGTTGTGTAACAACAAATGTAATTGCTACGTAACAGCAATTTGCTTTAATTTTCAGGTCATGAATCAGTTTATAAAAAGCTAAAATTCCAGCAGTCCAAGAATACACTCAACACTTGCATTCTAAATACTCTCTGCATATTGTTCTATATTCCTCTTGGCCTCCTGCATTTTGGTGATAATTTCCAGACGTAGATTCAGTTCGTCGGACCAAAAGGTAGTTTGGTTTCTCATCTTATCCTGGGAAACAGAAGTCCAGAATAGGGGACGAATCTGTTTTAAGGATAGTGTGTCAAACACACGATTCGGGCCATTTCTGTTTTTTCAAATTCTGGAATTTAGTTTCAATAATATTTTCGAGTTTTTGCAAAGAAATTGTAATTTCGATTCTCTTGAATTGAGTTTTGTAAATCAGATCTTTGTATTTTTGCAACAAACTTAAAACATTTTTATATTTTTGTTGAAGATATTTATATAAGTTATGCTATTTTGTTCACTGTTGCAAAACTTCAGAAGGATACTTATAGAATTCGCTGGAGTTATATTTTGTTATTCAAAACAGATTAGTTTTTATATCTATTGCTTTAGATGCATTCTGTTGGATAGAAATTTTGTTTGGTATTATGTTCTCAAAATCATAGCTGAATATTGTATTTAGTTCATTTCAAATGTTCTAATTACTTTTGGAATTGGAAATTTGCTCTCTGTAATTGGGTTTAGAGATTCTAGTTTGGATGGCTTTATTTAAATTCCTTTTAAATTCGGTCAGTATATGTGACTTAATCTAGCAATTTTGATTTCACCTTATAAATCAGGGTCAGATTTTCTTAATTTTTTTTTAATGTAATAGTTTGTCTTAAAACTAGAATTCAAATCAGTTTGACCCCTGCAACTCAAATTGGCTATATTATTTTACTAATTGCAACTGAAATTCTGCAAAGTTGGTTTATTCACTAACAAATGTTTTTTCAATTGTAATTCTTAATTGGTTTACTGAATGTACTAACGTTTATTTGTTGTATTGATAGAAAGTTGGTTCAAATATTGTTTTGGACTAAGATATATATACCCGTGCTATTTGGAGAGGAAGGAAAGCACATTGGACCTTATAATAAAAGTTGAACAATTTAATTTGTTCTTATTGGAATTGTTCCAATTAAAACTTTGATTTGTTTTTCAGAAATGGCTTCTGATGATTTGAACTCAGGAGTTCCGATTGGCGCAAATGAGACAAATGCTACGCTTAATCCGATTGTGCCTAATCCAGTTGTGCCCAATCCCGTGGTTAACCCTGTTGTGCCTCGGATGGTGGCTAACCCCACCGTTAATGTGCCGATGAATCACGCTGAAAATCGGAGAAATTCAATGGCTTGGATTTCAAACGTTGGCAGCAAAAAATATTGTTTTACTTGACGACGTTGAACCTAGCAAGGTTCTTAACAGAAGATCCTCCTAAGTTGAGTGAGGATGAAACATATGTTCAAGCCGCTCATGCGGTTGATGCTTGGAATCATGCAGATTTTCTTTGTAGGAATTATGTAATGAATGGTTTAGCAGATCCGTTGTATAATGTTTATAGCTCTAAACGAACTGCTAAAGAATTGTGGGAGTCATTAGACCACAAGTATAAGTCTGAGGATGCGGGGGCTAAGAAATTTATTGTTGGCCGATTCCTACACTTTAAAATGATTGATTCCAAGTCTGTAATAAGTCAAGTGTAAGAACTTCAAGTGATTATACATGATATTCTTCTTTGAAGGGATGTTTTTGAATGAAACTTTCCAAGTGGCTGCAATAATTGAAAAATTGCCACCTGCTTGGAAAGATTTCAAGAACTATCTGAAGCACAAACGAAAGGAGATGAACGTTGAAGATCTGATTCTTAGGCTTCGGATTGAAGAAGATAACAAAGGATCTGAAAGGAAAATGTTCAATCCTCGTGGGTCGCTAAAGCGATGTTGTGGAGCATGGCGAAAGCTCCAAAGGGAAAAAGAAAACCGGGAAAACTGGTAAAGGGTTCAATAATTGGGGACCAAAAGGAGGCATTTCGAAGAAGAAATTCAAAGGAAAATGCTTCAATTGTGGCGGCAAGGGTCACAAGGCTTCTGATTGCAAGAAACCAAAGAAGAACCGTGAGGCTAACATGGTTGATGACATTTCTAAAGAGGTGTTCGATTTGAATCTTGTTGCTGTGATTTCAGAGGTGAACTTGGTGGGTTTAAACCCTAACCAGTGGTGGATTGATACTGGCGCTACCAGGCATGTGTGCTCCAATAAGGAGATGTTCGACCTTTGAGGTCATGAGAATGGCGAGAAGTCAGATATGGGGAATTCTGCCACTTCTGACATCAAAGGTCAAGGGAATGTGGTTCTAAAAATGACGTCCGGAAAGGAGCTGACTCTCACGAATGTGTTATATGTGCCAGATGTCCATAAAAATTTGGTGTCTTGATCGCTTTTAATTAAGCATGGTTTTCGTATTGTGTTTGAGTCTAATGTTGTAACTTTACTCAAAAATGGAATGTTTGTAGGAAAAGGGTACGTAACTGATGGGCTTTTTAAGCTCAATGTGATGGTTGTGAAACCAAAATGCAATAAAATGAAGAATGCTTCTGTTTACTTGCTTGAGTCTTCCAATTTGTGTCATGGTAGACTAGGACATGTTAATTATGATACTTTGCGTAGATTAATTAACTTAAATTATATACCAACATTCTATATTGATTCCAAGCACAAGTGTGAAACTTGTGTTGAGGCAAAGTTAACAAGGATATCATTTAAAAATATTGAAAGAAATGATGAACCACTTGATTTAATTCACACCGATGTATGTGATTTAAAATCGACACAAACACGTGGTGGCAATAAGTACTTCATTACTTTTATAGATGATAACACAAAGTTTTGTTATGTGTATCTTCTTAAAAGTAAAGATGAAGCTATAGAGAAATTTACTCTCTATTAAAATGAAGTTGAGAATCAACTCAACAAGAAAATTAAGGTGCTAAGAAGTGATCGTGGAGATGAATATGAATCACCTTTTGCTGAATTTTGTGCCCAACACGGAATTAGATACGAAACAACAGCACCTTATTCACCTCAACAGAATGGCATTGCAGAACAGAAAAACCGTACACTTAAAGAAATGATGAATGCCATGTTATTAAGTTCTGGATTGCCTCAGAACATGTGGGGGGAAGCTGTCTTAAGAAACTAGACAAAAGCCCTTACGAGCTATGGCATGGAAAATGTTATCCTACAAATACTTACGAGTGTGGGGGTGTCTTGCTAAGGTTGCTATACCAACACCTAAAAAGGTGAAGGTAGGTCCCAAAACTGTTGACTGCATATTTATTGGATATGCACATAATAGTGCTGCTTATCGGTTTCTTGTGCATGAATCTAAAGTTGAAGATATACACAAGAACACGATAATTGAATCAAGAAATGCACCGCTCTTTGAAAATGTATTTCCGTACAGATCGAGAGAAGAAGCAAGCTCTTCTAAACGGATGCATGATTCAATAGAACAAGAGCAAGGATATAAAGAAGAAAAGGTAGAACTTAGACGCAGCAAACGAGCTAGGATAGAAAAATCTTTTGGTCCAGCTTTTCTAACCTACATGCTGGAAAGTGAACCTCAAAGTTACAGAGAAGCTATAACTTCTTCTGAAGGACCATTATGGAAAGAGGCCATAAAAAGTGAAATTGATTCCATCTTGCAAAACCATACATGGGAACTAGTGGATCTTCCTGAGGGAAGTAAACCACTAGGTTATAAATGGATTTTCAAGAAGAAAATGAAGGCGGATGGAACAATTGATAAGTACAAGGCTAGACTTGTAATTAAAGGTTACAGACAAAAGAGGGCATTGATTACTTTGATATGTATTCTCCAGTTATGAGAATAACATCCATTAGATTGGTACTTACAATTGCTGCATTGCGAAATCTTGAAGTACATTAAATGGACGTAAAAACTGCTTTTCTAAACAGAGATTTAGAAGAGGAGATTTACATGGAACAACCTGAAGGATTCTCTGCAGCTGGGCAAGAGAATAAGGTTTGTAAACTGGTCAAGTCATTATATGGCTTGAAACAGGCACCAAAACAATGGCATGAAAAATTTGATAATGCCATGAAAGAGTGTGGATTTAAAATCAATGAATGTAATAAATGTGTTTATGTTAAAAACACTGAAAATGGCTATGTCATTTTGTGTCTTTATGTAGACGACATGCTTATCATTGGAAGTAATGATAAAATAATTAAATCCACTAAAGATATGTTGAACTCAAGGTTTGGCATGAAATATATGGGTTTAGCTGACATGATCCTCGGAATAAAGATCTCTAGAACTTCAAATGGACTGACACTTGATCAGTCACATTATGTGGATAAGATTCTAGAAAAGTTTAGTAAGGATGACACGTCATTAGCTAGAACTCCTATAGACACGAGTCAACATCTATCAAAGAATAGAGGTGGGTTTGTGTCTCAATTGGAATACTCACGAGTCATAGGAAGTCTGATGTACTTAATGAGTTGTACAAGACCAGACATTGCTTATGCAGTGAGTAAATTGAGCAGGTACGAGTAATCCAACACATGAACACTGGAAAGGTATAGTGAGAATACTTAGGTATTTAAGATACACTCGTGATTTTGGACTGCACTATACAAGATATTCTGTTGTTATTGAAGGATACAATAATGCTAATTGGATATCTGATATTAAAGACTCTAAGTCTACAAGTGGATTTGTATTCACTTTATGAGGTGCAACCATATCGTGGAAATCTTCTAAGCATTTTATATAGCTAGATCCACAATGGAGTCCGAATTTATAGTTTTAGACAAATGTGGAGAAAAAGTCGATAACTCCTAACATCTTAAAAGATATTCCAAAGTGGCCAAAGCCTGTGCCAGCAATTTGTATACATTGTGATAGTCAATCAGCGATTGGCAGGGCACAAAGCAATATGTATAATGGTAAGTCTAGACACATTCATCATAGACACAATACCATTAGACAACTACTCTCAACTGGTGTTATCTCTATTGACTATGTGAAGTCAAAGGATAATATAGCGGATCTGTTAACCAAAGGGTTAAATCGAGAGTTAGTTGTAAAATCATCAAGAGGAATGGGATTTAAGCCTATGGAAAAATGAGTTGATACAATGGAAACCCAACCTAGTTGACTGGAGATCCCAATATCTAGGTTCAAAGGGACAACCTAATTGTAAAAAGACTCTAGGATCACTGTGGGGGATTTTCCCTTGTCCATTCCTTAAACAGTGAAGCCCGTGAAAAGAAGAGGATAAGCATTTGGCTTTTAATGATTCTTATGCGTCGGTAAGCCGAGCTGGGTAGTGCAGGCTACTCTTAAAGAAGAATCATCTATGTGAGAGAGAAGTGGGGCCGCTTCGAAGAGAATTGTGTGAGGCTCAATTCTTAGAACCTCTTGCAGAACCAGGCGTATGTTTAGGGCCATGAATGAACATAACAATGAGAACTGAAGTATGTTAGGAAGAATCATGTGTGAGGTATATCATCTTTTACACAAAAGGCAGAACAGTTCAAAGACATCACGTCTCCTGATCAGCTAGTAAAGTAAATATATTTTCACAAGGGAAGGTTCAAAGGGTAACACCTACCTATCATATGCAGGGTTCAACTGTTGGACTTTATCACCAAATCTTAGTATCCTCAAAATTTCCTTCATGTGGGGGATTGTTGGAAAAGTTATGAAGGAAATTGCACTTTTGGGGTGCGATTTTTTTGGGACCTCGATTGTCTAATGACAAAAGTAAAAGTCGATTCTTGTTCTTCTCAGTGAGAACATTAAAATCGAATATTTGGTTGTCCAAATGGTGTTTGGATGAAGAAGAAATTAAAGATGATGTATTGGAATTAATTTAAAAGAAGAAACCATGTGGGTTTATCTTCTTTTAAAGGTGGGTTTGTCCCACATAGGAAAACCAAGGCATTTTAGACTAGTATATATAATGCCACCTTTTAGTAAGGTGTAAGATTATATTGCATAGAGGCTCTCTCTACACGCACACCCACAGAGGGGTGCAAATCATGGTCCGGTTCGAGCTCCGAACCACTGACTTGTGTGCGAGCGCGACCCGCGTACACGAATGTCGGACCGAAATCGAGCTACTTAGTCTAGCCTATGTTTTGCTATTTTAATTTATTTTCGAATTTTAAATTCTGTAAATAACAGATTATTACTTTTCGAATTTAAATTCATATGTAACAGCTATATTAATTCCTGAATTGAAATCTGCTGTAACATCAAAAGTTATTGTTGTGTAATGTTAAATGTAATTGCTACGCAATGAAGAATTTGCTTTCATTTTCGTGTCATGAATCGCTTTATAAAAAGTCAAAATTCCAAAGATCCAAGAACACACTCAACACTTGCATTCTAAATACTGTCTGCATATTATTCTATATTCCTCTTGGCCTCCTGCATTTTGGTGATAATTTCCAGGCGTAGATTCAGTTCACCGGACCAAAAGGTAGTTCGGTTTTCTCGTCTTATCCTGGGAAACAGACGTCCAGAATAGGGGACGAATCTGTTTTAAGGATAGTGTGTCAAACACACAATTCGGGCCATTTCTGTTTTTTCAAATTCTGTAATTTAGTTTCAATAATATTTTCGAGTTTTTGCAAAGAAATTGTAATTTCGATTCTCTCAATTCTCGAAGTTTTGTAAACTCAGATCGTCATATTTTTTGCAACATGTTATTCGTTAATGGTGGGTTTATGAGAGAGATGGAGATTTGGTTGTGGGATTTGATGGCGATTTTTATGGGATTGACATATGTATGGAACATAACTGATATTATTTGATTTTATTTCTATATATATCTACCCGTATTTAATGATAAAGAGGTTATATTTTATTGTGATTTCACAGTGAACTCTTTTTGTAATTAAATATTTAATCTAATTTTATTTATTCTAATATCAGCCATTAATTATTAATGGGAGTGGTTGCGATTAGCCTGTACGATCTCACAATAAGGGACTGTCTCACGAGATTCTATTCCTATATATATAGTATATATATATAATACACACACATATAAATTATTAATATATTTTTTTTTCTGTGTTTTGGTGGAAGGATGGGATTGGCGGGACGGGACGGGTTCCTTAATTATTTTTTTTTGTTTTGTTTTTTTTCATTTAAGTATACAAGATTTAATTATTGGACTGTTTATTATATTTTATTTAAAATTTTAATTTAGTTTAAAATAAATATTTTAATTTTAACAACAATAATATTTGAATTTATTAATAATAATAATAATATATATTATGTAAACTATTTTATCATCACTACTAATTTTAACTACCCTTTCTCTTTTTTAAGTATCAAATTTTTATCATTTGTAACTTTAATATGTAATTCTTTAATAATTAATATTTTGTTAAAATTAGTAAATTATTTATTTTATTACTGAAAATTATTTTTTTCAAAGTTTGTGCCACATATGCTGCTCAATAAGCACTAAGTACCATGTCACCAAAATTTATCAACATAAGTATTACTTTTGACACTTCAGCATTTCAGAAATAAAATATCCGCAAAATTGAAAAATATGAACAAATGTCCAAATTTTTATAAGTTAGTGGTTGTCAAACGCCACCTTTAAAACATAGAAGACTAAAAATGTATTTAGGCTAACTTAACGGACAAACAATGCCATTTTGCCCAAAAATTTAAACCTCACATCTTAGATGGGTAAATTTCTAAGTAGTCCAAATTATAGGACCGGAAATACTATTTTTCCCTCATTTCTTTCCTCTCACTCACACCACTCCACAATACCAAGTAAGACTGCAAATGAACCAAGTCGCACGTGAGCTATTCGAAGCTCGACTCGATAAAAGCTCGTTCGAGCTCGTTTAATGAGGCTCGTTAAAATAACGAACCAAAGTCAAACTTAGAGATATTTGGCTCATTAGCTAGCGAGCAAACTCAAATAAGCTTGTGAGCATGCTCGTTAGTAAACTCGTATAAATTAAACTAATAATTTGACTATAATTTTAATTTTTATACATTTGTTTATGATAAATATTAAATATTTAATTAAATTTATTTGTATGAATAGAAACATATGTTTTAGTAGATATATAATGCGTTTTAGAAATATATAATTTTATTTTTTTAATAAATTGAAGAATAATTTTAATTTATAATTGATATTTACTAAACTCGTTTAGGTTCGAACTCGATCAAATTCTAAGAGCATCACCAATGGGGGGTTTTTGGGGGAGGTTTTTAGGAAAAAACCTATGGAAAAAACCTCACACCATTGTGGTGATGAGGTTTGAGGTTTTTAAATACAAACCTGGTTTGTAGTTTGTGGGGCCCATAAAATTATTGTGAGAGGAGTTTTAAGAAATGTAATGGAATTGTGGGGCCCATAAAAAAGTTGTAGGAGGTTTTTTGATTGTGGAGAATAGAATGAGGTTTTTTGCTTTTGACGTGGCAGTAATGTGACAATGTAGAATCCACAAAAAAGCAGGTTTGTGGTAAAAACCACTGGTGATGCTCTAATAAGTTCGTGAGGAGCCATCGACATATTCCACAAATTCAAGCTAAAGTCTAGTCAGATAATAAACGTGCCAAGGTCAAACTTGAAATGTTCAATTTCTTAAAAGCAGCTCAATTCGGTCAACATACCAAGGGAAAGAAAAGGTAAAAATTAATAAATAAAAGAACCACAAAAAATTGTTCCTGTCTTCTTCCTCTTCTTCTTTTTCAAACCCTAAATTAAACCCACCACAAATTAAGATCCATTGTATGACCTCTATACTGAAAAATTGTTTTGGATGAGATTGAAAGGAAGCAGCGTAAAGAAAAGAAACAGCAGCAGGAATTGACGGAAAAGTAATATTTGATGCCGCCGGAGCAGTTGTCTTTGGATCGAAGGGAGTATCGTAAGCGCGATAGATTCGGGTCCGACCAGCGTTTTTCTGGCGAGGGATTTGGCGAGGGTGAATCACATAGATGTCGGGATCAGCACGACTACCCCCACGCGTCGCCGGAGCAGTTGCATTGGGATCGAAGGGATGTACGTAAGCACCATAGATCGGGGTCCAACCAGCGTTTTTCTGACGGAGGGTTCGGAGGGGGTGGACCACATAAATGGCGGGAGAACCATCACCACCCTGACGCGGCGGCGGAGAAGTTGCCTTGGGATCGAAGGGATTTTTGTAAGCACGATAGATACGAGTCCGACCAACGTTTTTCTGGCGGAGGATTCGGCGGGGGTGAATCACATAGATGGCGGGATCAGCACGACTACCCCCACGCGTCGCCGGAGCAGTTGCATTGGGATCGAAAGGGTTTTCGTAAGCACCATAGATCCGGGTCCGACCAGCGTTTTCCTGACGGAGGGTTCGGCGGGGGTGGACCACATAGACGGCGGGAGCAGCACCACGAACCCCAGTCGCCGCCGCCTTATCACCACCACCACAACCGTCGGCAGCAGCATTGTAGGTATTCGGATTTTCGCTCTTGTCGCCCTATCCCTACTGGTGAGTATCCAATTGAAAATTTAATCTAGTTTTCTTCTGATTCCTAAAGGATTGCTCATTAGAGGAAAAAGACTTTCCATTTTATTCTTTGAGTATTTTGTGATTAAAAGTGGGTTATGGAGATTTTCAGGTAATGGATAATTAGTTTTCTTTTAGTGAGTTTTTCACTTTGTTTTTGTAATTTCTTGAAATTAAGATGGATTTTATGGCCTTATTTGTGTTGTTTTGCTCTGTGAAGGAGTTCTGGTGGATAATTTTGTAGCATATCTGTTATGTTAAAAACAAACAGAGATGGCTTGGGGTGTGGATAGTGTTGTATAGATCCGTCTCTGCTTTGCTTTCCTTTTGTGTTTTAATATATGTAAAATTTGAGAATAATATTCAAAATTATTTTAAATTGGCCTGGTCTTTTTATGAGATATGATTTTCTTATGTTGATTCTTTTTCTACCCTTTTTTGGGGGTTTTGCAATGTTTTTTGCCGAAGGTCATGGTAAGGAGGGTGCTTGGCCCATGTATCCTGACGAGGCTGGTCATGAATATCCGCCTTTTGGGTCCAGGTACAGTGACAGAAACCTAGAAGATGATAACTTTCGACATTTTGGGTCCCGCGGTGACGGAAGGTATTTTAAGAGTAGTAGGGAAAACAGGGGATCCTCTAGCCAGAAGGACTGGAGATCTCCTTCTGGGGAACCTGTTGCATCGTCCAGCGGTCCTGGGAGACCCAACACCGAGGCTAATAAACAGAAATCTGTGGAGAATACCCAAACAGGTGGATATCCTGATGAGAGTGGTTATGGATATCCGACTTTTGGGTCGAGGTACGGTGACAGAAACTTAGAAGATGATAACTTTCGACCTTTTGGGTCCCGCAGCGACGGAAGGTATTTTAGGAGTAGTAGGGAAAATAGGGGATCCTTTAGCCGGAAGGAATGGAGATCTCCCTCTGGGGAACTTGTTGCATCGTCCAGAGGTCCTGGGAGACCCAACACAGATGTTGATAATCCGAAATCTGTAGAGAATACTGAAACAGGCCATAACAACAGTAGTAAGGGAAACAACTCCGAGAATACCCAAACATGCCATAGCAACAGTAGTAAGGGCAACAACTCTGAGATTACGCAAACATGCCATAACAACAGTAGTAAGGGCAACAACCCCCCTCACCCTCTTCCTGATTCCCTATCAGCTTTATCTCAATCTGTTGTGAAAGATAAGCATGAGAAGGATGGCGACACCGCTGATGAACCTGCCAGCTCAGGTCAGAAATCCGAGAAAGAAAATGTTCTGGGATCGATGGATTGGAAGCTGAAATGGAATCGGTCAGGGTTGTTGTCAAGGGGCTCTGGTTTCAGCTGTTCGAGTAGCTCCAAGAGTATGGGGATGGATCCTATTGACATAGTGGCTGAGGTGCAGCAGAAGAATGCAACACCTGTTAACTCTCTTGCAGCTGTTTGTGTTGAGCCCGCAGCTCCAGCTCCATCTGATGAAACCAGTTCCAGGAAGAAGCCGCGCCTTGGCTGGGGTGAGGGTCTGGCAAAGTATGAAAAGAAGAAAGTCGAGGGTCCTGAAGATGGTGCGACAAAAGATGGAATGATTAGCAGTGTCAGTATGACAGAAACTATGCAGTTGTATTCTGTCAGTCTGCTTGATAAGAGTCCGAAAGTTGCAAACCTCTTAGACTGTGCATCACCTGCTACTCTGTCTCCGGTCGCTTGTAGTTCTTCACCAGGTACTATCATGACCTTTGCTGAGCACCTTAGTCACACCATAGTCATAATGAACTTATTTAATTCGGTATTTAAGGCCGCTTTCTCCTAGACAACAAGTAAGGTTAAGTCTGGGAGAAATAGAATAAGAAAACAGAAACTTTAGAATGGGTGGATTAAATTGTAGAGAACACTTATCTTTCTAGTAGTTCATTGCTCATTCAGAGAGTGGGATCACACTCGAGAAAATGGAAGTCCAACTTGCTCATGCATATGTGCATTTTCTAATTGTTCCCTCCAAAGGTCTTCCATATGTGGCACAGTGGCGGATATATGATTGTGTGGTTACAGAGCTGAGAGCCTCTTTTGGCTTATTATTTAAAGATTTTCTATAGCTTAAACTAGTTTTCAATAGTATATGGTGTTTCTTCATGTTGTAGATGTTGAATTTATTAAAGGGACCCAAGATCAAGTGCATTCATATCCGAGGTTTTAGCTGGATGACATCATAGATGAAAATCATGTCCCTCTAGCTGCTTGAAGATACCAATATCAACAATGTCAATAGGGGTTTAGCATTGTCTTCTTAGATATAGATTGGACCGGCAACCCATTGAGGCCTATGCATTTCAAACTGCATATGGAAAGTTTTATCAATCAAAGTTTTTGGGGTCTTTAGTGCGGACTTTATAAGTTTGTCTCTAAAGGTTCTAGGTACCAAGTTTTCCGAAATAAATAAGGTATCAAATTCAGGAAGATACAAATATAAACATGACCTTTTTTTATTGAACTTCTTACTTCCATGTAGTTTGTAGGTTCACATTACACAGGGCAAAGATATTTTTAATTATTCTTCATCGAAGAACCACTTTTGATCAATATGCATATGTTGTACATATCTATCGATTTTGGTGTTTTTTGGAAGTACCTTCATCAGTCATTGTCAAGCAAACCATGCTACTTCATTTTCTTCTGTCAATTGAGGCTTGAGAGAATTTGATTGTGGTCTATATCTTCCTTAACCGTTCCATGAGTTGACTTTCAAACTCAGTCCATTTACCTTTCATCGTGTATACTTGTTGACTGATGCAAAGAAATTTCTTTCATTTGATTGTAGTTGATTTCTTTGTGTGTACTTGTTACTGGTGTGAAGAAATTTCTCTCATTTGATTGTAGTTGATTTCATTGTGTCCGACACTTTCTGATAGCTTCAATGACACATCAAATTTATAACCTATCACAATACAAGCTTGTGAATGATCCATGCCAAATTCTAGAAGTGTTTTTTCTAGAAATAAAAAAAGCTGCTGTACTTAGGCTGCAGGTCCCTTTTTAAAGTGGCCAGTTTTGTTTTGCTGTAATAGTGTGTTCAAAAGCTAGCGGTCTTTGGTCATTGGTTAATAATGTTTTGCTCACCGTATATAGCTGTTAAAATTTTCCAAATAATTGATAGATTAGATTCATGTGCAAGTTCAAGTTTACCCCCCCTCCCCCAAAAAAAGAAATCCCGTAACTTAACTATTATGGAAGGAACAACTGTTGTTGACATTTGCACCCTGAAGGAATGAGGGAACTTCTAAATTTGATTGTTTGTAGTGCAATCTCACAAGTCACAAACAAAACATTTCAATTTGATCGGGTGCGTTACTTTGAAGCTCTATTCCTCTTCGGTCCGAATATTCCATATATATATGTGCTTTTAATGAAAAACTTAGTATTCTGCTCATATCAATATTTTCTTTGAGTAATCAACATGTGATTTTATTTTAAGTCTGAAGTTTAATTAGTTCAATATGAAAAAATAAAATAGTTTATCTTTTACTTTCAGTGTCTTAAGAGAATGGTGATTTTGGAAGATAGGGTTATTATTTTTCCTATTGTGTTATTTCCTAGACAAAGTCAAATTTGAAAATTTTGTGGGATTGATGAAGATCTAGCAATTGGAGGCATATAATGAACTTATAAGGTGCACATGCAATTATGTAGAAAACCAATCAACTTATTTGCTACCGAGGGGACGTATGTGATCTCTATCTGGTGTTGCTGTGGGAGTGCCTCATCTTAGCTTCTCGTATACCACTAATAACGGAAATAATGTGTAGTAGTGTTCACATGTTCATAAACCGATATATAAACTGAAATTTGAAAACTTTGGTCTGTTGCGAAACTGAATAAAAATGTTTATTTGGTATTTGGTTCTAATTTTTACGAAATTCAGTATTTGGTTTGTTTCAGTTCATTGAACCCTACTGCATATTTTATAATATTTTTATTTTTTCACTTACAAAAAATATATATAATTGTAATTTTAATATGTAAATTTTCAATTGTTTTTTACAGAATTTGGGTAACCGAACATCCAAACCAAAATGTCAAAAAATATAACAAAATCCATGTAATAACTACATTGGATTGTTGGGCTCGGTTTTACCTAATGAACATCTTGGCAATTACGTAGAAAAGCAATCAATATTGAAAAACAACTGCCTATAAATTGTTTATTACTAATCAGGCATATATAAGTCTCTTTATGGATGTTGATTTGAGAAAATTTGGACTAAGCTTCTCATTAAAAGATGCAATATTTGTTAATTCCTGCGTCATTTATTTAAATTTTCTTGTTGGCTTGTCATTTCTAATAATTCTTGCCTCTTGTTGGAGGTGGTGGCCAGGTGCATGTTGTCACTGAGCTACTCGTCTGAACGTCCAACTGACTTGTTGTACAAATTGAAATTTTTGGCTGTTTCGTGTCTAGAATTGTAATCCATTATGTCATACAAAAAAAATGGTATTCTTCACCACCCAAAGGACCCAAGCTTCTGTTGTATGCAGCTGTGTAATTGATTTGGTTATTTTTCATCTTGAGTTGTAGTTAATACATGCACCATTTAAGCATAAAATTATGATTACGAAATTACTTTAGTGCCATGAATGGTACCATATATGTAATTTACATAGTGGTGGTGGTACAAAGTTGTAAAATTTATGAAATGATAATTGATAATTCTTCCCGGGAATTCTCTGATATTCATTCTGGAGGAGATCATTATTATATGCAATAAGAGGTGGTCTTTACATTAGGTCTTGGTGTGAGCTCTAATGTGAAATCCTGTCTCCTTTTTGAGGGAATTTGTCTTGCTATTGTACCGAATTGTGTGCTTTATGTCTACCTGATTGTTACAGAATTGAGATTGATTGCTGGTTGCATCATTGATGAAGTTGCTTGTTTTCCCCTCAGGTGAAATTCTTCTCCTCAATTCATATTTTTTAACATTTCAGGTATGGAAGAGAAAGAATCCATCAAGGCAATAAATATTGATCAGGATACTGCAACCACATGCTTGGTTGCAAACGGGAAAAGATGGAATCGTGAGGCGAATGATGCATCTCTTGATATACTTGGTGAAGCTTCCATAATTGCGGCTAATATCAATGATGGCATAGAAACTCAGCAAAAGTGCACGGAGCGGATCTTTTTGGGCGCATCTACTACTCACAAAATGCCTAGGGGTGATAATGGTCAATTGGGGAGATCAAACAGTCTGGATATGTACAGTAATGAAACTGTAGCTGCTGATGTGTTGGCTGGTATTTGTGGTCCCGTATCCTCTGAGGCTATGAGTTCTAGCATCACGAGTTCGGTTGAGCCTGCTGATGGGTATCAGGATTCGAAGTGTCAGAGAGTCGGTTCTTGCGTAAAGCAGCCCTTGACCCCAGACGCTACACATAATGCTGATGATGAGTGCTCAGACGAGAGCTGTGGGAAGATGGATCCTACTGATTGGAGCGATGAGGAGAAGTCCATCTTTATTCAGTCCGTGTCATCTTATGGCAAGGATTTTGTAATGATCTCACAATGTCTCAGAACAAGATCCATGGAGCAGTGCAAGATATTCTATAGCAAGGCTCGTAAGTGTCTAGGGTTGGATCAGATTCTGCATGGAGCTTGCGATGCTGTCTCTGGTGATGTTAATGGAGGTGGTAGTGACACTGAAGATGCTTGTGTCGTGCAGACTGGATCTGTTGTTTGTAATGGTGATTTAGATTGCAAGATGGAAGAGGATTGTCCCCCTCCTGAGATTAAGTGCAGTCATGAATCTGATATAGTTGGAACAAGTAATTTGAAGCCTGGTTTTAAGATATGTGGGGAAAATACTCTTGATTCTATGGCTGGTGAACCTGTCTCAAAGAATTCGTCAATGGGTGATACTCAGGTGGATGGAAAGCCAGTTGTGGACTTTAATGTGGACAGCAGAGAACTGAGTGGTGCAAATAGCGCATGTACGTCTGAGCATGATTTTAGAACCTCGTCTGTATCCACGAATGTTGAATCTGTACGAGTTGAAGAGGGAGATGACTGTGGTTGGCCTAATGGATCGAGTGATTCTGATAACAAGGCTTTGGTTGAGGTCTCTGATGGGCATCATGGAAAAGATAATGAAGGTGAAGGGCTTATCTTACCTGAAGATAATTTTTACAATAAGAAAGCCGAAGACAGGGGTGCAAATTCTAGTGAAGTGAGGTGTACAGCAATTGAGATGAAGGTTGAGCCGTCTGGGAATGGCTTTCATCCTTCTGTTGATTTATTTTCTTCTATGCAAAAGGAATCTGGATGCCAAGAGCTACCATTGCAGCAGAATGGTCACTTTGCATCCGTGGAGTCGTCGATGCTGTTTTCTGTTAATGAGTATCAAAGATACTCGAGTACTGTTGCTCTATCATCTGTTGGTGCTAATGGGATCAGTGAAAAGCATTCTCAGAAAGTTGGTAGGACAGGTGATTGCCAACAGCATCTTCCAGGTTACTCATTGTCAGATTTTGTCGAACCTTCCCAGATTCTCACGGGGTACCCTGTTTCTATGCAAACTGTGAAGGAGATAAATGGGGATGTTAACTGCGTAAAACATGTTCCGCTTCAAAATGTACCCAAATGGGATGGAAAACTGCATTCAGATCGGCATACAGAGTTTTCCCTTCAAAAGTGCACTACTGGTTTGAGACATCAGAGTGAAGTGGTGCCGTTTCCATCCCAAGAATCGAGCAGGGATCATTGTACACCCCAATCAGGTTGCTCACCGGATGTGGATAAGGCGCCTTCCAGGAATGGTTATGTGAAGTTGTTTGGTAAGATCTTAGTACCACCCCAAGAGAGAACCAATTCTTGCACACAAGGAAATGGTGATGAAAATGGCCAGCACCATAAAGCGGGTCACAATTCACTGAACCTGAAGTTCAGTGGCGATCAGAAGGTTAATTTAGATTCTTTTCAGTCAAAGGTCGATTGCAATAACTATCTTGCCTCCGAGAATATTCCTTTTAAGAATTATAGTTGTTGGGATGAAAACAGGACACAGGCAGCTATTTTCCCTCCTTTGCCTGATTCTACTCTCTTGTTGGCCAAATATCCTGCTGCATTTAGTAATCAATCTACACCTACAGTGAAATTGGAGCAAACACCACTAAACGGAGTCATTAGGACCAACAATGACCATCCATTCAACGGTGTCTCTGTTTTCCCGAGCAGAGAGATGAGTAGCACCAACAACGGCATAGCAGATTACCAGTTTATGTTGCAGCCTTTTACCATAGATATGAAGCAACCACAGGAGGTATTATTCTCCGAGATGCAAAGAAGAAACGGGTTTGGTATAGTGCAGGGAATGCAACAGCAAGCACGAGGGATGGTCGGAATTGATGTGGTTGGAAGAGGACGGATTCTCGTTGGGGACCAGTACTCTGGTGTTTCAGATCCTGTCACTGCCATCAAAATGCACTATGCGAAAACGCAAAATGTTAATTTGAAGGCTGGGAATATACTTAGAGAGGATGATAAATGGACAAGTAATGGGGATGCGGACAGGTAGCAGAAAGTGGGGAGATGGGCTTTTTAGCAGAGGCCAACGTTCATGGCAAGTTGACTCTTATTCTTGTCGCGTTTGTATAATAGGTTTTTTTGAATTTATTCCACTTATTAATATTTGTTTCTAAATGGCATCCATTTTTAGTTTTCTTTTGTTATTTTTCTTAGCATCCAAACTCTAAAATGCTGAGCAATTTTAGTTAACATCCTCATTTTTTATTTTATTTTTCTGCAGTGGCTGCCCTCTGTTGCACTATTGGTGTCTGTTGTTGTAAGCCTTTTCACGACAGATTCAGCATCATATTCCTATCTTCATATTTGGCACCTATATAGGTTGGATTTACCTCAGATATTGGCAAAGAAAACCAGAGACAAAAATAAGAGGCGATCCAAGTGATGAATTTACTTTCTCTGCCTTCTTTCCAGAATTTTTAAGGTAGTTTGTATCTGAATTAAGACATTGCTCCTTTATTTTCTCCTATATCTGCATTTAAACATTTAATGCTAGCTGATGGTGTGCAGACCTAGTGATTGATCCTGTTGCTTCAATTTTTGAGCGGCTGTTTTGTGGAAGAAGATCTGAGTCCTCAGATGAGTCCAGAGGCTATACTTTAGGATGTGCTTCGTTGCCTGGTTCAGATCCTATTGAAGCATCCAGGAGGAGGTAATCCTTTTTTTTCATTACCAAAGAAAGATTTGTATAACTGACTGGTTGGGATGATGTGCTTGAATTATGGATGAATGACGTACCTGCTGTCAGTTGGCTGCATGTTTATTTTGGTACTGCCACCTTTTAGGCGTGAGATATAAATTCCTTATGAACAATGTGCAGACTAGTTGTAGCTGAAGAACAACTGTTATTTGTAATAAACTATCCAAATATTTTCATATGGCTCAAAAATGAGATACAAAGTAAAATGATGGATGTGTATTATGGTGATTATGGCGGTCTCTCGTTCAGCTAGTGAGTTATCAATCTTGTGCCTTGTCAGCTTAGAATTTAGAAACCTTAGGAGTGTCTGCAAAAGCTTCTGCTTTCAGAGGAAATTGATTTATTGTAGCAGAAGGCTATAAGCGAAAAGTAGTAAACAATCAAAAGTTGGTAGTGTTTGCAAATAGAAGTTAAAAGTTAAAAGCGAGTGTTTGATGAATTAGTTGTAAAAGTGCTTTATTTGTGTGTAAAAGTCAAACCAGAAGCAGAATCAGAAATCTAAACCACTCTTCCCCCTGCTTTTAGATTCTGATTAAATTATGCAAACTCAGAAGTAGAAGTTGGCATTTGAAAATACTAATTAATACTCTTTTTCAGCCAAAAGCTGACAATCAATTTTAAGTGTTTACAAACACTCCCTTTATGTATTTGCATTCTACTAGTCAATTCAGGTTTTCTGAGGCCCTTAAAGTAGGTACTAACTTCTTGAGAGAATGCCATTTGTTGTTATTGTGGGTACAAAGTCATCTCGAGGATTGAAATCTCAATAGATGAAGTAATGTTAGGTCTTGGTATGATTAACCCAAGGGGTTTAGAAGGACGGAATAAGAATCCTGGAGTCACGCTAATACTGTACTGGGACAGGTGCAGACTTTTTGCAGATACTCAACTCTTCTTGACTGAACTTTGCTCGCCTCTCTCGCCCTCGTAATACCCAAGTGGGACAACCACAAGGCAGTTTTTCACAAACTCCGCAGCAAGAAAATCAGCGTCGGCCCTCGACTGGGATTCTTCTTTCCCGGGCTTAAGGTATAAAGGTGAGGTACTTTCCCCGGCATACGAAAAGAAAATCCAGGCCCTAACCCTTTCTCGTACCTCTATTGAAACAGAATAGCTCTAAAAGAGCAACCAGAATCAAATCAATGGGAGAGTAATGGTCTGCCAAGTAGTTGAAATCAATAGCTGTAGAACCAAACGAGGAGTTGAAGAAAGGAAATTATGATCAACACAGAGGATGCAACCAAGCATACAAGTGATTTCTAGAGTTTTAAGGTTTAGTTCAACTGAAGAAATAGGGAATAGTTGAATATTAAACATTTTTAATGGATTTAGATGACGATCATGAATACCAGCAATAAATTTTTCGTAAACCAGAATTACCTTGAAGGATTAATTTTTCATGGTTTATGACATTTGAACTTCAAGTGAATGGATGGGGTCAGTTGTACAGCAACACATTACTTTCCTCAAGGGGAGGCAAGAATGACCGGTCAAGAATTTTAATATAATACTATTTACCATTTTTGAATTAAATGGCTGTTTTTCTGCAAATATGTTGAAGATTTCATTAGTTTCCTAGGATCATTTTTTTTTACATTTTCACTATGATTTCCTGGAAAAACCATTAACCATTACGCACTACTCGAACTTTGAAGTGGTTGTATATATCAAATGAGTTCTATAATCATGAATAAGAAGGGATTTTAGCTAAAAGAACAAATAGTAAAGAAACTCTTTTCTTCTAAACTCCATTGTAATTCAAAAAGTTTCTCAGCCATCTTTAATTTTCTTCTTTTACTTTTACAATCCGTGAGAGTAAAATTAGATATTAGAATCTAGTTTGAACTTGATTCTCTTACAGTCTTACATATTAGGCTTGATAATATATTGTATATGATTTTTAACAAATATCATGATTTAACACAAATAGTGTGAGAAGGAGTGGTTTAGTCATCTAGTGAGAGCAGCATTGAAGATTGAAAAAATGTGACTTGCGTGTCAAACTCATTGCACAAAGCTATATGAAAGGTGTTGAGGTGTCGAATTAATTGCTTAAATTGCGTTAAAATTGCAGGGGAAAGATTGGCAGCTGAGAGACAGAGACTGGCTGCTTCAGGAATAACAGAAAAGGCACACAGAGATGCAACTGAAAATGTGTAGAATGCTTGGAAAACACAACATTGCATGCTCCTTTTCCAGATATGCATCTCTTTACAAGCTTGTGCACAATTTTATTGATACGTATTTTCAGTTTCAAGAGGATTTTTTTTTTTTTTTTTTTGCATATGTTGATTATGATACTCATTATTTCTTTTATTATAGCGTATTACATGTTTTCTTTTGTTTTGTCCTCGTATTAATTTGGGGCCTTTGCTTTTAGCTTGTGTTTCTCTACAGACCAAGTTGGATAATGTTTGCCTAGGACATTAGCTCTAACTGGAATAACATTGCAAACTCCTAATTATTAGTTAAGGGCTTATGTTCTCTATGACTATGAGGTCATGTTTTGGTTGTCAATACTTTTCTGATCATTAGTATTGGCTATTGGCAGAACAAATTGTAAAATAACTTATTAAAATATGTAATGAGTAATTTTGATAGATATATCAAAAAGGTAATATAAACCACATTTGCCCATGAATTGTTTTGGAAACTCTCTGATCATGATATATACTAAAAAAAATCATATAAAATAATTCAAAATCTCGTAAAAGCTTGCGCTTTATCAAGCTCTTTATTACACAGGTGCCCTTTGTCATTTAGAACCGTTCATTCCTGCCACATTCTGCTTATCTGTAAAAGAGAAATCACAACAAACTAATTTGAACTTCAAGTTGAGCTCCATTCTTAAACTTATACTTTTCAGCATCCCTTTCTATCTATCTATAGATTTGCTTTTGTTTTCCTTCAAATTAATCTGTGAGTATCATAGGTTAGAGTAGTAGAAAATGCAGTTAGATAAATTTCACCTACATGTGATGAATTATTTTAAGGGTAAGTTACAAAAACTACTATCCAGGATCATCCTAATTACAAAGAAATCCAGTTAACTTTCAAAGTTACAAATACCCCCTTGAGATTTATTTTTGTTTTACAAATTGCACTTTTTGAGGTTATTTGTAATTAGGTTAAAATCCAAGGGTAGTTTTTGGAATTTATCCTTGTTTTAGTGAAACTCACCAGATAATCATTTCCTCAAGGTTCTCATGGTAGCAAGATGGGCATCCAAACTCACGATAATCATATATCCCTTAATGTTTGTTTCTATTTTATAAATTGCACCTGGTTGATGGGGATTTTGTTAAGTAAATACGAACTTCAAGGGGTGTTTGTAATACATTTGTTTCTATAACTAAATCATTTTTGTTATTAGGCTGAACATCAGGAGTAGTTTGTAATCTACCCTTTTGCTATGATAACTTGGATCTTTTGCTCATGTCATGGAGTATTGGGAGTGTTTGCAAACACTGAAAATAAGTGCTTTTCAATTTTTTGCTTAAAAAAAAGTAGTTTTTAGTGTTTGCATATACCAAGTTCTGCTTCTAATTCTACTTCTACTTCATTTAATCAGAATCAAAAAGTAGGGAGAGAGGTGCTTTAGATTCTGCTTCTGCTTCTAGTTTGAATTTTACAAATAAATAAGTATTTCTTCTACTTTTTCACCAAACACTCTCAACTTCTCATTCTCAACTTTTAATTCTATTTTCAAACACTATCAACTTCTGATTCTCAACTACTTCTACTTCTACTTCTGCTATAATAAATCACTTCTTCTAAAAGCAGAAGTTTTTGCAAACACTCCCATTATCTGCATGTTCCCATAATTAATGTCAGATTAATTGGTCGTCTTACAGAGTTACTCAAGAAAATAATGACTGCTTTAGAAAATGCTTCATGCATTCACTTATAATCAAAAGAATAAATGGTAGCCAAAAGTGTGAATATCAGCCCTATTTTTAAAAAATATAAACAACCGAATTGATAACATTTAGGGGGCCCAAAAGTTTTAATTTCTTATGTGTGTCAGTGTGTGTGTATAACCCATACACATAAGTGATAACTCCTTAAAGCCATTTATCTCTCTATCAGTTCACTCTTCTTCCCTTTTTTATTGCAATATTTTTTGAAGACAACCGTACGGGATAGGCCCAGCGAGGAGATTGTACCAAAAGGAGACCCGTTTACCTATCGTTTGGTTGGGTGTGTAGAGGAGATTGTAAAAAAGCCTTTCAAACTTTCAAATATTAGAGGATTCTTATAGAGTTAACTATTTTTTTCTTTTTAATCGATTGAGCTCATTCTTCTATAGAAATCCACTTTGCAATTTTCAAAAACTTCTAGATTTTTATGTAATAGCCTGAGTCTCGGGGGATTTTGTAATTATCCATTAAGACTTTTCTCCAATCAACCATTTTTCAAAGAAAGATTTTTATTTTTTTTTTTTTTTTTTGATAATATGTCACAAGAAAGATTGGATGAGTTAGCTATGTTATAAAGTGAGAAATGAATAATTGAGCAACTTGATTAATACTTTTGTTGCTAAAACTGTGAGGCGAGTTGTATTTAAATAAGTACTTCGAACATAGTTGCCATATTAGTTTAACTAATATTTAAATTATACAAAGTTTATTTTTAATATTATTTTCTATTGTTTATAAATTTGAAAAAAGGGGCCAATTTTAAAATTTGGCTAGGGCAAAAAATTTAGGGCAATTGACAGAAATATCCACCATTTTTAAGTCAATGTCAGTCTTTTACGCTTCTCGGTGCAATTTTACCTAAATTTACGCTCCCGGCTCTTTTTTTACACAACAATACGCTCCAGTAAAAATTCACAAAAAATTTTACGTTTTGTTTCAAACATGTTTCAAACATGTTTCTGTGTTTCAACATTGTTTCAAACATGATTCTGTGTTTCAACATTGTTTCTAATATGTTTCTTTTAATAAAAATTGGTAAAAAAAAATTGTATTTAAACATCGAAAACTTCATTGAAACAACAAAGAAATATCATAACAACATTAAAATGGGTATGGAAACAACCGAGAAACAACGTAAAAAATATTTAAAACACAACATGAATAAAAAAAGCATAAACATAGGTAAAAATTGTATTTACACATTGAATACTACATGAAAACAAAAAAAAAATATTAGAACAACATTAAAAATATTATAGAACATCACCGAAACAATAGAAACAATGTACAAAATAATATATGAATAAAAAACAGCATAAAAAATAGGTTAAAGTTGTTTTGAAATATCGAAACAACAAAGAAACAACATAGAAACAATAAAGAAACAAATTTAAACAACCTCGAAACAACTTATATAATATATAAAACAATGCAGGAACAAAAAAAACGAAAAAAAATAAAAATAATCAAAAAATAGTAAGGAGCGTAAAAACAATTAGGTACACAAGTAAAAAAATAGGCACAAGAGTAATTGTAGCGTATTGTGTGGTAATGGTACAAAAATTACCGTATTCTGTGTAATTTCCCCAAAAATTTACTAGGCACAATTTTGTTTAGCACTTGGGTTGGACTTGGGCGGACTTAATCAGAAAAATAAATGTAAGCAGCCAAGGTCCCAGCCTAACGCTAGAGACTGTCAAATGGGCCAGGCTGGGGACACCCGTATTAGGAGCGGCCAAAGAGAAAAAAGGGGGGGTTTTGGACTAAAATTCCATCAGACTGCTAGTTTTGAAGACCTTTTCGGCCCGTGCTTTGAATATACACATAAAACAACTGCCCTATCGGACTGCCTGGCTTTTGGGTCAAATGGTTGGGTTTATGAAATTGCAGCTTGGCCCATCCTTTTCATCGGGTTGATTGAGTTGTCATGTTGAGCCGGGCTGATTTTGACAACTCTTATCTTGGCGGGGAACTTATCAATGAAGTGATAGAATCATAGAAGTAATCCCACCCCACTTTTCCTGACTTTTGAAGAAATTTTGAGTTATGGAAATTAGATCAATAAATGGCTCATCTACACCATATAAATATAAGTTGAAGTTTTCTGACTCACCATTGACGATGATGAAAAAGATAACATTACACGGCTGCATAACATGTTTGAAGTGACTTCATAGCGCTGCGACAACAATTTAATAAAACCAAACAAGTCCTGGTTGGGTCTGCTTGGATCTGAGACTCGGCCCACTAAAGTTTTTCAGAACTCAGATGTGATGGGTAGATCCGATAGACTCACTGCACACATTTTATAATTTAAAAAATATTAAAAATATTTTTTTATACAAAAATATTATTAAAATATATGTTTTGAAAATAAGAATATATAGAATACATTTTTAAATAATTATTATATTAAAAATTTCTGGTCCAGAAATGAAAAACTTTGGCCTATAAAACAATAGTTTGCTGCAATAACTGATGTTAAAACATTTCTTGATTTTGATCTCTCTTTCTAATTGAAATAACTTATATTAAATCTCAGTGTAATAACCCCTTTATTTTGAAAACTCATTCACAAATACTCTCCTCTAAAAATTTCCGCAAGTCCAAGCTCGGAAAAAATAAAATTTTGTTGTTTTTCGAGTTGTTCAATAATAAAATTAAGGTCAAAATACATTGTACCCCTTGAACTTGACAATGTAACACTTACCCCCAATCAAAATTACCCTTAAGAACAAACTTTTAGCATGTTTCAATAATTGTACATTAATTTTAATTTTATATTATTTATTTAAATTATTTTGGTTATTTGAGTTTAATGTATTTAACTCTTTCAAATAATATGAATAAAAGAAAATAATAGTATTACCTATTTAGTTATATAACTTTCATATTAGAAAAAATATGAATAAATATGTATTCCAAAATCTAATTTTGTTATATAGTTTTTACACTTCTTAATTTATTTATTATTTATTCAATATAATTCGTAGTCCAAAACATAGCATGGATTAATTGACATCTTTAATGAATAATCGATATTATTAATGAAATAAATTAAAAACACACCCAATTAGTCCTATTAAAATAATTTAGACACTGATCTTGTTATTTGAGCAAAGAGTTTTCAAAATATTTTAATATTAAAAAATATGTATTATTTATTTTTTCATACTAAATTGTTACATATACATTATATTAGAAATATAAATTATTAATAGTTTTTAAATGAATATGTATGTATATTCAAGCACATATATTTTTTTTTAATAAATTGGGAGTAGTGGTTGGAGAGGAGAGATTAATTTCAAAGAAACTGAAAGATGCAGGGTTCGAACTCTGGTCAACACTCTTACAACGGGTGAGCGATATCACTTCAGCTACAAACTCGTGGTATATTCAAGCATAGATATTATAATAATAATTGTTAAAACTATAAATTTTAGCTGACTGCATTAAAAATTATATAGTCTTTTAATATCAGTAGGGACTATCTATTTTATATATTAACACAATTTCATGAGAAGCATAGATATTTAAATTGAAAGCAATCTTAAAAATTGTTTTCCACCAAACTTCTCTTAGTAGATATCGAAAACTTTCTGCACTTGATAAAAAGTCTATTTCCCAAATAGATTTTACTTTCAAATATGCACAATTTTAATGTTTTTTTGTTCTTCCATCAACTATTAATTATGAAGCTCATGCAAACTTAATATTGTCTTAAATCATTTACTTTTTATGTGAATAAACATACCAGGTTTTTGGCTAAAATTTTAGTATATGTACTTGGGAAGTGTGTTTATTTATTTTCGATGCTAATAAAATGTACAAAAGTTTGGCTAAACTTTTAGTACATGTTGGGAAGTGTTTTTTTTTTTTTTACTTTTTCTTTTTTAGCTTAGTCTAAAATTTAATAGGAAAAAAACAAAAATCTGAACAAGTAAGTTGAGAAGTTCAACAATAATTTTATTGGATTTTTATGTAAGAAAATAAATCAATAAAGTGGAATAATTATGACTATTTAATAACAAAATTTAGTTTCTATAATTTAGTTGGATTTTTTTTTTAAGTATAAATCTTGAGGGATGGAGCTAACTGGAAATCGAATTCATGCAACGTCTTTTCCACTATGCTACAAAGTGATTCCTTATAATTTAGTTGGATTACGATTACACTTGTATCTAACTTTGCACCAATGGCGGGCAAAATTGCCTCGGCCCGATTGGCCTACCCAACCAGCCCGCGAGATAGGGCTAGGTTAGTCTTCATTAGGTCTGAAGAGTACCGGGTCTACTTGGCCCGACTCAAACGGCTCAACCAAAAATATATGTGTTGGGATGAGTTGGGTTACAAGAAATATGGATCGATGAAATTTTGGTCCGATCCATCCCGATTTATGGCACGGCCCATTGGGCTTGGGCTGGGCCTGATCGTCTAAACCTATTGCCAACTCTATTTACACCAACCCAATCTTATGGTTTAGAGTGAAAAATAATTACCGAAAACTATGGAAAGATGTAGTGGAAAATATTCGGGATTGGCTGATTCTCTGGGCCTACCATGTTGGAGGCCCAATTATTAAAATAGGTACTGGGGCCCATGAAAGGTGGAAATACAAGCAGGCTTGCAGAACATGTTTTCATTGAATGATAAAAAATAAGTACCAATAATAAATGTAAATTAAAAAAAAAATGGATTTTATGAGTGCATGAGTATACCTACTAACTAGAGCTATCAAATGAGAGTAGCTGAAATTAAGGGTGCCAATTTGTGTTCTGTTTAGGTTTGCGTGCCGCACCGGGACAAAATTTATGTTACTCGTGACAGATTTTTAAGAGCAATTGACATAAATATCCCACTTTTTGGTGATAATGTCAGTTTTTTACGCTTTTCGGTACTATTTTGCACAAATTTACGTTTCCACCCTTTTTTTACACAAATTTACACTCCCGCCAAAATTTTCGAACTTTTTTACGATTTGTTTCAAGATTGTTTCTAACATGTTTCTTTCAAAAAATCAGTGAAAAAATAAATTTTATCATCGTTAAATAGTTAATTTTATACTCAAAGTCTTATAAAAAATAAAAAATATACACATAAAACAACACATATTAAAACCAAATAAATTAAAAATATTATAAAAACAACATGAATAAAAAACACAATTCAATTTTTGATCCAATGCATGAAAACATAAAAAACATGGAAACAACCAGGAAGCAATATAGAAAAACACCATATGAGCAAAAAGAGTTAAAAATAAGTAAAAATTGTATTTAAATATCGAAAACTACATTGAAACAACAAAGAAACATCAGAACAACATTAAAAACGGATAGAAACAACCCAGAAACAATGTCAAAAATATTAAAAACACCACATGAATAAAAAGAATTTAAAATAGGTAAAATTTGTATTTACACATTGAACATTACATGGAAACAAAAAAAAATTATTAGAACAACATTAAAAATATTATAGAACAACACATAAACAATAAAAACAATGTACAAAATAATACATGAACAAAAAAACCATAAAAATAGGTAAAAGTTGTTTTGAAATATCGAAACAACAAAGAAACAAACTTAAACAACATCGAAACAACATATATAACATATAAAGCAATACAAGAACAAAAAAATAAAATGAAAAAAAACGTAAAATAATCAGAAAAATATGCAAGAGCGTAAAAAAAGGGAAAAAATAGGTACAAAAGGAAAAAAAATAGGTACAAAAGTGATATGAGCATATTTTGTGGTATATTTACCAAAAAGAGGTATTTTATGTAATTTCTTCAATTTTTAAATCCAAAACCCTGTTTAATAACCCTTGTCAAATTTCTTGACTTTAACCGACCTATTTTTGACCTTAACTGACCTATTTTTATGGTTTTCGAGTCAGCCCAAAAAGGCCTATATAAAAATATAATTGATTTATTCATATGGGTTATATTGTGTTGTATAAGTTAATCTTAATTTGAAAGCTATATTTACATACATTTGATATTTTTTTTAAAATACATTGAAAAAAGCAACATAATAACATGACAAGTGTGTCAAACTGTTTAATCGTGTTACTTCAAGTTAATTCTAACCAAACCTGTTAATTATTTGTGTTATTCGAGTTTGGCCCAACCCAACCCGAATCTACAAAGCCTCAACTATAACCCACTTATAACGTGTTAGGTTCGTGTCGTGTCATAAATTATCACCTAGTTGAAACTTAAGAACATTAATTGTGGTTAAAATTTAGTTTTTAGAAGAAAAAAAACCCTTTACATTCACAATGAATTTGAATTGTTGAATTTATTATTTTTAAAATCAATTATATTGTTAACTCTTTATTTGGTATCAAATAATTTTTTGCGTCAGCAGTTGCAGTAAAAAAACGAAACTGAAGATTCAATTTATTCAAATTCTGAATCCAGAACACATGTATTATATATTTATACCATCCAATCTTATATTATTTCTAAAAAAAATATAAATAACTATGTGATATCACTACCCAGATAAAATCTTACAAGATACATTTGGAGTAGGAATTTCTCCTTTAAAACTTAAATCAGACATACTTCTTAATATATATTTTCACATGTTAAATCATTTCACTTTTTTTTTGGGAAACAATAAAATTGAAAATAAACAAGTTCCAAACAAAGTCAAAGAATCCAATCGGATTCAAATTCAAGTCTAATATGATCATTAATAGTTTAATTTGTTGGAACTAGAATGAAGTATACAATTTTGGATTATCGATTCGCTTACGTCCCTAATTTTCATAATGTATTAGTTTTCATCTTTAGGAATAGTTGTTTGGCTTAAACTCAAATTGAACTGAACTTTAGAAATGAGGTGACAGTTCATTTCATCATTTATTAAGATCAGATATAATTAAGATTTATTTAAGTTGCATTTAAATTGAAGATTTGGATTGGGGATTAGAATTTGGGAGAATGGTTTCAAATATCTCCAGTCAAATGAATTAATCATCCCCACAGGCCACAATATTTCACAAAATAAGAACTGATGGATTTGAAAGTTATTGTATCATAAAAAGTTAGGGATAATTACAAAAAAGTACCTCTGGCGTTTGACCTAATTACAAAAAAATCAGTTAACTTTCAAAATTACAAAAAATATCTTATAGGTTTGATCCAATATTAAATAAAGGTAAACTGCAATTATCTTATAAATATGAAGGGGGATTTTGAAATATATTTTGATTATAAAAGGGTTAAATTTTAGACAAAATAAAATATTGGGGGTATTTTTGTAATTTTGAAAGTTTTGTAACTAGGTCAAGGGTACTTTTTGTAATTAGGATTTGTGATTGTAGATTTTTTTTTTTTTTTTTTTTTTTGAGAATGTTTGTGATTGTAGATTTGAAATCTCTAGTTTTAAATTATCAACCAAATGAAGCCTTATGTTAAGGTGACAAAACACTACATCACCCATATTACTAATGTTGTATTTACCATCATTCTCAAAAAAAGGAAAATTTGTATTTACCATCAGTTGACTTTAACGATTGATCCTGCTTGCTTATGACCAAATTGAACCCATCAAAGTCAAGACCATGTTTGGGACTATTTAAATTAAGGGGTGAGAGTGGGCTGGAGCCCAAATGCTTTTCAGATAGACTGCATATTTTTTAGATAGAAAAACTGTATTTGTCACAATTAACTTAATTGTTGATAGTTTTTTGTTTGTGGAAGTTGTACATTCGGTTTAGTAACATTATTCACATTGTACACTGATTATCATTTCTTTTTCTTTTAAAAAAATAAATCTGATGTTGCTTGAAAATTTATATCACTCTAAATCAAGGTAGTTGAATTCACACCAAATTTCACTTTTGGAGCTAAGGAAATCCTTAAGTGGAAACTAGCCTGTAGAGCGGTCCCCTGGTGGTCCTGTAAAAAGTTCTCCAACGCTTAAGTCAACGACTGTAGTAGAGAGAAAATAGAAAGATATGAAAGTAATTTAGGGTGCATTTGGATTGATGGATTTTAAATCCAATATATTTGAAAATGAATGGATTTCAAATAAATCCAAATACCTTGATTTGAAATTCATATATTGGATAATGTGGATTTGTGTATGAATTTCAAACACATCGTAAATTTTTGTTAAAAAAAAATAAAACTTCTAAAGATTTTATTAATTGGCATTTAGTAAAATAAAGATATATTCTTATTATTTTTATAAATAATTATATTTTTATACACTAATAAGACTGTGAATTGGAAATCCATTAAAACTGAACTAAAACTTAAAGAGGAATTTGAAATCCATTGATTTTGATTTATAACCAAAACAATACTGTGGATTTAGCTAAGGATTTCAAATCACTCAATAGAAATCACCCCATCCAAATGCACCCTAGAGTAATTAATTGAACTTATATACAAATGAATATTGATGGACTTTTTATACCTGAGATGATGGGCCGCATGGGCTTAGTGTCATGAAGTGGCTCGTCTGGGTTGTAGTACGCCTCGTGGGTCGTAAATAGTGGACTAAGTTTCATAGGCCGCTCAATAATGGTTTGGGCCTCATGAGCAAATTGGCAATATTTAAATCCAATAATAAATAATCGTAAGTGAATAATTATATAATAATATTATTAAATAAAAGAAATATAATTACGATTTTACCCAACAAAAACTATAAAAATACATTTGTAGTATATTTACAGAATTATTGGTATGTTGTTAACTCGACACACACTTATCTAAAATTTGATATGATTTCTACGGGCCTGTTTGTTTATGTTTCCATGGTCCATTTCCAGTTTCTGGAGTTGGAAATAGAATTTTGAGAATTTATTGGTTTTCGTGTGGAAATTGGGATTGTGTTTGGATGAATGAATTGAAATGTGTTTTATGTAGGGTTAGAAATGAGATTGTGTTTGGTTTGAGTAGTTTTGAAATATTATTTTATGTATATAATAATTGAAAAGTTGGTAGTGGTGGGGTCCACTTTAATATTTTAATTTGAATATATAAATATTATATTTGTAAGATTATAGTTGGTGGGTCCCATTAGATAGTTATAATTTAAAAATAGTAATATTTTAAGTAGATAAAGTTGATAATGGTGGGTCCCACATATATAATTGGGTTAAAATATGAGAATAGTGATTGATAAGTAATGATGAGTGATGTAGGGTAGTGTATAGGTTTGAGAATAGAAATTATAGGTTTGAAATGTTGTTTTATGTGAAAAATAGAAAATGAAAATGATGATTTCCATTGGAAATTTTATGAACAAACATGATTCCACTTTTATGTATAGTTGAAAACTGGAAAGAGGCCATTGGAAACATAAACAAACAAGGCCTACATTTTCCATGTATTTATAGTTTCATCTAAAGTTTTGAGCACCCAAAGTCTTTTTTATTTAATGATATGTTTCAAGGTTGGTAGATGAGTGTCCGACAAATTTCCAATGTGGTCAGATTAGAATAATCTAAATTTTGTGAAATTTATGCAAGTATTTGATGCAGGGTCAAATCATAATTACACTTTAATTAATTTAATTCACAATTATGGAATTATCAGTCCATATTACCATTGGGCCAAGTCATTGTATCAGGTCATGAAGCTTAGATTGTTATATCAGATCCTCATGGCTCAACTCATTACATCAAGTCCACGAGGTCCGTTGTCCCAAGTAACAGGTAATCAGGTATTAGAACTGACATTGGAGTAGGACGGAGTGGATACTTGAAGACAATGGGGGCAAAACTGATCATCAGTGGAGTAAAAAAATTATTACAATATCATAAATACAAAATAATTCAAATAAAAATGAAATAAAATGGAACAAGAAAAAAAATTATCATAAAATTGTAATATATAAGTATATTTATAAGTTTTTTATAATTGTGTTTTATTTTATTAATGTATTTTATATATTAATATATTATTTTTAATGTATATATGTTAGATATAATATTAAGTACATAAAATTTACATTATCATATATATTATATATGTAAAACATATCTTAAATATATTTTAAGAAATAAAAATATGAGATGGGGTGCGGCGCGTCAGGTTCTTGCAGGGGTAGAAGTAATACCCAGGCCCGTCCACTTCACTGCTGGTCATGGGGTGGGGCAGGGCGACCCAAGCACGACGATTTAGGATGGGTCGGGCAAAATTGTCATCTCTACCAGTTATAAATAACCCCTCAACACTCATTTGGAAAAAAAGGACAATTTAACTATGTAGACTTTGTTTTGTAATCTAAGGTATCATGCACAATTAATTATAGTGATAAAAACAGTTAACACCCCAAACTATTCAGGTTTTTACACTTAGCCATACGAAGTTTGAAACGTTACACTTTGCCACCTCAACTTTACAAAATTTTGCACTTAGCTTAAAATTCCATATTTACCCTTAGTTTCATGAAAGTTGGTTTTCAGTTTACCCTCTAAACTTTAAAGTTGTTGCACTTTACCACCTAGACGATAAATTTTATTGTATTTTCTACATTTACTCCTCAAGGTCTTGCGATCCTCGAAAATGGTATCGAGCTTTAGGTTTATTAAGAACTTTTAGTTAAATTTATTATACTTATGTAACTAACAATTGGTGAAAAGAATTTCTCCAAGAATATGGATCCGGACAATTGTCCAAGATGTTTACTCATAGGACATATCGTCAAAATTTGACGATATATGCACAAGAACACCAAGATAAGATAGCATATTGGAACAACCAATATGTTGAAAAGGAACTTGCAGGAGCCGATAGGGAAACCTTGAGACATTGGGAAAGAAAAGCGGCATATTATATGAGTTTCTTCACAGTAAACCAAATATTATATGTCGATCTGATGAATCGTCAGGAAGCAGTCCATGAAAATTCCCATCAAAATCATGATTCCTGATGGAGTACCAGAATGGAACGAGATACTTCCAGACACATCTAAGATTTCAAAAGATCTTAGAGAGATCCAGAAGATGGTGCAGAGTTATGTCAACTTCTATATTCATCTACCAACACAAGTTCATCAGATCCAAAATCAGATGGAGATGATGGTGAAATATCAGAAGGAAACTCTTGAAATCCTTCATGATAATCAGAAACGAGTCAGAATCTGGAGGACAGACCAAGTTCTTCAGGAAGAAAGAAGCGTATCGATTTCGGAACAGTGCCCTATTTACACCAAAAAGGTAAACCAACCGAAGTTGTACTAAAAATGACAAATGATGAAAAAATGATTGCTATCATCAAGGGAAAATCTATCACAAACTAAAGGTGATGGATATGGAGAAGATAAATCTTAAAGATCTACATGACCTTACAGAATCCTTCGCGGGATTAGGAATTGTAGATTTAAAGATGAATGCAGGAGATGGATCAGCTTTGGTTACTCTTGACCAACATGGAAGACCACTTCCACCACCACCAGCAAATCCCAACGTTGAAGAAAGTTCGGGCTCAAATCCTGGATACCAGGATGAAAGAATGTCTCACGTCGGAGATTTTACTACAAGGAGAGATCCTATTATAGGAACTCGACAATCCAAAAGGCCAAATTTATATAATACGCTTTATGGAAGATCGCAGCTCGATCCCATACATCCATATGGATTGATGCTAAATCTGGATATCCCAGATTTTAAAAATCGAGAAGTCCTTATTGATGAATGGGCAGCAGCTATGAGGATTGCAACATGTACCCTCGATTTTACGAAAGAAGAAGTAATCTTACTCCTTGAGATGAGTCTTGAAGGATCTGCAAAGATTGCATGGGATATGACCGAAGCAAATATGAAAAGCACGGTCACAGCTGGAGAATCATTGAAAGGAATTGTCGATAATATGGCCAAATTATTCAAAAAATTCATTTTATCGGCACAGGCTATTTTGAGGGATTAGAAGAAGGAAAAAGAAAAAGATACAAACAAGCCCTCTACTGTCTCGAGTTACATGATATTTATCATATTGATGAATATATCAAGTTGTTCACCGAGTACAGATGGAAGTCAAGGTGGGAGACAAAGAAGCTTCACAACTATTCTTTGCGAAGATTCTGAGTCCCTGGAGAGAAATGCTTATAAGGGAATACAAGAATGCAGCTGATTTAGATACAGTGGCTAGAAGAATGTCTTTCCTAAAGGCCAAGTTATCTGAATGGTGCTACTAGGCAGCACTATACAGGAATTATAAGAGATTACAAGGAATTAACAAAACAGTTCATCTATGTTGCATAAATGATGATATCCCAACAGTTGTGGGGGGTCAACCACGGCGGTATAAGAAGAAGAATGAGAGAAGCCATCCATACAGTCGTGAAAGTAGCAATAATAGAAGTAGGTCTTCATGGAGACCTAGGAGGTTCTGGTCAAAACAAAAGGCCCGAAGTTACAAATCAGGGCAAAAACCAGCACCAAGCAGGAGTAGAACCTCTTCATCAGGCTCGAATCAAGGAAGTACCAGCAAAACCCAAGGAAGAAGAACTTTCAGGCGAGCTCATACTAGAGCCAATGAAAATTTCAAAGATTGTAATTGTTGGACATGCGGAGCAAGAGGGCATTAAACGAGGAGTCAGACAGTTCGAAGCTACACCAGAAATCGAAAAAGATGTCTACTATCAAGATCTTGTATAGGTGTATCAATTTGAGGATATACCCTCATATGAAAGCATATATGAAGAAGAGATCTGTTCTGACGATGGAAGTGAATCTAGTTCAGAATCAGAATGAAGAAGAAATTCTTCAACAGACGGTTAGGGAGTGTTTGATAAATGTTTTTATCATAATTTTGATGATTTTATTTTAAAGTATTTTTACACCAAAACAATATTTATAAATGTTGTCCAAATACTTTCGATTGTTTTTAAATGTTTCTACTAATTTTTTGGAGTATTTCCTAAGTTTATTTTCGACAAAAATGGACAACACTTCCATTTCGCGTTGGACCTCGCCTATAGGGCAACCCGTGCTGGAGATGTGTTTTGAAATAGAAAAATGCAACGGAAGAAAAATGGTGAGGTCGGCCGATCGTGTTCGGCGTCGACCGGTGGCGTCGACCGGTGTCTAGGAGTAAATGTTTGAAACAGAATGCACTGGAGTTATTTTTTGAGGTAGCTCGACCGGCTGGGCATAGGGTCGACCGGTCGGACCCCCCTTCGACCGGTCGCCCTGTGTAAAAATGTTGTTTTATTTTCAAACGTCTATTTTGTTAGATAAATGTTTTTATCAAGATTTTGATGATTTTGTTTAAATGAGTTTTTATACCAAAACAATGTTTATAAATGTTGTCCAAATACTCCAAAATGATTTAAAATATTTTTACTAATTTTTGGAGTATTTCTTAGAGTTTATTATTCGATAAAAATTGGACAATACTTTTGATGATTTTGTGTTAATTGGTTTTTACACCAAAACAATGTTTTAAATGTTGTCCAAATACTCCCAATTGATTTAAAATGTTTTTACTAATTTTCTAGAATATTTCTTGAAGTTTATTTTTGACAAAAATCGGACAATATTTCAATTTTGAGGTCGACCGGTACCTAAAGAACGCACAAAATGAAACAGAACGTACTGGGCATAAAAATGAGGGAGGGCGACCGGTCAAGGAAGGGCAACCGGGTCGGACCCTCCGACACGTACTGGAATCGCACTAAATTCTTTCCAACGTTCAAAGTTTTCTATAGGGCAACCGATCGCCCTGTGTAATTTTTGACAGCAAAATTTGTGCTGTTTGAACTCCATATCAGCAAGATTTGCTTTTGAGTTTTGTTCAATTTTTCTACATCTTGTGATCCTGTTTTTGTAGACAAAAGTGAAGAAGGAGGAGCCTATGTCTATGAAGACTCTCCTATAAATAGAGGATGATTTGAAGACACAAGACACAACACACAAGCATACAATACAACAAGAAATCTGCAAAATTCTTCAAGCTTTCATTTTTACATTATTGTTGTAATAGTCTAAGTTCTTGCACTTGCACAACCTTGAGGTCTAGGCTTTTTGTTCTTAATTACATTTGCACTCAAAGTTTGTATACTTCATTTATTGAGTTGTAATCTTGAATTTTTCTATCATCCAAAACAAGATATCCTTGTTAGTGTTCTTGTGGTAAGAACACACTTGGGTGATCTTAGGTGTTGAAGAGTGTGATACACTTCATAGGTGTTGAAGGAAGATTGTGGTAATCTCCTTGAAGGTGTTGTAAGAAGATTGTGGTAATCTTCAAAGGTGGTGTTGTATTAATTATGGTAATTAATAAAATCTTTTTTTCTTTTTGAAATCCACTTCGGATATACCGGGGTGGTAGTAGATTAGGCCCTAGGTGGGTTGAACTACTATAAATCATCGAGTGTTGTTTAATTTCCGCATTTACATTCTTGTCGATTCTTGTTCATTCGAAAAAAGAGGGCGATTTGCGAAAAATTGGCATAATCTATTCACCTCCTCTAGATTATCGTAGCCACTTGGACTAACATATTTGTGCTTGTGACCAGTCGCTAATGTTTTGACAGCAAATTCTGACCATTGTGCAGCAGACCAACTTTCCTTAAATTGTGGGATTGATTTCTAACAACTATATTCTTGATTTTAGTTGTATTTTTCTGTAGATTTTCAATCCCCAAGAGGAGCCCATACATGATCTATTATCTCCTATAAATAGAGGAAGATTTGGAGCAACAAGTACAACAATTGAGATACAACACAACAAGATACATTCAAGCAAACACATTGGCTCTTCATTGTTATTATTCTTGTTGTAATTTGCCTAGCTTATGACTTTCACATCTTGAGGTCTAGGCTTATTTCTTGATTACACTTGCACTCAAATTGTATTATTCATTATTGAGTTGTAATCTTGATTTTTGTGGTCATCATTCAATACAAGATATCCTTGTGAGTGTTCTTGTGGTAAGAACACACTCGGATGATCTACGTGATAGGTGCTAGAAGACTGTGGTGATCTTCTTATTAAAGAGTGTGGTGCTCTTTGAGGTGTTGAAGAATTTGGTGTTCTTCAACGTTGAAGATTGTGGTGATCTTCACAAGGTGCCGTTGAAGGAAGATTATGGTAATCTTCAAGGGAGATTGTGGTAATCTCCAAGGTGGTGTTGAAGAAGAGTGTGGTGCTCTACAAGGTGATGTTGTAAGGTGTTATTGTATTAATTTTGGTAATTAATAAAATATTTTTTCTTTTTGAAATCCATCCCGGATATACCGGGGTGGTAGAGGATTAGGCCCTAGGTGGGTTGAACCTCTATAAATTGACGCGTGTTGTTTACTTGCCGCACCTTCCATTCTTGTCTTGCTTGGTTAATTCGAAAAAGAAGCATAATCGAGAAAATGGAGATAATATATTTACCCCCTCTAGATTATCGTAGCCGTTTGGACTTACAAGTGGTATCAGAGCCAAACTCTTTGGCAAGCTCATTCCACATCGCGAGTAAAGAGGAACGATCATTGGCTACGAATGAAGTCTACCTTACCGGCGCCTCCACCACCAAGCCACCACTATTTGATTCCAAAAATTATACATTTTGGAAAGAAAGAATGGAATGCTATCTACAAGGTTGCGGGTTCAATATTTGAAACACGGTCATTAATGGAGAATCCATTCCTATGAAAAACACACCTCACACCTCCAAAGCCTTCAAGGAGCTCAATGATGAAGAGAAGAAAATCATCTCCTTAAATGGTAAAGCTCTTAATATTTTGTATTGTTCACTTACCATTTTGGAATATGATCATATTGTAGAAATTAAATCGGCACATGAAGTATGGAGAAAATTAGAAGAAGTATATGCAAATGAAATGAGTCACACAAAAGCATCTACTTCTCAAATGGGTACAACTTCAAACCCAACAACATGGGGTGAGCTTCCTACAACTTCCGAAGATGATGAAAACGAACGTTGTCTTATGGGCTTCGAAGAAAACGAGGTAAGTTCTAAACCTTCTACTTCCTATGATAATGAATTACATAATGATTATAATGATTTGCAAAAAGATTTTGATGAGCTTCAAAATGAATTCCAAAGCTTACTTGTTAAATACAAAAATTTGAAAAAGAAATTCAATGTTTTGAAAACTTATAAGGATAGTTTATTTGCTTCCTATGAATCATTATCATGTGCTCACACCACCACTCTTGATAAGGTTAGAAACCTTGAAAAAGAAAATAGTACTCTTGTTGAGAATATTGATTGCATGAAAAATGATTTATTAAAATTCAACTTGAGTACCAATAAAATGTCCAATATTGTTGATGTTCATAGTTGTGATAATTTGAAACTAGAACTTGATCATAAGTCTAATGTTGTCAATCATATGAAAAAGAATCAAGTCTCTATGCATGTTGGTCATTATGCTCCTAGAATTATTACTTGCTTCTATTATGGTAAAAAAGGTCATACGGCTAATACTTGTCGGGGTAGAAATAGCTCTAATTATTTTTGGAGACCCAAAAGTCTCAAAGCTAATCCTAAAGGACCCAAACACTTGAGGGTACTACAAAACAATATCATATTAGGTACCCGGTGGAATAATAATCAAGGAAAATTTATGCTGCCAAGAAGACATCAAATGACCGTCTCATTTAATCAAAGGAGAAGACATCACCACAATGAATTTCCAAGAGAAAGACATTATCAACAATGGGAAGGACATAATCCTTGGAAATGGAGCAATTGGAGAAGCTATCATCTACAAGATTATTTTCAAAGGGGAAGATACCATCAACAATGGGAAAGACACAACCCATGGAAATGGCGTAATTGGTAAACCGTATCTCCCTATTTAAATATGCATTTTATTTTGTTATTATGCATGTTTTATTTGTGCCTAAATTTTGAAAATGAGTTTTCAAATATTTTAAAATTAAGGTCTTCAATATATATTTGTGTTTTTAAAAATTCTTTAAAGAAGACCTTGCATGATGTTTTTAAAACTCTTGTGCATTTATTAAGGCTAATATGTTTTATTATCTCCTATGGATTTTTATGGCATAAGTCTTGTGATATATCTTATTGCTTAGTCTACACTTGTATCATTTTGTTTGTGCAAGATTTGTTTAAGAATTGTCTAGGATATATATATCTTCACCAATGGATATTTGTCATAATGTGTCAAGAGGACCTTAAACTGTCGAGGTACGTTCACTCGTATTATTTTTAGAACTCGATGTTCTTTATGTCATAATCATGCCCTTATCTCTCAAACCATTTCATTGCATTTCTTTTAAGTGATATTAAATGGATTTGCCGATTTTTTTAAAAAGGGCACTTTTTGAAATCATGTGTTAAATCGAGTCTCTTAATTTTTATTGGCTCGTAAATATTGGATATATTCCATGTTTGCACATCTGCTCGGTTTTAAAATGTTTGGGGTTCGATTTGCATTTTTGGTCAAAGTTTTTTCGAAAAAAACGGTACCCAGAGGAAGTACCTGGTCGACCGAGGGGGTCGACCGGTCGTCGCATGGCCAACACCCTTGTCGGCCCAGGTGAATACTGATTTTACAATGGGCTTTTTAAAAACAGGGTCTTTCAAATTTTTTCACAACAAAACTTGAACCTTAGCGCTCTCTCTCTCCAAAAATTCTCACAAAATCTCTCATTATCTCTCAAATTATTTCAATCTTTGAGTTTATATCACTCATTTCATCTTGTTTTCATGGCACCCCGTCAATTCACCGGACAAAATCCTCAAAAGAGAAGAAGGAAGCATAGGAGAGAATCTTCTTCTAACCCCCAACAAGACGATGTTCCACAAAGAGATAATCGAAACCGGCTTACGGAAGATGAGATTGTTGAATTGAGAGCAGGGATTTCAAAATCGAATATTCATTGGGACTCTAGTAAGTTGTCAGTTCTTTCCGAGCCTCTCTCTAGAGCAAATATGTTTCGTTTTTTGAATAAACTTGCGGAAGAGCATTATGATAATATTGGATTTAATGATAAGAAAATTGCTTGTACTCATATGGTTCGATTTTGGCATTTCATGATGAATATTTGGATATTCGGGCTTACTTTGAAATTCAAGGTTGGGTATCATTATGGGATAATCTGTGTTTGCACTATGATGATGAGCTTATAAAACTTTTTTATGCAAATATGTGGATCGTTGATGCTACGGAAGATAACCCTTTAGAACTTCATACCTTCGTTAATGGTAGGCATTTTTCTTGGACATTTGCCGACATTTGTGATCATTGCAATGTGCCTAATTATGGAGTTGTTAATGTGGATTGCACTCATTGGAATGATGATCTTTTTGGTGTTTCACTTGATGAAGTGAAAATATTTTTGGGAGTGTTTCCGGAAGTAACCTTATCGGCAATGCCGCCGAATTATCGAATTGTGACTATTATATGCTCATATTGTGTATGTGGTAAAGAAGTGAAACTTCCTAGTAATCTCGAGCTTTTTCTCACCTATAAGATTGTCTGGGGCGAAAAGGTCAATTATGCGGCTATATTTGTGTATTGTTTGACCGAATCAAGAAAGCTTATTAAGAAGAAATATACATTGGGGAACTTGATTTGTCGACTTCTATACCTGTCGGGCTACCCGGAAAATGAGATGAATACTGAAATTCATCATAATGATTTTGATAATGATAACTTACTACAAATGATAAGAATACGACACACTTTCCCACGGGTTCCCACTAAAGCCGCTAGGGGACGTACTCGAAATCCGCGACAACCTCGGGATGACTTCTTTAATGACAATGAGGTTGAAAATATTGTTGGAAGAGGTAATGTAGGGGAACAAGAAGGGGAACAAGAAGACAGGGAAGAAGAGAATATGGGGAATGAAGAAGAACACTATAACGAAGGAGACGATGGAGAAGATGAAAATAAACCGGATGTTGAGAATTTGAGTCTCAAAGAAAGAATGGAAAAAGTGGAAAGAGAAACATTTAGAGATGTTGCATCTCTTAGAAAAGAGCTCCGGGAAGTGAATGAAGAAAACGCAAAATTGAAGAGCAAAATGGGGAAATTTAAGAAATTCTTCAAGGAGCTTCTCCCTGTGGCTTGCTTCTCCTCGGATGAGGATTGACGTCCATACCCTGTGTTTTTCATATTATCTTTGCATATTTTACCTTGTCTTTGATGTATTGCATTTTTATGAACTTTCTTGTATAACTCTATTGCACTAATGAAGTTTGATTGTTTGTTTTCTTTAAGGGGATGAACTAGCAAGAATGCTAGTAGCATATGATTGCTTATGGTAATTATTGACTATGGTCTTGATAGAGTATTTGATGGTAAAAATACTCTTATTTATGGAAAATGGCATTGTTTGATATTTTGGATGAAAGGTATGAAGTACTTGATGGTAAAAGTGCTTCTTTGGTGGCATTTGTAATGCCTTGATTTTTTTGCTTAGTTGTTTAGATTTATCTCAATTGGGTTGAACCCTTGAGAATATGTTTCTATCTTGATATTGTTGGATAATATTGGTTGAATGATGTTTTGTGCAAATTGGTGATGATATATTGGCTTGGCAAATTTTTCAAAGGGCTACACATCTTCTTTATTACTTGACGCACGCCAATTGTTCGATAAAATGTTTCAAAGAAAAATTCATCACCCTCATGATTCTCTCGTTTTTAAAAGGCTTCCATATTTATAGAGATCATGTTTTGCCTTTACATGCTTTTATAAGTCATTTGTTCAACTCTTCCCTCAGCTTTTGGAATTCTAAGCCTAATGGTAAATAGCTCGATATATTTGTGCACTTTGATATGATAATATGATGTGTTTATAGTGCTAACATTCTTTTTGAAACAGAACGCACTGGACTTGTTTTTTGAGGTAGCTCGACCGGCTGGGCACAGGGTCGACCGGTCGGACCCCCCGTCGATCGGTCTCCCTGTGTAAAAATATTGTTTTATTTTCAAACATCTATTTGTGCGCGACCGGTCGCCCTAATGTTTTGACAGAAAATTCTGACCGTTGTGCAGCAGACCAACTTTCCTTAAATTGTGGGATTGATTTCTAACATCTATATTCTTGATTTTAATTGTATTTTTCTGTAGATTTTCAATCCCCAAGAGGAGCCTATACATGATCTATTATCTCCTATAAATAGAGGAAGATTTGGAGCAACAAGTACAATAATTGAGATACAACACAACAAGATACATTCAAGCAAACACATTGGCTCTTCATTGTTATTATTCTTGTTGTAATTTGCCTAACTCATCACTTTCACATCTTGAGGTCTAGGCTTATTTCTTGATTACACTTGCACTCAAATTGTATTATTCATTATTGAGTTGTAATCTTGATTTTTGTGGTCATCATTCAACTCAAAATATCCTTGTGAGTGTTCTTGTGGTAAGAACACACTTGGATGATCTAGGTGATAGGTGCTAGAAGATTGTGGTGATCTTCTTATTAAAGAGTGTGGTGCTCTTTGAGGTGTTGAAGAATTTGGTGTTCTTCAAGGTTGAAGATTGTGGTGATCTTCACAAGGTGCCGTTAAAGGAAGATTGTGGTAATCTTCAAGGGAGATTGTGGTAATCTCCAAGGTGGTGTTGAAGAAGAGTGTGGTGCTCTTCAAGGTGATGTTGTAAAGTGTTGTTGTATTAATTTTGGTAATTAATAAAATCTTTTTTCTTTTTGAAATCCATCCCGGATATACTGGGGTGGTAGAGGATTAGGCCCTAGGTGGGTTGAACCTCTATAAATCGACGCGTGTTATTTACTTCCCGCACCTTCCATTCTTGTCTTGCTTGGTTAATTCGAAAAAGAGGGCATAATCGAGAAAATGGAGATAATCTATTCACCCATCCTCTAGATTATCGTAGCCGCTTGGACTTACATGAAGGATATGTCAGGATTCCTCTCTCACACTACGATTTCTCATAAGACGCTTATGAGAATTATGAAGGAAGATCCATAGCTTCAAATTTATGATGGTTTTACAATTGGAGCAATGGAAAAGGCTTTGGATAAGAATGGGTTTCGTAACAGAAAACACCAAATTATCCACAGATTAACTACCGGAGAATTTACCATCCCGGTGGAGTTCTTTGATAACCTAATCGAGATGCAGTTGGTTCCTTACCGGGAAGTCCAGGAGATCAAAAGCACAGTCAAGAGAGAAGTTGCAAACACACTCTCATGGATCCATATCGGAGCCATAAAGGTTATTATTAAGGCAACATTCAAAGAAGGAATTGATTCACCACCCAATCTTGCTATTTTTGACAAGCGAATCTCAAATCTTAAGGATTCATGCCTTGGAGCAGTCACAAGAAATTTGTATGCAGGGAAATTGACATTTAATATATATCCTAGAATTGCATACAATCTGGGGGATCGAGATTTCAACAGAGCCTTAACCATTCATCAAGACTTCAAAAGAGTCAATTTGATGAAAGAAGAAAATAGGTCTTACTCGATCACATACAAGATTTCCTATGCTCTCTCGAATACACATCATTCAGAAGTATTCTTAAGAAAGGAATTTATTGAAGTCCCAAGAATCTTTGAGGACTTTGCCAAGGTGGTTCTACCAGAACTTATTGAGTCTCCAACTATAAAGGAGATTGATATGCAAATTCAAGATCAAGCAGTCTTCAACAAAAGTCGAAGTCTCAGAGTTGAACCAAGGAGGATGTCTTTCCAGCAGGACAAAATGATAAGCAGCAGTCGTTGGGAAGAAAAAAGGCCGAGTACAATTCAACGAATCCCAGATGTTTTCAAAACACAAGGAGAGTTGAAATATCCGGAAGGATGGAGAGAAGTTGAAGTAATATTTGACACCACTCAAAAGGATAATATGTTTCCTTGTGATGTTCTATATTATCTCCAACAACCTATAGTTGGAAGGTATCAAGGAAACCTAAAGATGGGTGAAATTAAGCTGACTATCACATGAATAACAGGAAAAATCCTAGAGGAATCGATACTGGGTATTGAATTTCTTGAGGATAATAAACCTTGGGAAAGATTACAAGATGAAATGGAGTTCACAGTGGTTGATAAAAGATATAGAATAAGATGACCACTAGTCCATTCTCCATATACATTTCGATCGGAATATTATATGCTGATTACAAGGCCGAGTATTTCACTGCATATATTGATTCAGGGGCCGGAATATGTATTGCAAAGCCGGATATTTTTTCTAAAGAAATCGGAGAAGATTTACCAGCTATTGCAGGAAGAGATTTCTCTAAAAGGATTCTTATCCTTAATCGAGGAATTAAACAAGCAGAAATCATGATCGGAGGCGCAGACGATACCCCATAGTACAAAGTGAAGACTCCACCAATCTATTTCCATGATACATGAGCAGATGTTTTGTTAGGAAACAATTTCTTACAAACATTTAAGCGATTTACACAGGAAAATGAGACAAGAAGACTTATTTTCACAACATTATGTGATCATAAGATCATTGTCCAGAGACTGCGGGAAGCATTTTACAGAAAAATGCCAATTAATTTCGCAGCAAGCGTGGTGATGAAGCTAAACTTCGAAATCCAAAAATGGCAGATAAGAAATATTTGGTGATGCATTATTATCCTTTCGACAATATGGTTCGAAGCAAAAATATATAAAACGATGGGATAATGACTTGTATTCATTCAGAATACAAGGAGAAGAACGAGTACCTCCAGAGGCTATTGCTGAATTGATGATGAGCCTAATGGAGAAGCCACAGAGTGATGTTTCCATAGAAGAACAAATATCTCTCGAGGATATCAAGAAGAAGATCCAAATGAATTATAATGAAAATTCTTTGGCATGGTGGGATAAGAACGAGCTCAAAGCTTCCTTAAAAGTTAAACCAGGAAAAGAGGACGGGTTCATGAGATTCAAACCAATCCTTACGAATCAGGAGAATTGTGAGGATATGTAGAAGATACTTAAGGAACATCTTGACCTTAAGTTGATTTCACCAGGAGTTTCTCCATACAGCAGTCGAGGATTCTTAGTCAGAAACCATGGAGAAATCAAAAGAGGAAAGCCAAGAATTGTTATTAATTACAAGGGGATTAATAACATTTTGATGGATAATATATCCCAAGCAGAGAACATCTGGTTAACTGCATCAAAGATGCCAAGATATTCTCAAAGTTCGATTGCAAATCTGGATTTTACCAGATTAAGATGGACGAAGAAAGTAAGAAGTTCACAGCTTACTCCACACCACAAGGATATTATATTTCGAACGTGATGCCTATGGGATTGGCTACTGATGGCTCAAAAGCTACTCTAGAAAACCGTAGGCAAGTGCACCTATCATTTTGTAGTATAGATTATTGAGTATCGAGTGTCATTCCCACGAGGACTATGATTACTATTAATTACCGTCTTTTTATTATCTAGCCTACAAATTCGTCAAATAGTTTGTTGCAAAATAAAAATAAGACAAAAGCAAATAAAAGTGGAAGAGGCAACTAAGAACACAAAAGATATCAGATACACTCGGATTGGAAGATGTTGGATATAAATATGATTGAATGTGAATCCCTCTAGAACGTCTTTGTGATTCTACCAAAATAAATACAACCATAACCCTTAAGTTTTAACCATCCCTTAACATATTTTCATGTTTCATGGACCGTAGGCATTCCTAAATTAAGTTAAACCCTTTCTCAAGGCGAAAAACTCCTAACCTCAAGTTGATTAACTGAAATCTCTTTCTAGTTAAAACCCCCAAGATTGCATTAACGATTTGTGAATTCCCATATTAGGTTTGACCCTAATCCGGAAGATTTATGTCGTCTATATCTAGGATTGCATGCAACTCCTTTCACTTATGTTGGTTCTATTTCACCATGAATCTCTCGATTTCCCGGTGAAAAATAAACTTCAAATCAATATTGCGCATATACCAATTCGAATAAACAAGCATAACATAAAGTGACTCGCATAAAAACATAAGAAAATATATTAAAACATTCAAACCAATGATCACAAATAAGTTTTAGGGTTCATCACATTCAAACACTAGCGATTTAACTCATGATGGATTTGAGAATGAAAACAACAATTAAACAAGAAGTTTCTTTCGAAATCAACATGAATACTTGGAGTTAAAACTTCCAAAACCAACATAAGACTCCCCTGTTGGAAGTATGATGATGAAGTGGTGGAGTTCATCTTCTTCTCCGAGCGATCTTCAATCCTTGTGCTTATCGCCTCTCCATGGTGATCCAAGTCTTCTAACTCTCTTCCTCACCACAATGTGTGTTTTTTCTCTCCAAAATATGAACTTTCATGTCTAAAATTTGATTTCTATGTATATCAATGAATGAATCAATCCTTCAACCCACACTCTTGGATTTTATAGACATTATTTTGGAGAAAGTATTCCTTAATAATGTCATCTTTTGATAGTTTAATGCCCAACTTTGTGAGTTGGGTTGTTAGAATCATTATTTTCATGTGATCATGTGGGAAAGTAAGGAATTGGTGAAGAATAATGAGGTGTAAATGTGCAAAAAGAGTTGTCAAAAGTCTTGGTTGAAGTGCTTTCCCAAAATACCCTTCAAAATCGTGCGAAACAAATGATCCGAAACACGGTCGTGCTCAAAAAGCACGGCCTGGCCGTGTTTTTCACGCTTTTGGGGTTGCTGGACACGGCCGTGCTTTGAAAGCACACCCTGGCCGTGCTTTTCACGCCATGGCCATATTTTTCTCTTTTTTGGCTGATTAAAAGCATGGTCGTGTTTGAAAAGCACACCCTGGCCGTGTTTGTCTCGAAAGGCCCCGAAATGACGCGTTTAGCTTGGGATTTCGAGTGTTTTTGCATCCATAAACCCCGGGATATGTTTTGACATGAATCCATGGTCCGAAATCCACCAAAATTAGCTCCGAATGATCAATCTACACCAATAAAAGCACCTCACAGTAATATGAACTATGCACAATCAAAAACTCATGAAACTAACAACAAAATAACTCAAATTCTACTCAAATACACACATAAAACATGCATAAAAAGACACTTATCAAACCACCTCCAACTTTGAACTTTGTTTGTCCTCAAGCAAAATATAAAACCATAATGAGGGATTCAATACATCACAACACACAAGGAATGTATTTTTCTCAACACTTTGAATATAAGTAGTCAAATTCTTAGCCCTCTCAACGCAAATTAGTCATTAAGTAAAAATATAGTTTTGCAAAGCGATCGATTGTCAAGTAAAAACATTAATATCAATGGGCTATATTTAGACTTGAACCATCACTCCACAAATATTGATAGTTATGCACAACTTCAATCCAACAACACCATGAAAATATAAGAACTCAATATATTTTTGTAGTTAGTCTACTAGTCATGTAACCAAGCTTTTGAACTTTATTGGAATGAGAAATGCAAGCAATATACATTCTTTTTTTTTTTATTTTTCTTTTAGGACACGTTCGAGGCATGCTTCCACTAGGTTTAAATTTTGAATTTTCGTTCAAACACTCCTAGGGTGGTTTCCCATACTCATATTCGTGTCGCCGTTTTACGTAAAAGACAAACATGGGGCTCATGAATGCTCCTAGTTACTAAGCAACAACAAATAGAGGAGTATAACCTCGATTGGATCCATTTTTTTTTAATTTTGGTTCTTTGGCTTGGTTTAACAACTAGTCAACCACTACTAAATCAAGAGTTCTCGGACTTTCATAGCCCTAAGAATCGTCATATATGTCTTAACAAATCAAGTATCGTAGTGTTAGAAGTCTCGTTTAAATTCAATCCACATCCATGTCAATCTATTAAAGACAATAAATTGCTTTGCATTAAAAAAATACAAATTATAAAGCTAATTTATGTGTAATCGGGCCAAGTTTGACTAACAAATACTCAATTTGTTTCCTTGAAAAATCATATCTTCCATCAACAAATTCAAAATAAATAGCAAACACACAAGCATTCCAAAGAAAATTTTAACAAGCATGCAATCTCATCCACCTCCAACTTAAAAATTTACATTATCCTCAACGTGAGAGAAAGAGATGGACATAGACACAAAACACACAAAAACAACAGAAACTAAAAAGAAAAGAAAGGGAAAAGAAGGAAAGAAACGACCTTACTGTGAGAGTGGAATCGATGCGGGGCGACCATTGATTTGTTTAGGTGAGGGATTTCACCGGCATATGCATATCTTATTGTGGAGGTTTGTCGCGCGAATTGGTCACAATATTACCAAGTAAAGTTTCCTCATCCGCGACGAGTTTCATATTCTGCCCAAACAAGAAAAAAAATTAAAGAAAAATAAAAAAAATGACTAGATTAATAAAAATAAGGTGTTCCTAATATCATAATCCCCGGCAACGGCGCCAAAAACTTGATGGCTCAAAAGCTACTCTAGAAAACCGTAGGCAAGTGCACCTATCGTTTTGTAGTATAGATTATTGAGTATCGAGTGTCATTCCCACGAGGACTATGATTACTATTAATTACCGTCTTTTTATTATCTAGCCTACAAATTCGTCAAATAGTTTGTTGCAAAATAAAAATAAGACAAAAGCAAATAAAAGTGGAAAAGGCAACTAAGAACACAAAAGATATCAGATACACTCGGATTGGAAGATGTTGGATATAAATATGATTGAATGTGAATCCCTCTAGAACGTCTTTGTGATTCTACCAAAATTAATACAACCATAACCCTTAAGTTTTAACCATCCCTTAACATATTTTCATGCTTCATGGACCGTAGGCATTCCTAAATTAAGTTAAACCCTTTCTCAAGGCGAAAAACTCCTAACCTCAAGTTGATTAATCAAATCTCTTTCTAGTTAAAACCCCAAGATTGCATTAACGATTTGTGAATTCCCATATTAGGTTTGACCCTAATCCGGAAGATTTATGTCGTCCTATATCTAGGATTGCATGCAACTCCTTTCACTTATGTTGGTTCTATTTCACCATGAATCTCGATTTCGGTGAAAAATAAACTTCAAATCAATATTGCGCATATACCAATTTGAATAAACAAACATAACATAAGTGACTCGCATAAAAACATAAGAAAATATATTAAAACATTCAAACCAATGATCACAAATAAGTTCTAGGGTTCATCACATTCAAACACTAGCGATTTAACTCATGATGGATTTGAGAATGAAAACAACAATTAAACAAGAAGTTTCTTTCGAAATCAACATGAATACTTGGAGTTAAAACTTCCAAAACCAACATAAGACTCCCCTGTTGGAAGTATGATGATGAAGTGGTGGAGTTCATCTTCTTCTCCGAGCGATCTTCAATCCTTGTGCTTATCGCCTCTCCATGGTGATCCAAGTCTTCTAACTCTCTTCCTCACCACAATGTGTGTTTTTTCTCTCCAAAATATGAACTTTCATGTCTAAAATTTGATTTCTATGTATATCAATGAATGAATCAATCCTTCAACCCACACTCTTGGATTTTATAGACATTATTTTGGAGAAAGTATTCCTTAATAATGTCATCTTTTGATAGTTTAATGCCCAACTTTATGAGTTGGGTTGTTAGAATCATTATTTTCATGTGATCATGTGGGAAAGTAAGGAATTGGTGAAGCATAATGAGGTGTAAATGTGCAAAAAGAGTTGTCAAAAGTCTTGGTTGAAGTGCTTTCCCAAAATACCCTTCAAAAATCGTGCAGAAACAGTCCAGAAACACGGTCGTGCTCAAAAGCACGGCCTGGCCGTGTTTTTCACGCTGTTTGGGGTTGCCAGAAGCACGGCCGTGCTTTGAAAGCACACCCTGGCCGTGCTTTTCACGCCATGGCCATATTTTTCTCTTTTTTGGCTGATTAAAAGCATGGTCGTGTTTGAAAAGCACACCCTGGCCGTGTTTGTCTCGAAAGGCCCCGAAATGACGCGTTTAGCTTGGGATTTCGAGTGTTTTTGCATCCATAAACCCCGGGATATGTTTTAACATGAATCCATGGTTCGAAATCCACCAAAATTAGCTCCGAATGATGAATCTACACCAATAAAAGCACCTCACAGTAATATGAACTATGCACAATCACAAACTCATGAAACTAACAACAAAATAACTCAAATTCTACTGAAATACACACATAAAACATGCATAAAAAGACACTTATCAAACCACCTCCAACTTTGAACTTTGCTTGTCCTCAAGCAAAACATAAAACCATAATGAGGGATTCAATACATCACAACACACAAGGAATGTATTTTTCTCAACACTTTGAATATAAGTAGTCAAATTCTTAGCCCTCTCAACGCAAATTAGTCATTAAGTAAAAATATAGTTTTGCAAAGCGATCGATTGTCAAGTAAAAACATTAATATCAATGGGCTATATTTAGACTTGAACTCATCACTCCACAAATATTGATAGTTATGCACAACTTCAATCCAACAACACCATGAAAATATAAGAACTCAATATATTTTTGTAGTTAGTCTACTAGTCATGTAACCAAGCTTTTGAACTTTATTGGAATGAGAAATGCAAGCAATATACATTCTTTTTTTTTATTTTTCTTTTAGGACACGTTCGAGGCATGCTTCCACTAGGTTTAAATTTTGAATTTTCGTTCAAACACTCCTAGGGTGGTTTCCCATACTCATATTCGTGTCGCCGTTTTACGTAAAAGACAAACATGGGGCTCATGAATGCTCCTAGTTACTAAGCAACAACAAATAGAGGAGTATAACCTCGATTGGATCCATTTTTTTTTTAATTTTGGTTCTTTGGCTTGGTTTAACAACTAGTCAACCACTACTAAATCAAGAGTTCTCGGACTTTCATAGCCCTAAGAATCGTCATATATGTCTTAACAAATCAAGTATCGTAGTGTTAGAAGTCTCGTTTAAATTCAATCCACATCCATGTCAATCTATTAAAGACAATAAATTGCTTTGCATTAAAAAAATACAAATTATAAAGCTAATTTATGTGTAATCGGGCCAAGTTTGACTAACAAATACTCAATTTGTTTCCTTGAAAAATCATATCTTCCATCAACAAATTCAAAATAAATAGCAAACACACAAGCATTCCAAAGAAAATTTTAACAAGCATGCAATCTCATCCACCTCCAACTTAAAGATTTACATTATCCTCAACGTGAGAGAAAGAGATGGACATAGACACAAAACACACAAAAACAACAGAAACTAAAAAGAAAAGAAAGGGAAAAGAAGGAAAGAAATGACCTTACTGTGAGAGTGGAATCGATGCGGGGCGACCATTGATTTGTTTAGGTGAGGGATTTCACCGGCATATGCATATCTTATTGTGGAGGTTTGTCGCGCGAATTGGTCACAATATTACCAAGTAAAGTTTCCTCATCCGCGACGAGTTTCATATTCTGCCCAAACAAGAAAAAAAATTAAAGAAAAATAAAAAAAACGACTAGATTAATAAAAATAAGGTGTTCCTAATATCATAATCCCCGGCAACGGCGCCAAAAACTTGATGGCTCAAAAGCTACTCTAGAAAACCGTAGGCAAGTGCACCTATCGTTTTGTAGTATAGATTATTGAGTATCGAGTGTCATTCCCACGAGGACTATGATTACTATTAATTACCGTCTTTTTATTATCTAGCCTACAAATTCGTCAAATAGTTTGTTGCAAAATAAAAATAAGACAAAAGCAAATAAAAGTGGAAGAGGCAACTAAGAACACAAAAGATATCAGATACACTCGGATTGGAAGATGTTGGATATAAATATGATTGAATGTGAATCCCTCTAGAACGTCTTTGTGATTCTACCAAAATAAATACAACCATAACCCTTAAGTTTTAACCATCCCTTAATATATTTTCATGCTTCATGGACCGTAGGCATTCATAAATTAAGTTAAACCCTTTCTCAAGGCGAAAAACTCCTAACCTCAAGTTGATTAACTGAAATCTCTTTCTAGTTAAAACCCCCAAGATTGCATTAACGATTTGTGAATTCCCATATTAGGTTTGACCCTAATCCGGAAGATTTATGTCGTCCTATATCTAGGATTGCATGCAACTCCTTTCACTTATGTTGGTTCTATTTCACCATGAATCTCTCGATTTCCTGGTGAAAAATAAACTTCAAATCAATATTGCGCATATACCAATTCGAATAAACAAGCATAACATAAGTGACTCGCATAAAAACATAAGAAAATATATTAAAACATTCAAACCAATGATCACAAATAAGTTCTAGGGTTCATCACATTCAAACACTAGCGATTTAACTCATGATGGATTTGAGAATGAAAACAACAATTAAACAAGAAGTTTCTTTCGAAATCAACATGAATACTTGGAGTTAAAACTTCCAAAACCAACATAAGACTACCCTGTTGGAAGTATGATGATGAAGTGGTGGAGTTTATCTTCTTCTCCGAGCGATCTTCAATCCTTGTGCCTTATCGCCTCTCCATGGTGATCCAAGCCTTCTAACTCTCTTCCTCACCACAATGTGTGTTTTTTCTCTCCAAAATATGAACTTTCATGTCTAAAATTTGATTTCTATGTATATCAATGAATGAATCAATCCTTCAACCCACACTCTTGGATTTTATAGACATTATTTTGGAGAAAGTATTCCTTAATAATGTCATCTTTTGATAGTTTAATGCCCAACTTTGTGAGTTGGGTTGTTAGAATCATTATTTTCATGTGATCATGTGGGAAAGTAAGGAATTGGTGAAGAATAATGAGGTGTAAATGTGCAAAAAGAGTTGTCAAAAGTCTTGGTTGAAGTGCTTTCCCAAAATACCCTTCAAAAATCGTGCGAAACTTGATCCGAAACACGGTCGTGCTAAAAAGCACGGCCTGGCCATGTTTTTCACGCTTGTTTGGGTTGCGGCTGCACGGCCGTGCTTTGAAAGCACACCCTGGCCGTGCTTTTCACGCCATGGCCATATTTTTCTCTTTTTTAGCTGATTAAAAGCATGGTCGTGTTTGAAAAGCACACCCTGGCCGTGTTTGTCTCGAAAGGCCCGAAATGACGCGTTTAGCTTGGGATTTGAGTGTTTTTGCATCCATAAACCCCGGATATGTTTTGACATGAATCCATGGTCCGAAATCCACCAAAATTAGCTCCGAATGATCAATCTACACCAATAAAAGCACCTCACAGTAATATGAACTATGCACAATCAAAAACTCATGAAACTAACAACAAAATAACTCAAATTCTACTCAAATACACACATAAAACATGCATAAAAAGACACTTATCAAACCACCTCCAACTTTGAACTTTGTTTGTCCTCAAGCAAAATATAAAACCATAATGAGGGATTCAATACATCACAACACACAAGGAATGTATTTTTCTCAACACTTTGAATATAAGTAGTCAAATTCTTAGCCCTCTCAACGCAAATTAGTCATTAAGTAAAAATATAGTTTTGCAAAGCGATCGATTGTCAAGTAAAAACATTAATATCAATGGGCTATATTTAGACTTGAACTGATCACTCCACAAATATTGATAGTTATGCACAACTTCAATCCAACAACACCATGAAAATATAAGAACTCAATATATTTTTGTAGTTAGTCTACTAGTCATGTAACCAAGCTTTTGAACTTTATTGGAATGAGAAATGCAAGCAATATACATTCTTTTTTTTTATTTTTCTTTTAGGACACGTTCGAGGCATGCTTCCACTAGGTTTAAATTTTGAATTTTCGTTCAAACACTCCTAGGTGGTTTCCCATACTCATATTCGTAATCGCCGTTTTACATAAAAGACAAACATGGGGCTCATGAATGCTCCTAGTTACTAAGCAACAACAAATAGAGGAGTATAACCTCGATTGGATCCATTTTTTTAATTTTGGTTCTTTGGCTTGGTTTAACAACTAGTCAACCACTACTAAATCAAGAGTTCTCGGACTTTCATAGCCCTAAGAATCGTCATATATGTCTTAACAAATCAAGTATCGTAGTGTTAGAAGTCTCGTTTAAATTCAATCCACATCCATGTCAATCTATTAAAGACAATAAATTGCTTTGCATTAAAAAAATACAAATTATAAAGCTAATTTATGTGTAATCGGGCCAAGTTTGACTAACAAATACTCAATTTGTTTCCTTGAAAAATCATATCTTCCATCAACAAATTCAAAATAAATAGCAAACACACAAGCATTCCAAAGAAAATTTTAACAAGCATGCAATCACATCCACCTCCAACTTAAAGATTTACATTATCCTCAACGTGAGAGAAAGAGATGGACATAGACACAAAACACACAAAAACAACAGAAACTAAAAAGAAAAGAAAGGGAAAAGAAGGAAAGAAACGACCTTACTGTGAGAGTGGAATCGATGCGGGGTGACCATTGATTTGTTTAGGTGAGGGATTTCACCGGCATATGCATATCTTATTGTGGAGGTTTGTCGCGCGAATTGGTCACAATATTACCAAGTAAAGTTTCCTCATCCGCGACGAGTTTCATATTCTGCCCAAACAAGAAAAAAAATTAAAGAAAAATAAAAAAAATGACTAGATTAATAAAAATAAGGTGTTTCTAATATCATAATCCCCGGCAACGGCGCCAAAAACTTGATGGCTCAAAAGCTACTCTAGAAAACCGTAGGCAAGTGCACCTATCGTTTTGTAGTATAGATTATTGAGTATCGAGTGTCATTCCCACGAGGACTATGATTACTATTAATTACCGTCTTTTTTATTATCTAGCCTAAAAATTAAATCAAATAGTTTGTTGCAAAATAAAAAATAAAACAAAAGCAAATAAAAGTGGAAGAGGCAACTAAGAACACAAAAGATATCGGATACACTTTCGGATTGGAAGATGTTGGATATAAATATGATTGAATGTGAATCCCTCTAGAACGTCTTTGTGATTCTACCAAAATAAATACAACCATAACCCTTAAGTTTTAACCATCCCTTAACATATTTTCATTCTTCATTGACCGTAGGCATTCCTAAATTAAGTTAAACCCTTTCTCAAGGCGAAAAACTCCTAACCTCAAGTTGATTAACTCGAAATCTCTTTCTAGTTAAAACCCCCAAGATGCATTAACGATTTGTGAATTCCCATATTAGGTTTGACCCTAATCCGGAAGATTTATGTCGTCCTATATCTAGGATTGCATGCAACTCCTTTCACTTATGTTGGTTCTATTTCACCATGAATCTCTCGATTTCCCGGTGAAAAATAAACTTCAAATTAATATTGCGCATATACCAATTCGAATAAACAAGCATAACATAAGTGACTCGCATAAAAACATAAGAAAATATATTAAAACATTCAAACCAATGATCACAAATAAGTTCTAGGGTTCATCACATTCAAACACTAGCGATTTAACTCATGATGGATTTGAGAATGAAAACAACAATTAAACAAGAAGTTTCTTTCGAAATCAACATGAATACTTGGAGTTAAAACTTCCAAAACCAACATAAGACTACCCTGTTGGAAGTATGATGATGAAGTGGTGGAGTTTATCTTCTTCTCCGAGCGATCTTCAATCCTTGTGCCTTATCGCCTCTCCATGGTGATCCAAGCCTTCTAACTCTCTTCCTCACCACAATGTGTGTTTTTTCTCTCCAAAATATGAACTTTCATGTCTAAAATTTGATTTCTATGTATATCAATGAATGAATCAATCCTTCAACCCACACTCTTGGATTTTATAGACATTATTTTGGAGAAAGTATTCCTTAATAATGTCATCTTTTGATAGTTTAATGCCCAACTTTATGAGTTGGGTTGTTAGAATCATTATTTTCATGTGATCATGTGGGAAAGTAAGGATTTGGTGAAGCATAATGAGGTGTAAATGTGCAAAAAGAGTTGTCAAAAGTCTTGGTTGAAGTGCTTTCCCAAAATACCCTTCAAAAATCGTGCAGAAACAGTCCAGAAACACGGCCGTGCTCAAAAGCACGGCCTGGCCCGTTTTTCACGCTGTTTGGGGTTGCCGTAAGCACGTCGTGCTTTGAAAGCACACCCTGGCCGTGCTTTTCACACCATGGCCATATTTTTCTCTTTTTTGGCTGATTAAAAGCATGGTCGTGTTTGAAAAGCACACCCTGGCCGTGTTTGTCTCGAAAGGCCCCGAAATGACGCGTTTAGCTTGGGATTTCGAGTGTTTTTGCATCCATAAACCCCGGGATATGTTTTGACATGAATCCATGGTCCGAAATCCACCAAAATTAGCTCCGAATGATCAATCTACACCAATAAAAGCACCTCACAGTAATATGAACTATGCACAATCAAAAACTCATGAAACTAACAACAAAATAACTCAAATTCTACTCAAATACACACATAAAACATGCATAAAAAGACATTTATCAGCTACTGCACCCCAGATATGTCAAAAGAAGATGGATAATCTCTTCAAGGATTATTTTGGTTTCATGTTCGTATACATCGATGATATCTTAATTGCATCAAAGAACATGAAGGCACATCTCAAATATTTAGAAATATTTTTAGATGTTTGTCACAAAGAAGGACTAGTGCTTTATGAGAAGAATGCAGTAATTGCTACAAGACATATTGAATTTCTTGGAATTGAAATCGATGAATCTGGAATCATCCTACAAAACCATATTGTAGAAAAGATACAAGGATTTCCCGGATCTGTTTGAAAGACAAGCGAGGTTGAGTTTTCTCGGAGTTGTTAATTTTTCTGGAATGTTCATAAACAATCTAGCATATTACAGGAAGGTGTTTAGCCCATTACTCAAAAAAGATGCTACATTCAAATGGGAAGATGAACATCAAGAAGGAATAAAGCAGCTTAAAGAAGTTTGCAAAAAGCTCCCAAAACTCGCAATTCTACAAGATGTAGATAAACTGGTTCTATATGCAGATGCTAGTGACTATTGGTGGGCAGCAGTTCTTACAAAAGCCACACCAAACTGCGAAGTGCCATGCAGATATTGTAGCAGTTTTTATACAAACAGTGAAGTACATCGATGGCATATAAACGAGAAAGAATTCTTTGCAGTCAGAAAGGCTTTCAAAATGGCATTACTTTTACTGGCTAAAAAGTTTACTTTAAAAATTGATAATTCAAGTGTTAAGGCTTTTCTGAAAAATAAAATTGAATTAAAACCAGAAAAGGCTAGAATACTTAGATGGCAAGTTGAATGCCAATATTATGATTATGATATTATCATTTTAAAATTTCATGAAAATATTCTTGCAGATTTTCTAACAAGAGATGAAGGGAATTGAAGCTAATTCCATCCTCACAGCCTCAAGACATCTTGGAGACCAGCTTGAAATGCTACTCCGAGAAATCAATACCCTGGTCATCAATGCTGATTTGGCCGGGAAATTACAAAGAAATGATCGGGACAAAGTAATTGATCGAATATGAGCATATGTCCGGTGTAACTCTCAGTTGAGAATGGCATTTCAGGGGCCACTCCTCCAGGCCGCTAATAAGCAAAAGAAGTGTTTCGAGCGCGGGGCTCCTAAACCCGTAGTAGGGGATTCAAGTACCGCTAGCACAGGTCCTAAGTTGACAGAAATGTTGGCCCAAGGAAAAGATGATACTCCGGAGTCAAATCCCGAGTTATCATGTCAACCCAGTGCGTCCAGGGTAAAGGACGAATAAATCAATCTTAGGCCTATGATGGGAAATTCTAATATTGATACTAATGAGATTAAAGTTTCTTCTTATTGGCAGGAATACCAGGCGAATTGGGAGAAACAGATCACAAGGCAAGGGATATCCCGGAAAGAACAAAGATCGATATTTCTGGAAAATATCCAAGGGTATGGATGCTTCCAAATTCCAACCCACAAGAAGTGAAACGGTGGTATGAGTTTTAGGGCTTTGGCCTCGATCTATAAAACTTCGCCAGCCTTCCCGAAGATTAAGAAATTGGGATCTAGGAAGCAGTTTACGATTGCTGGTCAAATACTGACAGCTTGAAACGAGGGGATACCTTGGAACTGTATTTTATAAGTGCAGCTCCAGAGCCTGTCGGAAAAGGCGGTCATGAAGCCTTTCATTACATTAGGCTTCGACGACCAGAAGAAAGAGCCTTCAAAAATATCAAGGAGGCCAATTCAGAAGGGGTCCAATTAGCCATGACCTTTACAGAATATCATATCACAACGAGAAGGGGTCCAATTAGCCATGACCTTTACAAAAATATCAAAACTTGCACAAAAACAAACCTAATACAAAAATGTTAGATAAATGTTTTTATTTTGATTTTGATGATTTCATATAAATGAGTTTTATACCAAAATGATGTTTCCAAATATTGTTCAAATACTTCAAAACATTCTCAATGTTTTTTACTAAGTTTTTGAAGTACTTCTTGAACTTATTTTTACAAAAATCGGACAACTTCTTTGTACTTAGGTCGATCGGTTGTCCTATAGGGCAACCCCTACCTGAAAATTTCACAAAAACAGAGAACAAACAGTAGAGTGACATATGGGAGGCGACCAGTCGCCTTAGGGGTGTGACCGGTGCCTGAAATGGGGTATTTTTAATGTCTTTCTTTCTGTTTAATGGAGGACCAGCCACACACTAGGGGGGCCGGTCTCACCCTAGGTCAATCGATCGCCCTAGCCTGTCGATCGGTCCACCCCTCACGGCATCATGTGTTAAAATATTCTTCAACGGCTTTTAAATTCGAATTTGTTAGTGTTTTATTAGCAGAAATTATCCATTGCAGCAGACAATTCTCGTGAATTTGTGGCTTTCCTTCTAACAGCTATTTCTTGGAATTGCTTGATCTTTCTTTTTCAGAAATTATTTATTTAGGAGGAGCCTAAGCTAGAAAGTATATCTTGGAGCTCTCCTATAAATACATGAAGGCTTGAAGGATAAAAAATAACAAACACAACACAAGCATACAACACAACAAGAAAAAATCAATAAATTCTTAGTTATTCACTTTCAACATACTTGTTATAAAAGCTTAAACTTATCACTTTCACATTTTGCTTATTAGGCTATTCTTTCTTGATTACACTTGCATATTCAAAGTTGTATAGATAATTTGAGTTGTAATCTTGATTGTTTCAAATCATCCAAAACAAGACATAGTTGTTAAGTGTTCTTGTGGTAAGAACACACTTGGTTGATTATCAGGTGTTGAAGAGTTTGGTGCTCTTCATTATTGTAAGAAGATTTTGGTGATCTTCATAGGTTGTGTTGTAAGAAGAGTGTGGTACTCGTCAAGGTAAATGTTGTAATAGTTTGGTATCTATTAATAAACTTTTTCCTTTTCAAAATCTATTCGCACATATCGAGTGGTAGAGCACGTAGCCCTAGGTGGGGTTGAAGCTCTCTAAATCATTATTTGTTGATTTTATTTTTGCATTTCTACTTCTTCATTATCTTCATATTTGAAAAAGAAAGTGTAAATTGGAAAATCGGGAAAATCTATTCACCCCTCTAGATTTGCGTAGCCACTTGGACTAATAAAAATACCCATAATACCCACAATTAACACAATTAAAATAATCCACACAACACTATAGAATACAAACATGCACATATACTAAAGATTCACACAACAGAATAAAACTCTCCCTAAATCAAAGATCCAATAGATAAGTTCAAACCATAACAAGCAAACCAGGTTACTGATATGAAATTAAAAACTTGTCTAAAAGCAACCCATAATTAAAATTGTTCAGTTACATATTCATCTTAACCACCAACGTTGTCACATGTACTGACATCACTTCAAACATCATTTAGCATACATAGAAGCAATAGTTTTTGTGCTACTTTTTTCTCTCCCATTTTGTACAAAAAAGATCGAGCTTAGTATCTCCCCTTCAAATGAGTGTAATACTCAAGTGAAAATAAATTAAAGAGTAAATGAAAGTAAACTTGGTGAAGGTGAAATTAAAAAAAAAACTAAGGGTTTTGTTTCTTCTTAAAATATAAGGGGTGAATCTTTTAATATTGTAAAAACGAACTTGAGCACTATGTTCATCATCCATTTTTAAACAATAATTGATGAGTGTGTATATCTGCATGAGTAAATGTGCGTGACAATTCTTTTTTTTTTTTAAGAAAGTAAATATAAAAAGATGAATTGATAAAATTGGAATTTAAAAGTCACAAATCATGCACCCAGTCAAAACTTCTCATAGTCATTCCACTAAAATTAAGCACCAAGAAAATAGGAAATGGATTTGGAAAAAAAATGCCACTCATATATATCTCCACTTTAAATCAGTTATTGAAACATTTTCACCATTAAATGCATGCTCTAACAATGTCTAAAAACGTAAAAAATGCAGAAAAAAATAAGGAAATACAAACACACACACATAAAAGTAAAAATCCCCTAAAATGTTCATAAGAAGTGTTGCCACATTTGGCAAAACACCTCAGTTTTCTTTAAGATCAATATTTTATGTCCATTAACAGATCTAATAATGGTATTTCCTTGAATAAATTTTTAATTTTGCCCAACAATCTTTTTATATTTTTTATGTTTTTTTTCTTTTCTTTTTCATTTTTTTAAAATATATGTTCACAAAAGCTCTTATTTGTCATGTCATTGTTTCACATGGAACATGATAACAAAAATGTGAAAGATTCCTCAACTACTCCAATGACTTGCAAACAGTGGAACCAAGCTCATATTTATCCAAGTTACAATTTTCGCATATGGCATAATTAGGTGTGGCCACGATTCTGGAACTGTCGGTTCCGGTTCCTCATTTTGAAGGAACCAGAACCGGAACCATTGCCTTACGGTTCTAGTTCTAAAATTAGAACCGACGGTTCCGATCCGGTTTGGAACCCGGTTTCTCTACGGTTCCAATTCCAGTTTTAACCGGAACCGTTTGTTTATCTTTTGATATTTTTTCTTGATTTCTTAAAATAGTTTATCAATTTTAGTTAAAAAATAGGGAAATAAAGAAAAATACTTGGACTTAATATTCAATAAAGTTTTATACATAATATTAATAAAAATATTAAACTATTTATATATACTATTAGAGTATAGAAGAATTAGTTCACTTATAAGATTTGGTCTAAAACGTGTCTCATGTAATTATGAAAATAAAACATCATAATAAATATTTAACATTTCTTATAGCATGTATTTACCAAAATAAAATTGTTGGTTTTAACTTTAAAAAACGGTTCCATTACAGTTCCATCACGGTTCCACAGACGGTTTTAATCAACGGTTAAAACCACTGGTTCCACAGTTTTTGAGACCTAGGAACTGGAATCGGAACCGGCTTACACGGTTCTGGTTCCGGTTTTGGACCCGTAGACCACGATTATGGTTTATGAACTGTTGACCACGATTTCCGGTTCCGGTTCCAGTTTGGAACCCAGTTTTAGTTCCATTTGGCCACCCCTAGGCATAATCATACTTAAGATAAAAGACCCCTCAACTACTTAGTAACAAAGATCAAAGATCTAAAAACGTAAACAAAACAAGCTAAATAATTGTACAAGTATATTTGAATTTTCAATCTGATTTTGGCCACAAAAATCAAACTCAAGTCCAACTGGAAATATTTTCACAAATGGCACACTTAGTATGAAAAACTTGAAGATATTATGCATGAAATGCAGGATGTTTAAATACATAAAAAAAATACAACAAAATGTACATGTGTTACATGAAATGTTGTAACACCCAATGCAACACACACTCATATCACACACAATTAAAAGCAATGGTGAATATGTCAACAAACTGTTTCTCAATGTCAATATGAAGCATGCAAATTATATCTATTCTCAACTAAGTCCCACATAAAATGATGCATAATATCAATGTGCTTAGAATGAGAATACTAAACCAAAATTCTAGAAATGTCAAACGCGCTTAGATTATCACAATACATGATTAAATCGTTAAGAGAAATACCTAATCATCAAAATCATCATAAAAGTGTTGTCCTGCATCAACACAACTAGAAAATAACTTACCAGGTCACAACCAAAAACTGCATACCTGCCAGGTATTATGTTAGGTGATATGGCACTTCTGGCACACTTCGGAAGTTGCCAGGTTTCTAATGTTTCTTCTAAAAAAAAATGATCAAGCCTATACAAGTTTCCTCTTTCTCCACCATCATCTTAAATGGATTTATGGATTTGGAATTTAAATGCTTCTAGGGTTTGGAAGCCTTGCGGTAAAATAGAGCTTCATCATTTTGAGATTGAAAGGTAAAGTTTTTCCCTTTTTTACACATATGATGCTCCATGTGTTGAGCCGAATAACTTGAATATTTGGAGGATACAATTAAGCGCATTGAGTTTGAGAGAGTCAATATGTCTAGTCTCTTCAATGGTGTAAATTTTGACATTGAATTTGCCGGGAAGAGACCGCATAACCTTGTATACATGCATTTCTGTACTAATAAGATCTTCAACGACTTCCTTGAGTATCCATGTAAATTAGAACACCGCATGTATCGTATAGTATAGGCTCTTGATGCCAATTGTTAGAATTTAAGGGCCGAAATTCTCTGGATTTATGCAGTGTGTGTCATGCAGAGTGTTGCCAACACTTAAGGTGATACAACGAAAGACTTTATGGCAAAAACACAAGGTGCAATACAATGAAAGGCCGAATAAAAAATATAAGAATGGGATGGTCACAATGTTGAAAGAAAACACACAAATGAGCACAAGATTTAAGTTTTTGCACAAATACATAAAAATATACTTATGTGGTACCCTTAAGGCAAAAATCAATGAAGCAGAATGTTGATTACAAACAATGAAGAACAAATCGAAAGCCCCCTTATCATACTTGATTTCCAAATCAACCTTCTACGTAAAAGTAATGTGAGAACAACTTAACCTTTAACCTAGGTTACACTTGTCGCTCAAAATATCAACAAGAAGAAAAACTCTAAATGAAGGTGTTGCAAAAGGCTGAACACACTAGGCACATTTCCTTAAAACACTCTTATATAAAATAAAAAAAAAATTAAACCAACTCTCTTTTTATGGCTTTGTCTCTCAACAATGGATCTGGACACATCAATAATTCAAGAATATGTGATATGGAGAGGAGTTGCAGACTGTGATGTCGATTGTGATGCCAACACTATGTGCAACACCTGTAGAACATTTAAGCGCATCCTGTTTTTTGAATTATTTTCTACACTTTCCTTGAAGACTCTCTCTAATTTTTCTCAGGCTCAGGCTTTACGAAATTCCTCAGCCTTTAACCTTTAAATAAAGTTCAAAAGTAACTCCAAAACCTTTAAGAAGAAAATGGAAAAAACTACAGATCATGGGTTAGTGGGTTAGTTAATTCCTTAAACTAAGCACCACTCATCATAAAATTGCATACCGCTACTTGTAATTTAATAAAGAGATAATTATTATTTGCCACCCCAACTTTACCCTTTTTTACACTTCACAACCTAAACTTTGATTCGTAACACTTTGCACCCTTAACTATGAAAATAGTTACACTTTGCAACCTTTGGACCATTTTACCACTGGGATTATATTCTTTAATAACAATAGTTCTAGTTATCCTTTTGAACTCTAATTTGTGGCAAATTACTACATAATAATAAATTTATTGCAATAATCAATAAACATTAAATTTATACTCCATAATCAATTTATTTTTCAGATTTTTCGAGAAATAAGAACCTTTATTTTCTGTAACTTGTTTTGTTCGTGGCATTGTTACACCTACTTAGATTTAGTCTCTATTCAGAGGTTTTAAATGGATCATGTCAGGTTTCTAGCCTATAAACTCAACAAGCCATACTTTTATCAAGATCTCATTTCAAGAAATTATCCGTATACAAATTGAGTCTTTAGACTGAAAATGAAAATAGTCCATTACGACCATATCAGGCCCAACATGCTTCCGTAAAATTAATAAATTCCTTAAAATTCATACCTCCTTTGACCGAAATAGCACCGGGTGAAATGGTTCGCAACACCACCAGTCGGAAAATTATTGCCCCCAGATCGTTTGATAAACAGCTCCTCACTGTTCAACGTCACCCTCAGGGAATATGATCTGCAAGTTATCCGACTCCTTCAGCAACTGTTTAGCACAACCTTGGTTCATTTCCTACTCTAGGCGTATAAGTAATTCTTAAACGGGATGAATTAATAGTACATTATGAACACATGTTGAAGCAGAACGCCTCTTTTTATTAAGAACTTATAGAAATATTTATTACATTAGTAATCTCCTTTTGGGAGGAGAATACTGGTTTAGCCTCTCATAGCTGAGGCTTGCACTCAAAAACACATAAAAATTTGAAAACTAAAACACTCAAATATATTACAAATTTTTCTCTCAGACTTTTTATTATAAGAAAACTAAGGAAAATATTCGATGTCCTCAGCTTCCTTCAAATCTCGCATTTTATAGATGTAAGTCCGGACTTGAAAGGCGGACTCCAAATCTTGCTGATACTTATGACGTCACTGCTTACGTCATATCCTACATTATTGCCTCGCCAGCTGGTTTTCTTTTTCTTCCGCGTGACTCAGCCCATGTGAAAATTGTCGGGGAATCTTCTAGAAAGTTGGTTTGTGTGGTCCCCGAGGAAAACGCGTTTTGTGAGCTGGGCCCTTGTCCTTTCCAAATACCGCCTGTCTTGTCGGTCGGGTTTGGGTCAAAACCTTTCCCAAACTCGGGTTCCTTCTGTCGGGCATGCTTGGGATGATCCTGTCGATCCAACGGCCCATATGCGCCATATTACTGAAATTTCCGATAAGTTTATTTGCTTGTTGGAATCTTGTTTTCCCGAGAATTCTTCTTTTGGTCTCGTAAGAGTTCCTCCGCAAATCATGTGGTTGATCCAGTCATCGAATTCAAAAAGAAAGATCCATTCGCCGAATTTTGGAAGAACTTGAATGGATATTTGACTCTGTCCATTTCAGTTAGACAAACCCAAAGACCCCATGCTCGTCTGGTAGAAGCTTCATCTTCACACAATGCTCCTACTAACACTGGTCCTTCTTCCGGTGAAGTTGCCTTAATGTGTTTTAAAGCATTTCCATCCGGTCTTCTTAGCTTGATGAAATGAAAAGCTTCATTAAAGCCTTTCTTCATTTGGTTCGGAGCCGCACCGATAAAATACGCTTCCAAAATATCTCCTGCAGCCAAGTGTGGATTATTAGCCCAGGTCTCGTAAACTGTTTCCCCAATCCATTTTGGTAATTTTGAAATTTTTGGGAATCCTGGTGACACGGTATAGATTGAAGATAAAGCTCCAAAAGTATACCATTCATGTACTTCATTTGGATGATTTCCTGGTTTCATCCAAACTCTGGGATACTTGCCTGAGATATCAACCATTATTTTCTCTGGGTTAATACCTTGTCTTGTAACTAGTTTCTCCCGTTGTCGTTGATATATCTGCATAGGAGAAATCTTAATCTCGTCAATTTGAACGTTAGATTTGCCTTTCTGTGGCCTAAGTTTCAACTCTCCCTCTTTTACCCTAGAGGTGCTGGGTTGACTTGAAGACTCGGGTTGTGACACCGGAGCTTCAACATTAATTACGCTTTGTACACCTCGGGGGATGCATCACCCGCAACACTTGTGATTATGGTACTTGAATCCATAACCTCCGGGTTAGAGCCCCGTACTCTCTCGGCCCCTTTTTGCACCGTAGAGATGCGGCTGGAAGAGAGGCCCTTGCGATCTAAGAACAATTGTCCTTGAGCGAATCGGCATGCTCGTATTTGACTAGAAACGTTTACGGTCACTGTTGAAGTCGTCCAGCAACTTCTGCATTGAGACATAACGTCCCAAAATCTCGTTCTAGACTCTCCAGGTTTTCCATGAGATGTCTTACTCGTTTAAGGACCTCGTTAGCAACGCGTCCTTCCATCTCGTGTCAAAAAATCTGCAAGAATATTTTCATTAGATTTTATAATGACAATATCATAATCATAATATTGACATTCATCTTGCCATCTAAGTAATCGAGCCTTTTCTAGTTTTGATTCAATTTTGTTTTTCAGAAAAGCCTTGACACTTGAATTATCAATTTTTAAAGTAACTTTTTAGCCAGTAAAAATAGAGGCCATTTTTTAAAAGCCTTTCTGACTGCAAAGAACTCTTTCTCGTTGATATGCCATTTGTTTGCTTCACTGGGTATGAATAAACCACTGCAATATCTGCATGGCACTTCTTCGTTTGGTGTGACTTTAGTAAGAACTGTTGCCCACCAATCATCACTGGCATCTGTGTAAAGAACCAGTTCATCCTCGTCTTGGGGAATCGCAAGCTTTGGAAGCTTTTTACAAACTTCTTTAAGTTGCTTAATTCCTTCTTGATGTTCATCTTCCCATTTGAATACTGCATCATTTTTAAGTAATGGGCTAAACACCTTCCTATAATATGCTAGATTGTTAATGAACATTCCAACAATATTAACAACTCCAAGAAAACTCTGAAGCTGCTTCTTGTCTTTTAGTGTATCTGGAAATCCTTGTATCTTTTCCACAATATGATTCTGTAGAATAATTCCAGATTCATTGATTTCAATTCCGAGGAATTCAATCTGTCTTGTTGCTATTACCACCTTCTTTTCCGAAAACACTAATCCTTCTTTGTGACAAACATCTGAAAATATTTCCAAATGTTTGAGATGCTCATTCATGTTCTTTGATGCGATCAGAATATCGTCGATATACACGAACATGAAACTGAAATAATCTTTGAAAAGATTATCCATCTTTCTTTGATATATCTAGGGTGCATTAGCCAATCTCATAGGTATCACGTTCCAAATATAATGTCCCTGTGGTGTAGAGAAAGATGTAAACTTCTTACTTTCTTCCTCCATCTTAATCTGGTAGAATCCAGATTTGCAATCGAACTTTGAGAATATCTTGGCACCTTTGATACAGTTAACCAGATGTTCTCTGCTTGGGATGTAGTATCCGTCAAATTCCAAAATGTTATTAATCCCTTTGTAATTAATAACAAGTCTTGGCTTTCCTCTTTTAATTTCTCCATGGTTTCTGACTAAAAATCCTGGACTGCTATATGGAGAAACTCCTGGTGAAATTAACTTAAGGTCAAGATGTTCCTTAAGTATTTTCTGCATATCCTCACGATCCTCCTGGTTCATAAGGATTGGTTTGAATCTTACGAACTCGTACTCATTTCCGGGTTTAACCTTTAAGGATGCTTTGAGCCCATTCTTGTCCCACCATGCCAAAGGATCTTCATTATAATTTCTTTGGATTTTCTTCTTGATATCCTCGAGTGATATTTGTTCTTAAATGGTTACGTCACTCTGTGGATTCTCCATTAGGCTCACCATCAATTCAGCAATAACCTCTGAAGTAACTCGTTCTTCTCATTGCACTCTAAATGAATACAAGTTATTATCCCAAAGCTTCTAATCCTTTCAAGAACCGAATTGTCTATAGGATAATAAAGCTTCACCAATTTTCCTTCGATCCACCATTTTTGGATTTCAGAGTTTGGCTTCATCACCACGCTTGCTGCGAAAATTAATAGGCATTTTTCTGTAAAATGCTTCCCGCAGTTTCTGGACAATGATCTTATGATCACATAAGGTTGTGAAAATAAGTCTTCTTGTCTCGTTCTCCTGTGTAAATCGCTTGAATGTTTGTAGGAAGTTGTTTCCTAGCAAAACATCTGCACCTGTATCATGGAAATAGATTGGTGGTGTTTCCACTTTGTACCATGGGGTACCGTCTGCACCTCCGATCATGATTTCTGCTTGTTTAATTCCTCTATTAAGAATAAGAATTCTTTTAGAGAAATCTCTTCCTGCAATAGCTGATAAATCTTCTCCAATTTCTTTAGGAAAAACATCGGCTTTGCAAGACATATTCGCTCTCGAATCAATATAGGCGGCGAAATATTCGGCCTTGTATTCAAATATATTCAAATAATTGCTCTTCTCGAGGATCGTGAACTCCATTCCTTCTAATCTTTCCCAGATGATCCTCAAGAAATTCAATTTCACCTATCTTGGGGTCTTCCCCGCTACTCCCGAGATAGTCACCTTTCACCTATCTTCATATACATTCCCACTATAGTTGTTGGAGATAATACGAACATCACAAGGAAAAATATTATCCTTTTGAGTGATGTCGAATATTACGTCAACCTCTCACCATCCTTCTGGACATTTCAGCTCTCCTGCTGTTTTGAAAACATCGGGGATGCGTTGAACTGTACTTGGTCTCCTTTCTTCCCAACGGCTGCTACTCGTCATTCTGTCCTGTTGGAAAGACATCCTTCTTGGCTCAACTCTAAGACGTCGACTTCCGTTGAAGACTGGTTGATCTTGAATTATCATATCAATCTCCTTTATAGTTGGAGATTCAATGATTTCTGGTAGAACCACCCTGGCAAAGTCCTCAAAGATTCTTGGGACTTCAATAAATTCCTTTCTCAAGAATACTTCGGAATGATGGGTATTCGAGAGAGCATATGAAATCTTGTATGTGATCGAGTAAGGCCTATTTCTTTCTTTCATAAAATCGATTCTTTTGAAATCTTGATGAAGGGTTAGGATTCTATTAAAATTTCGATCTCCCAAACTGTATGCAATTCTTAGATAGACATTGAATGCACTTCCATCGTCAGAATAGATCTCTTCTTCATAGATGCTTTCATCTGAGGGAATATCCTCAAACTGATACACCTGTATTAAATCCTGATAATAGACAGCTTCTTCGATTTCTTGTGTGGCCTCGAACTGTCTGACTCCTCGTTTTTGATTGTCCGGGCAATCCGCTGAGATATGCCATCTTGCTCCGCATGTCCAACAATTACGATCTTTGAAACATTCATTTGCTCTGTGAGCATGCCCGAAAGTTCTCCTTCCTCCGGTGTTCTCACGGGTACTTGCTTGATTAGACCGTGATGAAGAGGCTCTACTCCTGCTTGGTGCTGGTCTTTGCCCTGTTTTGTAACTTCGGGCTTTTTGTTTTGACCAAAACCTTCTAGGTATCCATGAAGACCTGATTCTTTTGCTGTGACTTCCTCGGCGGTATGGATGGCTTCGCTCCTTCTTCTTTCTATGCCGCCTTGGTTGACCTCCCACAATTGTTGGGATGTCATTATCCATGCAACATAAAGGAACTGCTTTGTTAATTCCCCTTAATCTCTTGTAATTCCTGTACAGAGTTGCTTGGTAACACCATTCAGATAATTTGGCCTTTAGGAAAGACATTTTTCTGGCCACAGTTTCTACTTCCGCTCCATCCTTGTATTCCCTGATAAATATTTCTCTCCAGGGACTCGGAATCTTGGCAAAGAATAGTCATGCGACTTCCTTTTCTTCAATCTTGGATTTCCACCCCGCATTCGGTGAACAACTTGATATATTCGTCAATATGACATATATCATATAACTCAAGGCTATAGAGGGGCTTGTTTATATCTCTTTTTTTTTTTCATCCTCTAATCCCTCGAAATAACCTTTGTCGATGAATTTTTGAATAGTTTTGCCATACCATCGACAATTCCTTTAAGTGATTCTCCGATTTGACCGAACCATTTGTACTAGCATCGCCATATCCCAGCAATCTTCACCGATCCTTCAAGACTCATTTCAAGGAGTAAAATGAATAAATCCTTTGTAAGATCGAGGGTTCTGCTGAAATTCTCATAGCCAAGCCCATTCATCAATGAGAACTTCTCTATTTTTAAAATCGGGATGTCCGGATTTAACATCAACCCATATGGATGTATTGGATCGAGGTGCGATCTTCCATAAAGCGTCGATAAACATTCGGCCTTCCAGTAGGTTGTCTAGTTCCCGCAAGAGGGTTTCAACCTCCTGTCTCTGAAAGTGGATCACTCCCGGTCGTGAAATCCCCAACGTGTGGCATCCTCTCGTCCCGAGCTCCATGATTCGAACCCGTACTTTCTTCGACGTTAGGATTAACTAGTGGTGGTGGTGGAATTGGTCTTCCTACTGGATCATAGGTGACCAATGTTCCATCTCATGTGTTCATCTTTAAATCTACAATTCCTAATCCTGCAAAGGATTCTGCAAGGTCATGTAGATCTTTAAGATTCATCTTTTCCATATCCATCTTATTTAATTTTTTATGGATTTTCCTTTGATTAGAGCAATGAGCTTTTCATCATCTGTCATTTTTCGTATAACTTCGCTTGGTTTCCCTTTTTGGTTTAAATAGGGTACTATCCCGAAATCTATATGCTTCTTTCCTCCGGAAGAACTCGGCTATCCTCTAGGTTCTTGACTCGTTTCTAAATATCATGAAGGAGTTCAAGAGTTTTCTTCGATATTTCACCATCGTCTCCATCTGGTTCGGATTTGATGAACTTGTCTTTGTAGATGAATATGACGGTTGCCATAATTCAAGATCGCCTTCTGACTTCTAAGATCTTCGAGAACTTAGATTTGTCTCGGAAGTATCTCGTTCCCACTCGGTACTCCATCGGGAATCATTGTTCTCGATGGGAATTTTCATGAACCGTTTCTTGAAGGTTCATCAAGTGAACATATATAAGTCCGTTAAGCATCCGTAAGACCAGAATCGCTTATAATATTATGCTCGCATTTTGCATTGCCTTAAGGTTTCCCCATCGGCTCCTGTCTGTTCTTTTTCTTCATGTTGGTATTCCCAATATGAAACCTGGTCAAGGTGTTCTTGTGCATATATCGTCAATATTTGACGATATGTCCTGTAAGGGGTACATCTCGGACATCGGTCCGGATCCATAATCTCGGAGTAATTTCTCCTCACCAATTGTTAATTACATAAATATAATAAATATAACTAAAAGTTCTTAATAAACCTAGGCTCTGATACCATTTTCGAGGGGTCGCAAGACCTTGAAGAGTAAACATAGAAAATGCAATAAAATTTATCGTCCAGGTTGCAAAGTGCAACAACTTTAAAGTTCAGAGGGTAAACTGCAAATCAACTTTCATAAAACCAGGGGTAAATCTGGAATTTTAACCAAAGTGCAAAATTTTGTAAAGTTTAGGTTGCAAACTGCATCGTTTCAAAGTTCGGGTGGCAAAGTGTAAAAACTTGTATAGTTTGGGGTGTTAACAATCTTTATCCCTTTAATAAAACTACTAAAAACCTACTGAACCATATTTACAATATTTGGGAAAAATCTAATCGTGAAAACACATGTTATTTTCCAGAAAGGCAAAACCAAAATATGAGTTGACTAAATTAGTCAACTTTAACAACACTATTTACATTACATATATTCAACATTAAACTTAATTCAATAGAATATGTATTTACTATACAGATGATGATGATAATGATGATTTTGCACTTTCATGTTTAGGTGGATGTAATACTGCAGATACACACATATTGCCAGTCATTCCATACATATCATTAGGGACATGCTGGACCGCCTGACAGATAGACACATATGTATTTATAGCATGCTAAGTAAAGTTAACTACATATCCCAATATATAAATTCAGAGTTGTATTTATCTTAGTATATTTGGGAGCCACATGATATGGACTCAACATATATAATGATGTTGGGACCACGGTGTATTTCTCAGTTATGGAGGTCTCAGTGTCCTTTGATAAATTACGCCATTATGGAGTTTTACCATCCATAGCAAGTCGTGAGACAATTTGGCATTAGACAACATATTCCCAATGTCCCCTTAGCATCACACACCTCACTTCATGTCATTACTTGCAAGGGCGACTGGATGGGATTGGTCGATGTTTCGGGGTGCATGGGTTTAGTATTGGGCTATGGCACACTAGACCATTGCTGGATGTGATCCTATAGGTAATGGAAAGAGCACAATACGTGGATATCAGACATGGCATAATCATATTACCCGACAACTCATAACTCTCTAAAACTTGCATATGCCAGTGGGATATCAATCAGACGACACTGCAGCTCACGATGCCATGTTAATTTACCACTAAATTTACTATTATGCACATTTAAAATATTTCATTATGTATATAATAGTGAAACTTGTATGTTACCAGAGTACTTTACTTGATCGACTATGGATTACTATTCGAGATGTCAATGCTTATGACTCGTAGTCAGTTGATCACCTTTGGTGTGACTTTATAAAAGAGATAATTAGTGTGCAACGTACCCTAGGGATACCTCCACTAGAGCCGTTTCCATATACAGAGGATCCTTTACATGAGAATGATCGGGCACGTAGCAAACACACGACCTCTGTTGCGCCAGAGGCACCTCCGTTATTTGTGTCTCTTCATACATATATGGCATGTCCCTCCACTTTGATGCATCAGACACCCTATATGCCACAATATGTGGATTATGATGACTTCATCACACCCTAATTCACATCATTTACATCATCTCTCAACACAAATATGGGTATGGAAGGTCCATCTAGATATATGTATTCAAATTTTTAGCAATCCCCTGTTCCATTTCTCAGTGAATTTGAGGGAAATTACATAGATACAGAGCCGAGCTCGTCTGCTTTCGACAATAGGATATTGAATATGTAGAATACGATCTTCAGAGGAACAGACGAGAGAAACACCGGTCGGGATGTGGCACTGGTGGATATAAATATTAGGATTGGCTTAGTCGAATTATGTATGTAGTAATATTTTGTTAAGACATTTTAAATTTATGTAATGTCTAATTTACATTTCACAATATGTATTAATCGTTAAATATTATGATTAATATGTGTATCAATTAGTTAGTTATAAAAATAATTAAAACCAAAAAAATAAATTAAAAAATTAGAATTTGAAATTCAAAATAATATATATTTTTGTTGGGGAAAGTGATTCGCCAACAATTTAAAATAAAAAAATGGTCAAGGCCTTGAGGCATTGCGCCTGCAATAAAAAAAATATTCTTTTGGGCTGACCGCAATCACCAATTGCGCCTCCCATAGAGCTGAAATTTTTAGGCGCAGTTGGTAATTGCGTCACCACTTATATACACAACCCCAAATTTCCACCCTAATTCGACAATTTGATCTCATTTTGCCTCACTTCAGCAATTTACCCAAGCCACACATGCACATTTGTATGGGATATTGATACATACAGCCGCACTATCTTTGTAGTTGCTTTATTGGGTAGTATATTGTGGCAATGAAAGGTCTGATGTTCATTAACATAACAAAAATCTTAAGAAAAGTGTTTTTCACTTATAAACTAATAAATATAGTTTATTAAGTTTGTTTGCTAATCAATATGTTTTATTTTTCTGGTTTACAATAATATTTTCTAGTGTAATACAATGAATTGTAAAGTACACGTCAAAAGAGGAAAAAAAATATCAAGATTACAACGAAAACGCCCTATTATAAGTTTCTTAATTTGTAAATTGATGAGGGGTAAAATAGTAGTTTTTCTTTTTAATGTTCTATAATTTATTTAATTTTGCCTTTAATTAATTATTAGCCGATAAAAATAATGTTTGACCAAGTCAATAGAAAAGGCTCATGCAACTCAACTAGTAACATCAGGCCCAGGCCCTAGAGGCTCTATTCATTATATTATGTCATTAACGCCCAACTCATTAGACCAGATCCATGTGACCAGTACTTCCAAGTTCAGATAATCTCGCCTAACTATTATTCATTTGTGTACAATTTACTGCTCAATTTTCCTTATGCTCTGGATTGTTCTCCTACATTCTGCTGACTTAAGCACCGAGAGGGCACTCTAGGGGCCCTCTAACCTTATTTGTGTGTCGTGGATTGAATTTAGACCAGAGTCAAATATCTTAGTTTAAATTACCTTAATTTGGAGTGAGTGGTCCAAATTTTTTGCAACATCATAAATAAAGTAAATAATCATGAAAACTTAAATTAGGTAATAATGAATGGTCTTCATATTATATAAAACAACAAACTAAAGATTACTTGTATGAAATAAAATCTTCAAAGAGGATTTTTGTAATTAAAGTTCATAGAGGAATTACATTTCAACTCATTATAATCGTAATATATCATTTATAATTTCGAAATCTTGTTACTATATACAAAACAACATTGAATAATATTTAAAATCTGAATTCAATTTTCGTAACTTTTCAATTTTTCTTTTCAGACTATATAGTTTATTTTTCAATTTAGAAGTCATTCATATGTCATAATTAATGTTTTTAGTAACAAAATCAAATAAATCTTATATCTGCACCATTTGGTTGAGCGTGTGTCACATATGGTTTGCCGAATATGGTTTGTGTAACTAACACGGTTTGCAGGCTACTGTGTCAAACCTAGGGATTTACTCAGTGCACATCCAAAAAATAGTAAGTATAATCTCGTCGTAAAAAGTAAAATAAAATGAGATAAGAAATTAATTATAGTTCAAGAATACCATACGGGATAATTTCAGTTTTCATACCCAAAGTTTAATGCCATTTCAATTTTGGTACCCAATGTTTCTACTTAATCAATATTGATACCCAAAGTTCACGCCGTTAATCAAAATCCATACAAGCCATGTAATTACTGGCCAAAACCAAACGGCCACCCATCTGTAGCGAGGTAAGAAAGGTCACGCGAATACTGATGAATCGGTCACCGTTCAAAGAAACCCAAATTATACCCAAATACGATAACCCCCAAATCAAAACCCTTAATTTTCAAAATCGCTCACAAATTTCATCAAATTCTTCCGATTTTGACTTCAATTGAGTCACATATCCCCATACAACATCATATTAGTGTTTGAGTTCAATTTTTTATAACCCTAATTTTGCAAAATCGCAAGTTGGAGTAACAGAGTTCTGGAAATTTAGCATCTTCGATGGCCAGCCGAAGTAAGGATGATTCAAGCCCAATTATGGTATGTCATTCAAAAATCTTTTTTTTTGTTTTTGTTTCGTTTTGTAATGTGTGAGGCAAAAATGTGATTTTTTTTTTTTGCTTTTGTTGTAGATCCTATAAAAGATGCCACTCTATTTACTTTAAAGATTAATCATGCTGGTGTAATGAAATATGAACCCATAAACATTATCCGGGAGGTTCGATTGATTATTTTGATAGGGTTGATGGTGAAATGTTTGGGATGATTGAGTTGAAAGACTTTATTGAACAATTAGGTTATAATAGTGAAAAAGTTAATGTGTGGTATCAATTTGGGAACAATTTACATATGGGTAGTAAGGTTATTGATTTGTGATAGAGAGCATATGGGATAGTTAATTCCATAGGGCATAACAAGAGAGAGGTAGAAATGTTCTTAGAACATTTAGATTCCATCAAACACAGGTTCTTGTATTCAAATCAAAGCTAATGATGAATTGATGCTTGATTTATCATTTCTTGACAATGAGCAAGAACAAAATCCAAGTGTCAATAATGATGAATCTTCTGATTGCTCAGATTTTGATGATTTTAATGATTCTGATTATGATATGGAGGGGGATGATAGGTTATTTGATGAATATGTTGATCCTAGTGTTGAGTTTGATGGTATTGGGAAAGGGAAATCATTTCAAAATGTAAGTGATGATGTTCTTGCTAGTATTGAGGAGGATGGTGAAGAAGATCCTCAAGATAGTGATTCTTTTGATAGTGTCTTTGCTCGATGAGGAAAGTGGGATGAAATATCCAAAGCATAACCCAAAACCGATAAGAATCACGATTTAAAATTAGGTATGGTTTTTTTGATTCAAAGCGTAAGCTAAGGATGTAATTCAAACCTTTTGTGTGAGAAGGGGATGGGGATTAGTTTTGATAGGAATGACAAAAGAAGGTTGAGAGCAGTCTGTAGAAAGGAGGGTTGTGAGTGGTATGCATATGCTGCCCCAATGCAAAATGATCAGTCATGGCAATTAAAAGGGTATAACCCAAATCACTCTAAGTGTTCTTGGAACTATAACAACCCTAGCATCAAATCTACTTGGATTGGGAAGACTTTCATGAAAAAATTCAAAGATAATCCTAAATTAGGAACTAATGAATTTAGGAATGAGATCTGCAGTACACTTAAGGCCAATGTTTCCAAGCAACAAGCCTATAGAGCCAAATTGAAAGTAAAACAACTTATTGAGGGGTCTGTGACTGATCAATTTAGCAAAATAAGGGATTATTGTCTAGAGTTGTTAAGAAGCAATCCAGGTTCAAGTGTTGTGTTGAAGTTGTCTGATCATGTGATGTTAGTCCGAGCGACTGGGTTTTTGAGGTTGTATATATGCTTTGATGCTTGTAAGAAAGGTTTTAAATTTTGTAGAAAAGTGATAGGAGTGGATGGGTGTTTTCTGAAGGGGCCTCAAGGTGGACAATTGTTGACAGCAGTTGGGGTTGATCCCAATAACCAAATGTTTCCAATAGCTTATGCAATAGTTGAGAATGAAAATAAGGATTCATGGCTCTGTTCTTGTCATTGCTAGGAAATGATTTAGGCTTTGAAAATCGATGGGAATGGACTTTTATGAGTGACAAGCAAAAGGGTCTTATACTGCATTTGAGGAGTTATTCCCTGAAGGCGAGAATAGGTTCTGTGTTAGACATTTACACAAAGAACCTCAAAAGGGATGGATTTTCAGGGACAATCAATAAAGAATGCTCTATGGGCGGCAGCTAGGGCAACAAGAGTTGAAGAATTTAAAGCAAAAATGCAAGCTTTGAAAGATTTAGATGAAGGAGCATATAAGTGGCTAGTGGAAAACCCCAAATCGGTGGTCGAGGTCTCATTTTTAGTAATCATACAAAATGTGACATCCTTCTTAATAATATGTGTGAGAGTTTTAATGCTTTGATTCTCCTCGCAAGAGACAAACCAAAGGTTACTATGCTTGAGACCATAAGATGCATAATGATGACTAGGATGCAGAGTGAGTAGGGATAAAGCTAAGAAGTGGGGTTTGTTTGATATGTCTGGGATACAAAAAATCTTAGCTAAAAACCTTAAGAAGGTGGTGAGTGTATCCCATTCAAAAGTGATGATTGGCATTTCCAAATTAATGGACCATTTGATCAAAGACATCTGATGATGTTTATGCAAAGTTGCGATTCTGCGAGAAGATGGGACTTGACAGGCATTCCTTGTAGACATGCATGTTCGGCCATTTGGTGTAGAAATGAGGAACCGAACTTATGTTAATGAATGTTATAGCCTTAACACATATCGGAGGGTTTATGAAAGCATGCAATATTGGGTGTAAATGGCTCGAGTTATGGCCTAAGTGTGACTTACCGACCCATTGCCTCCAATTTATGAAAATAAGCCTGGTAGACCTAAAAAAGTTAAGGAGAAGACAACCTCGATGAGCCACCCGCATCTTCTAGCAATACATCCAAATTAAAGAGATGTCAAAAATCTCTCAAGTGTGGCAAATGTGGGGTAATTGGACATAATTCTAGGACTTGCGGAAAAATAATTCTTCCGCATCATTGCAGAATGCCCAAACCCTGTGAATCCTATGCATGAAACACCTTTGGTACGTTCACACCTGTTCTTTCTCTAGACAAACAGACGATCGAGCCAACCCTCCACAAAGACAACAACGGGATGCTCCAAATTGCAGTAAGAATTGCTTTGTTATCTTGTTTAAAATTTAAGTTTGTAATTTGAGTTTTTAATGTAAGTTTTCACAATATAGGTTAAGAGAAAGAGAGGCTCGGCACTATGGGAGTTCAACGAGGGGCACAAAACAGAGTCAAATCTTTTAATGTAAGTATTGTCATGTTTTACGATTAATTGCACTCATAATTTTTGCTATTTTTTAATCGCTAACTAATGGTCTTTTGCTATTTTTGGAATAGGTGAGCCAATCATCAAGAGTTGCAAATCCTATTATTGTGAGGAGGAGTTAACTACATAACCATTCCAAACCGAGAGGATTTGTTGGAAGTGCGGTTTGCAAGGACTTAATCAAGTGGGAAGACAACCGCAACAAAGAGACAGACAAGGCCAAATGAGTGGATTTATGTCGTATTTGTGTTCTATTCTATTTGTACCAAATGATTGTATTTGTATTTACGAACTTGGAGTTATTTGTATTTGAGATGATTTGTATTAATGTTGAGTTCTATTTGTACCAAATGAGCAATTACTGAACTTTTGTGATTTGTATTAATGTTGGATTGTATTTGTAAACTTGGATATGGT